>OU015501.1:28295131-28840131 GCA_907164885.2 Dolomedes plantarius
GGGGATCGGGCAGGCCAAGGAAGGGTAGTAACAGTGCGGAGACAGTCTTGTGACACCCTTGCCGTATGAGGCCGAGCATTGTCTTGTTGAAAAATGGCTCCTGGGAGCCGTTGCATGAGTGGCAACACATGTGGTTGCAGGATTTCATGAACATACCGCTGGGCTGTCATGGTGCCACGGAACAATACTAGGGGTGACCGTGTATTGTAGGCAATGGCACCCCATACCATCACACCAGCTGTGGGAGCGATGTGTCGCTGTACAGCAAAGGCAGGATTAAAGCGTTCACCACGGGCTCTCCACACACGAACACGATTGTCATCACTACCGAGATTGAATCTGGATTCGTCGCTAAAGACGCCCTGGTTCCATTCCGCTGCAGTCCAGTTTCCTGGTGCACGGCAAAACTCCAAACGGAGGCGTCGGTGGGTGGGCGTCAAGGGAAGCACACGTAATGGGCGCCGCGATACCAACTGTCCTTTAGCCAGGCGCCTTCGTATGGTTCGAGAAGACACAGAGGCCCCTAGTGAAGGTGCTACCTGTGCCTGGATGGCAGCCGATGAAGCAGTTGGCTGTACGCGTGCATTTCTTACGATGTGGCGGTCTTCTCGACGACTAGTCTGTCGAGGGCTTCCTGAGCCTGGTCTTCGTGTACATGACATCTCTTGGGTCCACTGGTCCCAACACCTCCTCACAACACAATCAGAGCGGCCTAATTGACGAGCTACTCGCCTAGCTGACCACCCAGCTTCCATCATCCCGACGATTCTCCCCCTCTCAAACTGCGACAACTTCTTATATTGTCTTCGAACACGGCGTAATGGCGTGTTTATCTCAGCTCTTCCTTTGTAAATGATTCAGCACACTCAAACAAGCTTTGGTTACCTGTTTTATACTCCACAGAGTACGATGTTCAACGCCCTCTACCGGCTATACGTAATGCGCAATCACGCTGCATTTCTAATCATTTGCATATCTCCCCGACATGTACCTTCATTGCAAGTTTCGTTACGATCCCGCAATTATTTCTTGGTGCGCTAATTTTTTTTGTCCATGAGTGTATATATATATATATATATATATATATATATATATATATATATATTTATTTATTTATTTATTTATTTATTTATTTCTATTCATTTTTCACATACGAAATAAAAAATGGAAGATTAGCGAAAAAATTAGTAGGGAGGGTTTAGGAATCCTCTACCGACGGCGGATCACTCCCCTTTCTATTTATTTTTATATATCTATGATGCCCAGTATAAAGGGTTTAAGTCAAAAACAGTGATTTTTAGATACTTGTTAGTATTGATAAATGAATAAATAAATGAATATATATTTATTTTATATATATATATATATATATATATATATATATATATATATACACATATATACACTGCTGGCCACCCAGATTGCAACACCAAGAAAGACAAGAGATATCACAGCAAAATTTATTTTGTAGATAACATGTTGACCAAGTATCAAATGATTAAATCTATAGACTTCTGTGAAGTCTGGTTCCTGCCAAAATCAGTAGCCAGAGTAACCACCATTGTTGGAGATCACCGCTGCCACACGCCTCGGTAAAGATTCAAAGAGACTTTGGATGAGTTCTTGGGGTACAGCAGACCAAGCAGCTTCCACACGTTGCCAAAGTTGATATGCTGTGGCAGCTGGGGATGGAATCTGGGTCAATCGTAGAGCAACTATGGACCACATGTTTTCTATCGGCGAAAGATCCGGAGAGCAAGGCGGCCAGGGAAGCAATTCAATCTGGCGATTGACGAAGAACCGTTGGACAATGCGTGCCACGTGTGGTCGCGCATTATCCTGTTGAAATATGGCTGTGGGCAATACCTGAAGGTAAGGAAGGACAACTGGCTCCAACACCTCTGAGATGTAGCGCTGGCTGTTTAAAGTACCGGCAATGCGTACTAGAGGTGTGCGAGAGTGATATCCAATACCGCCCCATACCATAATACCCGGTGCAGGACCAGTGTGGCGGTGCATAACGCAGCTGTTCAGCATCCTCTCTTCACGGTGTCTCCAGACTCGAATGCGACCATCGTGGTGTTGCAGACAGAAGCGTGACACGTCAGTAAAGACAATTTCATTCCATTCTGCCGTCCACATCCTTCTGTCATCGCACCATTGGCGGCGGAGACGTCTGTGGTTCTGCGTCAAGGGTAGACAAAGCAATGGACGTCTTGCGGACAGACCACTCTGCTGTAAACGGCGTCGAATGGTACGCGCAGACACTGGATGATGCGTTACAGACTGCATGTGCTGTGCTATGGTTCGTGATGTGACTGAGCGATCCGTCACTGCCATGCGCACAATTTGCCTGTCATCACGTGAAGTGGTGCGCTGAGGTGGATGCGATCGAACACGCCGGTCCGTCGTACCCTCCTGCATCCAACGATCACATATCCGCATTACAGTTGTTTGGTTTCGTCCAACACGACTACCGATTTCCCTGAAAGATAATCCACAATCTCGGTAGGCCACTATCCTTCCTCTGTCGAACTCGGATACTTGATCAAAAGATGATCGCTGTTTTCGACGAGGCATAATTGATCGTTTTTTTTGAAAAAAACCACAAGAAAAACACAATTGGCCGAACTTGAAATCGTCGAAATCTCCAAGCCTTAAATAGCGCTTTGAAGTGGCGCCACAGGCGCGCGTGATGTGCGTCTGCGCTGAAATTCTAATCATTTGCATAGCTCACCTCCGCTAATGGATGTTGTAAATTTCATGTTATTTGCATGTTTCCTTCAGGGTGTTGCATTTACAGTGGCCAGCAGTGTATTTTGACTGGTGCAAAAGGCTTAGGTCTATAAATTTTGTATGCAATATTACATTCCTTGTTTCATAATCAAACTTTCATTCCAGTCAAAAGATTTTTTTTTATCAGTACTAACAAGTATCTAAAAATCAATGTTTTTGACTTAAGCCCTTTATACCGGGCATCATAGATATAAGAAGTAATGAAATATTAGAGAGAAAATTAAACGTTACATACAACGGTATCGGAAAATCGTTGCACAAAAATGTCACAAATTTGAGCTGAAACAGAAACCAAACATGAAAGTAACACAATCAAGAAAAACAACGATTTAACATCTTAATGATAACATTTTTTTTCCAACTATGCCCACATTATCATTAAACAAGGGATTGTTTCAGTAAGTTTTGACCTTTAAGATAGACTCAACCTGACACTGGAAAATCTTCAAATCAGCCAGGAATAGGATCCAAGAGACAGATGAATGAAGTTTCATGTGAACTTCCCGCCCGATCAAGCGGAACAACAGAGAAAGTTATGAGAAGGCTGCTTTGTACTAACCCTATTGGATTCGCTCACCTCGATGTTAACCTATGGAGAAATTTTGTCTTCTATTTACAACTCCAAGGTGCTCCAAGGTGTAAAATTTCTATCCCTATTACGAAGTACAATTTAAAAAAAACAATCTGTAAATCCAAGTCGGCAATCCCTGGAGACATTTTCTCCATAGGTTAACATTGAGGTGAGCGAATCCAGTAGGGTTAGTACACAGCCTAATAAGTTTGGCTAACGAAATGAAACATGAAGTAAGCCTAAAATGCTTCAACAGAATAGTACAGATATATATAACATTATTAAAATTAAACGATTTTTACTAAAAAGTAAATTATAACATTATAAATTTAGAAAACTATCACTTTAGGTCTAAAACAATATGTATTTTTACTATTATATTTAATATTGTATTAATATTTATTGAAATTATATTAATAGATTGAATATCTTAAATTTTTTAATCCGTTTGTCTATTGCAATTAATTATGTTACTAATTATTATTAAATCAATATTAATTTATTTCAATTAATTTTACTTAGTGCCATATAATCTATTAAATTAATTCTATGCTTAAAACTATTTATATATTAATGCTTACATGTGATACGGGACATTTTAGCATACGAAGTTTCTTGATTGATTTGATGGGAAAAATTATATATATATATATATATATATATATATATATATATATATATATATATACAATAAATAATAACTCTTACCCCAGTTACACTATAATAAATATAAAACTTTTCAAAAGAAATATTTTCAATATCATACTACTACGTTCAGCTAAATATTTATTTAAACTTCATAAACAATGATGTATAATATTCGCCTAAATACCCAATTTAATTACTTCTCGTAGTTTTTTAATTTCATTTTAAAAGTAGTTTGACTCGATGTGGTTCTTTTTGTATTGTGCTTTAGAAGAAAAGTTTGCGACTTCTGTAACTATAATCTAATATTGACTGAATGTAACTGGTATCTAATATTGACACCTCACATTCAGTTTTTTAATTGAGGAAATTATTTTAAATATTCTGCTAATATATACTGATAATATATCTCATTTTATTTTATTCCTTTTTTAAAAAATAAACTGATCAGTGGGGATGTAATATCTTCCATTACGCACAGAGTTTCCAACTCTGAGGCCATCTGCACACGGAGCTACTCAAAAGAAACTGAAAACTAACTCCAATCACAAACCAGTCCGAGATGAGTCGTAACCTATGTAATTGAATGGAACCACGCAGGCGGTGCTACTGGTTACAAACCTGTCAGTAAGGCTTTTGTAATCTGTCACAGACAACTCAACGTGTTGAGTCACTAGCAACTTCAGTTACCAGTTTCTCTTTCGTTGTGCGTGTTATTACACAATCTTTTTCGACAATTTTTTAAAATAAATTAATTTCTGAAAATAATTTAATTAAAAATAAACCATCAATAAATTAATATCAAATTAGTGGTTGAAGTGGAAAAATATCCAGTTTATACAGCTTCAAACTTCCAGGATACTCAAGAGAGGATGAAACGGAAAAGGCGTGGAATGAAATTTCAAAAGAAGCACTAATCCCAGGTATAATTTTTTTTTATTTCAATTCAGAATGAGTACAATTAAAATAAATCAATAGTATAGCTCCATTGCCCTGGTAGAGATGCTTGTGGGGTAAGAAAATAGTTAGCTAAGTAAATCCTGAGAAGGTTTGCAGGAGAATTTCTGTTTATTGAAATGTTTTGCGGTGAAGGTTTTACTGCGTCGTTGTTTGTTTCTTCACAATCTGCAGAATAGGTAGCCGTAATGAACCCCCTCTCGCTTTCGTACATAATTGTGAAGGACACAAGCTGCTTTGATGACGAAATTCACATTTGCGGGATGTCGGATACGAATAGGGCCATTCAAAACAGCGAACTTTTCGCATGCCATCCCGAAAGCACATTCAATGGTTTTAAGTCCATGGCTCAACCTGTAGTTGAATATTCTTTTCACATCATCTAAAATTCGCCGAGGGTAGGGTCTTATTAAATATCGTGACAACAGGAATGCCTTGTCGCCAATAAAGTAATAAGGAAAGGGGTGACCATTCTCATCATATGTCAATGTTGAAGGGGGAGGGATATCAAGTCCACCATGTTTGATACAATATTTCATTACTGAGGCATGGAATATGACTCCATCGCTGTTCCTTCCAGCATAACCAGTAGCAAACAGGTAGCAAACTATTGATTTGAATCCCTTTTAAGTAGGCCCGTGTGCGAAGCCTCATCACTAACGAGTTTGCAACCGGTAAGTAATTTCAATCGTAACCAGTTCAATTTCCTTTGAGTAGCTCCGTGTGTAGATGGCCTGAAAGTCGATGATGTTTCGCAATTAACTGGCTGGGTTTTCAGTGTTTTTCCAGGTATGTTATAGAATTGTGGTACTTATCCTTAAGAGCTACATTTCTTTCTAATCAGAACACTATATTATCCATGAAAATACGAAATTCTGCATTGCCTGTCATTTTCCATTTAATAGTCAATCTGCCACGTAATTTAGTTTCCAATTTTTTCTGAATGTTTAATTTGAGGAATAATAGTCCCACCACTGACTAAAATAAACATCTATATTTTGGTAGAAATGGTTGATTGTGTTAAAAAATGGGGAAGAAAACTTCCTTATATTTTTGTGTATAAATAAGTTCAGGTAGGAGAGTAAAAGCAATTATAAAGGCTATCACTTCTATGTGGAACGTGCTGCTTTCCTTCGAAATATTTGGAATTTTTATTCATAAGATAGATAATAGAAGTGATACAAGATGATGGTTGATCTGCAATCGGAGCTGCAAATAGAAGAATCGGTTCTGCAAAAGTGACGCGCAATTTGTTTCTGCAAGCAATTTTCTACAAAAGCGTTGCAAATATGGACATTTAACACTGCCCGTAAATAATTGTTTCCTAAAAATCAGGACCAAAGATTCATCAACCTATTCTGAGCTTCTTTGGGTCTACTCAACCACTGGTATCAGTGGTCAACAAGAATATTGATGACAGTATTAAGGTCGGACGTATTCCAGGGATGGGATGATCCATGTTATTAAGTATTAGGCTACATACACAGAGTATGCAGGGAAATGCTCCTATTTCTTTACAAAACAAATTCAGGAATTCAGGGGCACTTTTCTGGATAAGCTTTTATTCTCAAGAGAAGAACCAAAACAGGGGAACTAGGAGTGTTCTACTTATGGCAAGCTAAATAAATGCTATGTGTTTCATTCAAATGTATACAAATCAAAAGAATAGGCCTTATTTGACCACTAGATTAACAGATCTTAATTTGATAAAGTGCAGTCATAGTTGTTATATAGATTGTGATGGCGGAAACTGCCTCTTTATTTTTGCATCATAAAAGCAAATACAAAGATTTTCAAATTGACATTCCATTTAAAGTGGAGTTTTTATGGATATGTCCTGTTACTGTACTTTCACTGTCCGTAAATTGTCTGCTTATTTTCAATTACTTTCCGCATCAAAGTTGTATAATTTATATGTTCATGTCATATACATGTCAGTTGTATAATATATAATTTATATCCTTGGACCTTATTGTCATATGATTAAGGCATATTTCTTATTCATTATTCTTTTAACATTTTTTAATAATACACAACGATGCCAAAAATAATGAATTTCTACCAGAAATTTTTTTTCTAATATGCGTACATATGTAAAAATATTATTTTCCCCCAGTTTTTTTTAAAATACACTAAGGTTAACACTTCTAGATGTGGAAGAAGTATAAAATTTTCAGTTCTTATGGTGATTTCTACTTTCAACATCTCATCTAGGTTCCAAACTCAATGGCAGAATAATAAAAGAGACGTTTCGTTTTCAATGTTGACCGTCCTCTTTGAAGAAATTTTTTTTCCAATGAAGAAGGCACCAGTCTCTGACATCGGGCCTTGAAGACCTGCGATGTTTTGCTGGCTACTTTATCAAAGAAGCCACCATTCAGGTGAGCCAACATTGCTTCCTATGAGGGGGACGACACGGAAATGACGAAACCTTATTGGGGATTTGAACCCAAGCTCACTGCGTGACAGCTCAGAACGCTAACCACTATACCTTTGACGAGTTCATGAGAAATGTCCACAAAAGCTGGTGAGTCCACAAAAGAAGATAAAATCATGTTCTTGAGCAGTCTTTGAACATTTTAGGGCGAAAATCGTGAAACTTTATCTGGCCACGACCCACTCTCTGTAATAAAATGCTTACTCTTGAAGGAAGAAGGGTTAAATAAAAAATATTGCTTTACGACTTTTGGATTTTCTATTAAATACATGTAAAAGTAACGTAAAAATTTATTGATAATATCCATAATTAATATTACGTAAACAATGGGCTTGTTTACTATTCTTTCTGATGATATATTTGACATTCTCATCGACATGTTATTTTAGGCAGTAAGATATTTGATAGTAGAATTTTCAGTTCTTAACATTTCAGAAAACTTTACACATGTATGAAGAAGTAAAATGATGTATCTCTCTTAAAGCCGTGTTTGACAAAGTCTGTTGGATATGTGTCATGAATTGGAAGCCAAAACTGTATCAATATTTAGCAATTAAAACTCATTTTCTACATAGAAATCTCCGAGAAATCAATTAATTCTTCCTAAGCCTTTGTAGATATACCAGGGGCCAGAATATCCCTTTGAAATGAATTTACAATTCAGATATTTTTCTCAAAAATTTTCATTTCTTCCCTGAAATACGAGTAATGATCGAAGCTTTTTTCAACGAACCTAAATGCGCAATTATTACGGAAACTAAACCATCAGATGGCATTACATTGTTTTCAGTTATAACGTTTCTAATGTTTTGAAACAATCCTACTTTCATTTTTAATATTTTGCTTCCATAGACAAAGTTTTATAGCAAAACCTCAAATTTTATCACTTACCGCTCACGTACCACTGACTAAAATATATCAGATAAGTAAGTAAAGATAAGTATGAATCTTTCTCATCGTGCAAAGATTTTGAGTAATCGTATAGAGTTTCTTATACTTCTACCCTAACTTTGAGTATGTATATCTTGAAGTGGCACTCTAAATAGTAATTTCATTCAAACACAGTTCTAAATTAATAAAAATGTTTATTTAAACTTGACACATTAGCTCTCTTTTCAACATAAATGCTGCGTACTACTAGTACGAGCTATATAAACGTTCATGCAAGGCATATTATTTCAGTATAGACACGTTGCAGAGAAATACAGTTTGAAATACTCACAATACTTGAAAGTCAACCAGCAGTGTTGCCACGTAAGCTTTGGGCCTAACAAGAACTCGCGTAGGTTTGAAGCAACCTAGCTCCTCCCTCAACACTTCGTCACTTTAATCTAGATGTTTGGTATTTATACCAACCACGTATGCCACAATTAGCATATCTTAAGCGGCTTCTTTAGATTTATTCACCTAAAGTTCGATTATTGTGAATCGAATCTTATGTAAACCTTACAATCGTTTTATCCATTCTTCACGGGACTTCTTCACGGCAGTTCGACAAATCTTGATAGCACCTTCCTCCTAGACAGCCAACGTACTTCCTCTTTTAGAAGAAGAAACTTAAACTTCCCAACTCCTCTCACAGTTTTTCAAATTAGCGTGATTGTAGTGGTTTACCCTTGAAGAAATTTATGATTTTAACGGCAGCGTTTGAAAACCTTTTCAAATCGTCCGAGGTATGCTTGGATAGTAGCGCTTCTCTGCGAAGACTACAGCGGACACATTCGGATTAAGTTTAATGATGCGGGCTGCAACACCACTATTTTTACACTGCCCGTGTTTCATTTGTACGTAACCATCAGAGTTTACCCTGTGCAGTTCTCTCCGTTTAACACAATTATTAAGAGTTTCGATTATTTCCTCGCCAGTACCTCGAGTATTTAGCACAAAATTAAAGAGTAAATTTTTATTCGGCTCATTGTTCCAAATGTATCGAATAATACAACCATCTGAGATATCCCTTATATACCTTCTGACACATGAAATTAGAGAGCAAAAAATACTTGCTTTAACACTGTTGATGATCTGATCTTCTACAAACTCGGACATTTCGTCGATTATGCGACAAACCTAGCTATTGGATGGTGGAACTAATTCAATTTTCTTCAAGCTAGCGTATCCAAACAATTCTAACAATATCCTTTACCACTGGGAGTACTTAAGTTTCAGGAAGTGTGTGGAGGCATACCAGATTGAGCAATTCGCAAACTAATGAGGTATGAGGCACGCATGGTTTTTTCATTCATACGAGCGAAAGAGGAAAACGCAATTTATGAAGTATTTACTCTTCTAACTTGCTTTAAAAAAAAGAGGACAAAGAAGAGGTTTTCCTTTCAAATCTAAATGCTTTGTCTCAATATGCCGGAGTAATTTATTTAGCCTCATTCGCAACAACTTCGTAGCAAATTACACATTGCGGGAGTGGATAAGCCTTGTAAATATTCCATGTAAATCCTAATTCCAGATACTCAGAATCATATATTTTTTTACAATTTTTCGGCTGTTTGGGAATTGAAGTCTAATTAAAGGATTTTCCTCCATCTTCCTTCCCTTATCTATTTCATCCATGGCAGGTCCTTCTTTTTGAACTTCGTCTTTAATGACTTGCTTTCTTGTCGTATATCTTATCAAGCACTTGTCCATTACAGTGGTAAATATTAAAAAGTAAAAACTTACCGAAACACTTAAAATTTACATAATGCATTGGCTTATAAATTAAGAAACTACTAAACTTGCTTGAGATTATGGTGAAACAAGCTTGCACTGATTCTCTTCTTATATTGGTATGTGACGGCTTGGGGTTGCCATGAGGAGTGAAGGAAGGTTGATCATAAGAGAAGAGTTATTGCGCATGAAGCTGAGCTTTTTCTTTTCTCGTTGGTCCAGGAAAATGTTTTCTTTTTCTGGGAGCAATATTGAAAGAGCATTTCTGGAAGCACATTTTAATGAACATGTAAAAAAACTCTCATAATTTGAACTTTTACATGGCGCACCAGTGCGTCGCGACTCACACTTTGATAATCTCTGTAACAGAGATTCATACTGTTGACATTTAAAAGGTCAGCTTCACTGAGCAAGGTTTAAACTTTTCTTTCAGTTCTTGTATGCTTGATCAAAAAGCTTAACTTAAAGGAATGTTTAGTATTTTACACTTTTAAACTGACTTGCCTGATACAGTCTTATAAAATTCCTCCTACTGATTGCTATTATGTAGAGGAAATCAATTGTATTTGTAAAGTTATTGTGCATTCAATATTTCTTGCGATATGAAAATAACTGAAACGATAGTAAATTTCCTTGTGGGTAAATTGTAATTTTTTGTGACACTGGAGGGAAATATTCATATCTATGGCAAACAGAATGCCAGTCGTTTTTTTTAAGGGATGAAAACATCATTAATATACTTTCCCAGCTAAACTTAGAAATTTGTCCCTGTTACGGATACTAAAGTTTACAGTCTCTATAAAAGCACATAAAATTATAACTTTCTTTAAATAAATGCGTTAAAACTAACCGTGTGCAAAAAAAAGATAAAAATTAAGAAATAGGTGAAACCAGACTGTTGCTTAAGAACTTATACATTTCTTATATCAAGTATTGAAAGGTACTAACAGAAAAGAATGTTCTTTGTTGAAAATACCTTTGTAACTCCAGAATCTCTCCAAATAAGAAAAAAAGTGATGTTTTACAGCATTTTAAAGAATAACTGCAATGCGATGTTTCAATGACTATAAAAAGTTTTTACTTCAAATGATTGTAAGTTCCTCTCAGAGATAAATAAGGAATCTTTTCTTGAAACATTTTATAACATTTAAGCGTATTTTCCTTCACAAAATAAGGTTTTGTGTCTGGTATCGTGGTTAAAATCCACGATATAATGATATGTATTTTTAATACATAGCAGGGTATGGGCACCCTTTATTCATCTATTTAAAATCGTGAGCCCTAATGCATATATTATTCTCTCAGGAGAATATAGTAAGAACTCAAAAATACACTTTTGTCTGGCTCGGGAAATTTAACTTTGATTCAAATTTTTTTTAACTGGGAAGAAGCCGTCATAACCATTGTTGCATTAATTGAAAGCAATGGAGATTCACCTGTGAAACGTCCAATAGTAGTTTTACGCTTTCAGTTTCAATATTTGCTTTTGGAACACAACTGTCATCTTGTGGAAAAACTGACCAGAACCAACCCCTCAAAGCCAATTCTAAACGGCTACACACATCCGCATTTAGCACGTAATTCGAATCTAAGCCATTCAGCCATCGTCCTGGCCCAAGGATTTCAAGAAATCTGTAAGCAAGAATTTTTGAGTTGTGTCAATGTTTCTACATTTCTCGTTGATTATTTATGTTTTTATAAACTCCTGTCTAACATTTTCTTGATGAAAACAACAAAATTGACTCAAGTGAAGTGCCTGGTTCATTATAATATCCTCTAATGACAATATACATATACTATGACGACAAGTTCTTATAACAACCATTGTCTCACTATGGACAACTATGGGCAGACAGTGAAATAGTTTTACCAATTACGAATGAAGATTCCTTTGTTAGATTGCCTTCCTTTGGCTGAATCAAGAAAAAAAATCTCGCTTGTTCTAAACAAGGGACTACCCAATCCCCACAAAGGAACGAGTTATGATTTTTTTTTCACTAAAATCCATGTTTGGTCTATGGATGTCGATACCCCGGCCGCATCATCCATCTCGGATTCCAACAAGGGAATCCATATAACACTCCTTATAAAAGGACAAAAGAATTTACATCAATTCTGAATGGAGTCTCTATGCTCATTGTCATCTCCGAAGGCTGCTATGTACTAACCCCATTGAATTCGCTCTCCTCAATGTTAACCTATGGAGAAAATTTGTCCACGGATTGCCGACTTGGATTCAAAGATTTTTTTAAAAAATTGTACTCCGTCATAGAGAAAGAATTTTTACATTTGTCTACATTTTTCGTTGTTTTTTTTAAATGCAATTAATATTTTAAAATTTAAATTATTCGGGGAAAAATCTGGTATAGTGTGTTTTAAACGCTCATAAATTCCTTCGGTGGACGAAATTTATAAAATTAATCCTGTGGCGCTTTGCAGAAAAGTTCAGGCTATCTGACAATACCAATTTTATTTGATTATCAGCATTTATGTACCTGTAAATAGTTGACAAAAATATATTTTAAATAAAAAATTTGGGGGCAGCGCTTAACCCCCCTATAGAGAGAGAGCCATTACAATCCCTCAAAATGTCAATCCTAAGGGGTGTATCGTAATAAAACAGCTAATTAACAGGAAAAACAAACTTTCTTTTTATATTGACGAGACGAGGGCAACACAACACAAAAATTGGTGTGGAACACATCACACTATATCGGTAGCATAATATCTCAAGAGAATCGAAAAATGATACTTCTTTTTACACTGAAACACCAACAACCCTTCCTTTTTCTCTCCGCTCGTTCCACGCTACCTCACTTCAGTTCCGTTCGCTAGCATTTCAAAAACCGCAATCCGGGTCTCGATCGGGATCCAGCTTTGTCGTCACAACTCCTCCCCCCCTTGAAAACTTTTCTAGAGTTTTACGAATTAAAAGTTAGTCAGATGGTATACAGGACCATCAAATATAAAATGTTAATAGTAGAGTTCATATTCCTTTACTAATAAAGTTCACACAAGCAAGTACCAAGTGATTAATGTTATTAGGGGTCCACACACAAAACAACAACAAAAAAAACTTAAATGTAACATGTAATTAACGAAATTCAACTGAATAAAATAGATATTAAATTCAAAATATTACCAATTTTACTACTACATAGCATTGTTCTGATTACAGAATCATAATTTTTTGCACAATATTCATCAAAACATAACATTTTCACATTAATATACTGTCCAAAACAAAAACAAATTAAACAAATAAAACAAAATAATCGTGGGCTATATATATATATAATAACAAATACATTACTACATTTTTACAATACCCTTTTCTGGTATAGGTATAGCCTTGAAATTTTAGAGAGGCTCTACTCATTTCATCTGACAGAATGTTAATTAAAAATTTTGTCTCCTCGTTCGGACGGTTGATATTTGAGCCATGTTTGCCAATTATATGAGAGTGGAAAGCTGGTGTTATCGTGATGTCTGCATAGGCAACTTGTGTTTTAAGTTCTTTAGTCATTTCTGTTAATTTTCGGCAAGCTCCCTTAACTTCATCAGGGGGTCCTTCTACATTAATGCTGTCATGCCCATCAGCAAAATCCACCTGGACTTTAGTTAAATCATTAGTGATCTGTTTAATATTAGCTCCTCTTTTCCCAATAATGTGTTTGCGAAGCCAACGGGGAGCATCTACATGTTCAGTAATCTCACTGTTTGTCTTTGAATACACAAGTGTATGAGCAGGTCCAACCTTGGCTTTCTCACCCCTAAGTTTTATTGTATCAGATCGGAAGTCAGGAAGTAGCATCTCAACAGATACACCAGTTTCATCTAAAATTTCTTGAATTGTTTGCCCACGTGATCCAATTATATTTTTGTTTTGATTTTTAGAAACTTCTACTGACACTGCTAGACAATTTCCCTTCCTTTCCACATAGATTTTTCAACCCCAGCAATAGTAAGCTCACTTTTGTTTACTGATGGAGGAGGGATATCCACTCTGGCACTAGTTTTATTTATAATCTTATTTTCAACTTCATTGAAAGGTTCGGAAATAAAGGGATCGTAAACTCTTGGAATATCAAGACGTTCCAATGCCAATTTGTCCTGTTTCTCTGGTATGAGCTCAATTTCATGCCCAGCTTTGTCAATACCATCTTTAGTTCCAGTAATCTTAATCAAATCCTTATATTCTTCTGGGTGGTCTTCCTGACATTTGAATAGTAGACTTTTATAGTTAATAAGCTTCGATCCTTTATTTTGGCCTTTTGAATCTTCTTTAACAACCTTGAAAATGGACTGTAATTCTTCACTATCATTCTGGGACTTAGAAAACTGCTTATGGTCTGTCTTCAAGAGAGAACGCTCATTTGAATTTGTTTCCACTGGAGGCAAAAATTCGACATCTGTGATTATAGAAGTGTCGTTTTGCTCTTCGACCTCCGTTACAAATTCCTTGCTGGATTCTTCATTTTGAGCACCCTTATTTGGCTTAGATTCTTGTTCAGGGTCTAAACTCTCTTCATTTTCTGCATTTTCTCTTTCCTTTTGGGCGCGAGTCTGCACTGCGCTCAGATGAGAAATCGAAACCTTTCCCACCTGTAAATTCGATAATCTGGCTGCAGTTAGATTTCCTAAAATATAGCGTCCCTTATCTAATTCACAACGAACAACTGCGGCTTTGGTATCAATGCTACCAAATTGACCAGATTCTAACTTTTGCCAACGGTAGACCTGTCGGACCTTCGTCCAAAGGCTGCTGTACCCAAATAGTTTCGCCTGTGTACATCTCGGGAGAGACATATTTCCTACATATGACGTCTATCGTGGCACCGGAATCTCGAAGAACAGGCATGGTATACCCATTTACTTCCGCTAATGTTGTAAAAGGACTTAGCAAATTCTCCTCCTCTTGTTTCTCACAAATTTGGTTCACTTGTTCTGAAGTTTTCTGAGCCTTTAATTTAGGACAAGTCGGTCGCAAATGGTCCACCGACCCACATTCATAACACTGCAAGGGTTTTCGAGAATCAAAATAATCATAGTTCTGACCTTTCTCCACGTCTTGTTTTCCCTGATCCCCTTCATTTTGTCCGGATTTAGCCGGAAATTTCTGATATTTTCGATTTCCCTTTTCGAAATTATTGCTAGTCTTCTTTTGTTCATAGGTTGGATAAATTTCGGATTTCCTACTCCCCCGTACACTGTCATATTCGTCCAACATCTCAGACAGTTTTGTAGCTGAAGTTATTTTAGTCCAGTTGTCAAGAAAATGTTCCCGAACATCATTGGATACACGTTTTTTTATCTGGTCTGTAAACATCAGATCCTTCAGCAATTCAAAAGTATTAATTTCCAACCATTGTATCCATTCTTCAAGGTAGTTTCTTAATTCAAAAGTTTAATCTCTCCATGAACTATCAGACTTCTTTTGATGTTGCACAAACTTAACACGAAATTTCTCGGGGCTAAGTTTAAAACGCTTTAGGAGCAACTCTTTGACGTAATCGTAATCGTCCGTTTTTTCCTCTGGCTCTCTCGCTATAAGCTGGATGATATCCGGCGGAAGAAGGGATAGCAACTGTGTCACCCAATCCTGTTTTCTAACATCTGCCCTTTTTGCCTGGCGTTCGAAAATACTCAAATATAGACTAATATCTTCCTCTTTTGGATCGAATTTTTGAAGAATTTTCTGAAGTGTAAAATTAGTTTGCGAATTCGTAATTTGCTCCTGATGAGAAGTCTCAGTAACGGATACCTGCATAGTTTTAATTCTTAATTTCTCCATTTCGAATTGGAGTTTCTTTTCTTCTAGTTCAAATTGGTGCTTCTTTTCTTCTTTCTCCAGTTCAAATTGGCGATTCTTTTCTTCTTTCTCCAGTTCGAATTGGCGCTTCTTATCTTCATCTTCAATTTTTAACCTTCGAAGCTCAAACTGGTTTTTACTCTCTTCTAACCGATTTTCCGTTATACCGTCTAAAAGATTTTTCACATACTCCTCTTCATAGTGCCTAGATTTTTTTATTAATATTATCAGGTCTGTTATCACTAATTCTTCACCTATATTTTCCCCCATCTCAATAGCCAAAGTCTGAAGATCACTTTTTCTTGCTTTGCATATAAAAGCCATGGTAAAATAGTTCAAGATTAGTTACACTCAAAATTACTTATAATAACACTTGAGTAAATCTTTTTTTTTTGGACACAATATAAATTTTAACATAAGATACAGAAACCGAAAGTAAGTACAATTTGTTTCCTAGCAGGAGTTTCAACTCAAACAATTACCAGCACAGAGTGTGCTAAACCGAAAGTAAAGATAATTTATCTAGTAACAGGAGTTTCACACTTCATAAATGTTGCTTACAATTACATCAGCACATGGCGTGCCACAAAACCAAATTTATAATAACAATTGTATAACGACAGCGTGATGCTTTCAAAACCGAAAGTAAGACAATTTATCTACTTGATGGAGTTTTCCCACTTAAATAAATGTTGCTTACAATTACATCAGCACATGGCGTGCTACAAAACCAAAAATATAGCAACAATTGTACAACAAAAGCGTGATGCTTTGAACCAAATAAGCACGTGGTGTGCTGCAAAAATTTTAGTTACACCAGCACATGGCGTGCTACAAATTTTCATCTATATCAGCGTATGGCATGCTACAAAATTTTTGCTATACCAGCACATGGCGTGCTACAAATATCAACAATACCAGCACGTGTCGTGCTACAAAATTTCAATTATACCAGCACATTGCGTGCTACAAAATTTTCGTGTATATCAGCATATGGCATGCTACAAAATTTTTGCTACACCAGCACGTGGCGTGCTACAAAAATCAACTGTACCAGCACGTGTCGTGCTATAAATTTCAGTTATACCAGCACCTGGCGTGCTACAACAATTACTAGTGAAATAACAATTTTTTATTTATCATATAGCATGCCTCAATTCACACTCAAAAGAACGTAACCAAAACAAAAAAAAATTATATCATACATTAATTAAATTTAACCATTTCCCCTAATAGCAAAATCACTTTTGGTACTCACCCCTCACGTGGAATGTTCTCATCCCACGGCTGCCACCAATTTAGCTGTACCGTAATAAGACAGCTAATTAACAGGAAAAACAAACTTTATTTTATATTGACGAGACGAGGGCAACACAACACAAAAATTGGTGTGGAACACATCACACTATATCGGTAGCATAATATCTCAACAGAATCGAAAAATGATACTTCTTTTTACATTGAAACACCAACAACCCTTCCTTTTTCTCTCCGCTCGTTCCACGCTACCTCACTTCAGTTCCGTTCGCTAGCATTTCAAAAACCGCAATCCGGGTCTCGATCAGGAGGTCGTCACAGGGGGGTGGAATTCTCGAACTGTCAACTGGACTCCTCCCACTACAAGAGTCTGCAAGAAGAGCAAAAGGGAAATACGATTTGTTTTCTTAGTACATAGCAGCCTTAAGTAGCATCGACCCAAGTATATGATCGATTTCTGGGCCTAAGACAAATGTCAGTCCGACCAGCCGATTGATGCATACGGACTTCAGTGCACTGTTCATTTACCTAAAGAAGAGACCAAAATAAAGTTTTAGTTCCCCTTAGTTATCAGGACTATCATTTCTCGGATACTGGTAATCAAGCATGACAAACAAAGTAAAGTAGGGAAAGATAGCTAGGATACCTTGGGATTGCGACACCCATGTTTACATCTGGAAGGTGAAGCCCCTGTGGGGATTTCCAAAGGAACGTTTTGAAAAGCTGAACTTTCAGAGGGAAAAAATAAAGTAGGGAAAGATTGGCAGGGTACCTCGGGATTGCGACACTCATGTTCCCATATGGAAGGTAAAACCTCTCTGGGGATTTCCAAAGGAACATTTTGAAAAGTTGAACAGTAAGAGAAGGGGAAAAAAGGAAAAGCAGGGAAATATCGGTAGGGTATACACCCATGTAAACCTAAACAAAATGAAACCCCTTAGGGCATTTCCAAAGAAACATTTTGGTAGTATTGGAAATGTAAAATAATTTTTGAAAGTTTACAAGAAACTTTTTTAGATCATTACAAATATTGCAAAGATATTATACATTAAATGTTCTTTGCAAGATAAAGCCTGCATGTGATTTGACTTTTGTAAACTTGTGGTGACCGGTCAGACAAGAGGATGTGATAAGTTTAAATAATCTTTCAGTAAAACATTCTTTAAAACAAAGTGCAATATCAAATGGAACTGGTAGAGGAATATTTTTAGGGGTATCCCTATGGTAAACTATCTAGGCATGTTATACTGAGGAAATTCAAAGCAGCTCGGCCATTAGGCTTTGTTCTTACTGAACAATCTTTAATTAATCTAATTGGAAAAAGAATGCTTTTACCTGTTCAGCATTATTTTAAACTTATAAAACCAAGTTCAAGAATGGAACTGTTTCAATACGCCACTGCGTTTTAAAAAGCTTGAGGAAACGACAGAAATTTCGAAGTAACGCAATAGAGTACATCCACCAGGCCTCAGTTACAGTTTTCAAACTATTATAGTAACTGTAATCAGTGCCGTAACTAGCCATTCCTGTGCCTGGACAAGAATTTGCATTCGGGCCCATTTATTAATTAGGTTTGGGAAAATAATAAAACAAATACAGCATTTTGCCCCCCCCCCTTCCAAGTGGGCCCTGGGCGGGAGCCCCTGTTGCCTCTGCCTAGCTACGGCACTGACTTAATAATAAACATCCTCGAAAAAACACCACTAATATTTGTGTGCAAGTAAATTCTTTTCCCAAGAATTTCCAGAGATCAAGATTCGTTAGATTGCACAAATGGTTAGATCAGTAAACATTTTTCTTATATTTCTTGTGCTTGAATCGATGCGTTTTAAAACTACACTTCGCACAATGGCAGAGAAATCTTTATTTCGTTCACTATTTCTTACAAGTACACTGCTGGCCATTAAAATTGCAACACCAGGAAGGAAAATAGATAACAAAACTTTACTTATTGTACGTATACAGCATAGTAAAAAGAAAGCATGATTAAATTTGTAGATAATTTGGGGGTATAGAGGGTCCGAAATTAGTACACGCCTCTCGCAGCTAAAATGGCTCTAACCCGGTTAGGCATCGAGTCGAACTGGGCTTGGATGACAGATACGGGCAAGTCATTCCATGCTGCTTCAAGTCTATGCCACACCATCAATCGTAGTGGCTGGAGAGTGGTGGTGGCCCAGTCTCTCAGCAACCCAAGACCAGATGTTTTCAATGTGTGAGAGATCTGGAGAACGTGCTGGCCAGGGCAGCAGTAGAACACCCTTTGTGTCGAGGTAGGTCAGGACACGACGGGCAACATGCGGTCTTGCGTTATCTTGTTGAAAGATGACGTCTCCGACGCCTAAGATAGGGCACAGCCACCGGCCTTAAGATCTAATAATTGTAACGCTGGCTGTTCAGATTACCGACGACGCGAACAAGAGGTGTCCGTGTCGTCTACCCAATGGCTGCCCATACCATCACACCAGGTGCAGGACCCGTATGACGATATCAAATGCAAGCAGGTCACGTGCGTTCTCCTCGGTGCCTCCAGACTCGGATACCTCCATCATGATGCTGCACGCAGAAAGGGATGCGTCTCAAAAGATGACATGGTGCCATTCCTGTATCCAGTTTTGCCGTTGGGTGCACCATTGTCACCGCGCGTCTCTATGCTGTAGTGTCAAGGGAAGCCGCAATAATGGTCGCCGTGCAGACAGTCCGTGCTGCTCCAGACGTCGTTGCAGTGTCCGTGCGAATACTTGTCGGGCTACAATCAAGCCCATTTCGTGACTCAAGGTCCGTGATGTGGCCGAACCTGCAAGACCGACCTGACAACATGTCTGTCCTCTCGGGCGTTATTAGCGGGAGGCCGTTGAGTTCCTGCATGGCGTTCAGTATGACTCTCCCGAATTCCTCCCATCGATTCCATATTCGACCACGATATTGCTACCTACGAATGCGAGTAGCAATATCGCGGAACGATAAACTGCACTCTCGATACGCCACGATCCTAATTAGACCGCACAATTAGACCACGCTATTAGGCCATCCTAATTATACCACTCTAATTATACCGTGATATTGCTACCGACCAAGACGAGTAGCAATATCGCGTAACGATAAACCTCACTCTCGATAGGCCACGATCCTGCGAATTCCAACACGTGCTGGTAACCGTTTCTCCTTCTTATTAATCCTTCTTATTTCTAACCGTTTTCTCCTTCTTCTCACAAACAACCAACATTCAAATACGATTTCTGAATAAGAAACCCGGTGCGTAACTTTCCTTTTAAACAGAATTTGAGATGCCGTTTCTCCCTCCTGCGTCGTTCGATTGCGCTTAAATGCTAATCATTTGCATATCCCAGCGTCTTTCTTTCGTGAGAATTTGACGCTTGTATCATCCTCCCCTTCATGGTGTTGCAATTTTAATGGCCAGCAGTGTTATATTAATAATTTAACTGCGGAATATTCAGTGTTTGCAGTTTGGACTGTTCAACTACTGACTTCTCTATCTCCTTTAAGCGAATTAAACTGTTTGTTATTGTTAACTGTTGTTGCTGCGGCTTTAATTTGTAACGGAAGTCGAAATTTCCCAAATGGGGCGGGGGGTCGCTACAAAACCTCACACCCATATTCTCGAAAGCGGAAGACATTAAGCTATCTCGTGGGCTTTTACCATAACCTGCAGAAAAGAGTTATACATCTCAAAACCTTGACTATATTAACCCTTTTTTTTCTTTGTGTAATAATTTTTAAAGTTTTATTTTAGTTAGTCTTGATATTTGTCTATGGTTTCCAATCCAGAGATTGAATTGTCCAAGCTATTAAATATTCGGGGATAGAGAGATATGTTGCAAATTTTGGATATATAGTATACAGTTTCCTATATGCTGCAGCCGGACGATGGCCGAATGACTAAGACGCTGGCTTTCGGTACCAGAGTCTGTGGGTTCGAGATCCACTGTTGACGTGGATGTTTGTAGCCGTTCGGAATCGGTTTTAAACTGTAGGTTCCGGTCTAATTAGCCCTCGTGTAGCAAAACAATTGCCGTTACGCTCCCAACCAAGCCTATATGCTGCATATTTTGCTCTTTAATAGCGTTTTTGTTGAAAAAATTCGTAAAATATCCTTCTGCTCTACTGGTTGAAGCGGAACAGATATTTAAGCTATGCCACTTCATTAGTTTTAGGTCTAAATTTTGGAGTGCAACGTAAAACATCTCCTGCCCCCCACTCCATAAGGAGTATCAGCCATTACATTACTAAAGACCGGCCTCACGATCGCAATCCCGCCGTTAGGTGAGGAACCGCAGGAAAGAGGGTCGTGAATAGAATTACCACCTCCAAATCAGACTCCCGCCCAATTCAGTCAACAAAAACCGCCCAGAAGAAAAAGCAACAGCAGTTAAAAAAAAAAAAAAATAAATAAATAAATTTTTTTTCCCTTCCTTTTTTGATTCTGCTAAGCACCATAATGTGCAATCACCATAATGTTCCCTATTCAAGTTATCCTGTGCTCCGTCTCAAACCATCCTTTTTTTTTTTTTTCAAATTATAAAGTCAATACATAGACATTTACAATAAACTTCAACACAAGTCATTACATAGATATTTACATACATAATTATAAATAATTGCGCTATATAAATGTATATTCTCACAATTTAACATATGGGGACAATTACATACCCATAACATGGGCACATAGCATGAACAATTTCACCCATATAAATCATTTGGGGTAGTTGAGCTTCGCAATTTCTAAAGCGTAAAATACCGCCCCGTGGTCAACCGTAAATATCTAGCTCACTTTGGTTACGGCTGGCAATATTATCGCTAAAAGCGCATCCAAGCAACATTTTTGCGTAATTAAACCTGAAGAATGCCACGCGGCGACAATTTACCCAAAACTGAAATTTCCCATAGGCAGGGGCAAGAATAGAAATAGTCCCAAGCCCTTAATCGAGCACCTAACAAAGATTAAATACCACTCCAGGAGGTAAGTAGTGATTATTTTATGTTAATAAGCTTTACTCCGTTTAGCGTTGAAAGTAAGTATAAGCTAGTAGAGCCCCAAGTTATTTTAAAGACCCTGAATCAACCACAGCAAGGAATTAATTCTAAAATAGTGTAAAGTATTTGTATACGAAATAATTTGTTTGTATTATACTTAAGTAAATGTTATAAGTATGTTTACCAAAAATATGTTAAGACTATAGTTTAATTGTAAAATAAGTATCATATGTTGTTTGTTTACCAAATGTTAGTTTAGACCATGCAATAAATATCTATAAGTACTGCATAAAGTAATCAATAACATGATTAAAATGAAATTGATTAGGACATAATATAGAATGCACTATAAATTAATCTACTTTAAGTCCGTGTAGTTTGAATTACCGGTCCTAAATAAAGTTGCACGCTAGTGATATTTACATCAGTAAAAGTACAGCAGTATAAAATCATAAAAACATGAACAACCAAATAATTGATAGTACGCGACAATAGTTGTTTGATAAGAGTTTGTATACTTATAAAGTGATAAGACCTTATTTTTACCACTTAGAAAGAAAAAAAAAAAAAAAAAAAAAAAAAAAAAAAAAGAGAGAGAACTTTAACCCGATTTAAACAAGTAGCTATTAAACACCATATTTAACAGTCAATTTAAAGGCCATAAATCCTCAATAAAATTATAAAAGGAATTCTACTAAAGTGGATTGTTAATCCAATTGGACATGTAAGCTAAATTAATTACTATTGTTAACCATATGTTGTCGCGACAATAGTTGTTTGATAAGAGTTTGTATACTTATAAAGTGATAAGACCTTATTTTTACCACTTAGATAGGAAAAAAAAAAGAGAGAGAACTTTAACCCGATTTAAACAAGTAGCTATTAAACACCATATTTAACAGTCAATTTAAAGGCCAAAAATCGACAATAAAATTATAAAAGGAATTCTACTAAAGTGGATTGTTAATCCAATTGGACATGTAAGCTAAATTAATTACTATTGTTAACCATATGTTGTAACGACATTACACAGTCTGAATTAGCTTTACCTACACGATTGCACATACCATCAAACAATTCCCGTAATTACACAGTACATGCAAGATAAATATCGTTACTGGTTGACAAATACCACAAGTACTAAAAATATCTAATTGTTACAATACATCAAATTAGTGTAATTTGACTTTTACATAGTTTATATTTGATATACATAATGTTACTACACGATTGCACATACCATCAAACAATTCCCGCAATTACACAGTACATGCAAGATAATATCATTACTGGTTGACAAGTACCACAAGTACTAAATATATCTAATTGTTACAATACATCAATTTAGAGTAATTTGACTTTTACATAGTTTATATTTGATATACATAATGTTACACATTTTTTTTGTTTACATATAATAGCATTTTTTGTTTACAAAATAATAGCATTGGGTAAATAGCAAATCTCGTATACTAAATAGATAATTATTGAGTACGTTTCCGCTGTTTGACAATATTACGTTTTTAATCTGGATCAAACACAGTTTGATCCAGAATTTTTACCACTTGGCTAGTACGGCAAAATGATCAACAAAAACGGCATTCAATCTGGCTCTCGTTTGGCTCTTATCCAGCTTCAGAGCCGTTTAGAGCGTTCCTCAAGAGTGGTGATTTTCTCAGATTCAAGAGCAGCTCTTCAGGCTATTGACTCCCCATGTTTATCTCGATTCAAAGATATTGATGACTGTGTTAACCTTCTGGAACGGTTGTCGAATCATAATAAAACAGTTGTTTTGCAGTGGATACTGGCCCACTGCAGAATCGAGGGAAACGAAGCTGCTGGCTTCTGAGTGTAAAAGGGGGCTTCTGTTTTACAGCTAAATAACCAGGATTTGGCCTACCATTCCATCAAGACGATAGTCAAAAAGACCCTCAGGTGTTCCTTCTCACAGGTTGTTGCTGCTACAAACGGTTACAAGCCCTGGTATGTCCATGTAAATGATATTTCTGAGTGACCTAGAGGTAAATCTGTGGCAATGCTACGGCTTTTTGAACGAAGTTCTTTTACGCGGCTTACAGTAGAGTGAACTGGCAGAAATCTTCACGTAACGAAAAAGCGTTATGTCCCTTCCAGGCGACCTTCCTTAGCTTGTTATTGCTGGCTTGTGGCGTTCGCTTTTGGCCCCCACCCTGTCACTGTGAGTTCGTTTCCCACTGGTGCGTTGTTTCACCTCCTGCACTCGCGGATGTTCAACTCTGGCTTTTCTGCTATTTAAATTCTCAACTTAATCTTAACTTAATGTTTTCTCCTAGTTTATTAATTCTTAACATTTATTCAATCTTCTTTTATTTGGTGATAATATGAATACAGTTAGTTGTAATTTTAATTCTAAGCTTTAGCTTTGTGGCAAAGTTTTCATTCGTCATTTCAGTTTGAAAAGGCATTTGAAAGAAAATCGTAACCTATGTGTAATAAATGAGATTTTAAGGTATGTGCCCATCTTTTGGGCACTTTTTTTTGAAAAATTTGAAATTTTTATTAAACATGTGATTTTAGTTAAAACAGGGAACAAAACTATGGATTGCCAAACATTCTATAGCAAAATCTAATCAATATATTTCCCCTTTTTTCAACAATATAATAGTAAATCACTTATCTGTGTTATGAAACAAACGATTACCAATACCTCTTAAATTTACTAAAATATACCAAATTTTGTATGCACAACATGGTTTTCTTTAAAAAAATTGATAAAGTTTTCAATAAAAATAGCTCTTAAATTAATAAATACATAATTACAACCTATATTTTGCTTAATAACATACCATTAAATAAGCAGAAACTTGTGACATAATTTTATTTTGGATGCTTTTTTGGTTAAATTCTCCTAACGAATCTCGTAACGATGATCAGAAAAGCAGAAAATGACAGAAGATTGTAATGGAAGCTAGTTGTATTTGTTAATACGAGATGGCGTCCCTATCTGCCATATTTGAACAAGAGATGGCGCCACGAAAAATATAGAGCAAACGAGCTGTCTTGATCCGTTCCTCTCCAGGCTACCTTCCCCTCTCTTTCTCTTTCTCTCTTTCTATTATATACGGTTGTATGTGTGTGTGTTCGTGCGAGTATCGAGATTCGAGTAGCAAGCATTGTGCGCGGTCAGCTGTATAACCTCAATTCTAAACACGTGTAAATATTATTTAAACTTATTTTTTGTTTGTTATTGTTTTAATTCACACGGAATTTATACTGTGTCATAATTGCAATTTTATAATTTAAAGTCGACAAAATGAAAATGCAGCAAGTGTAAATATTGCAAACTTAGAAAAATAAGTTAATAAATCATAAAATTGAATCTCAAACATATGCATCTTATTATAGTTACCATAAGCCAATAATTACCATGATACAATATAATAAAAAAAAAATTTAATTTCTTATTTAGAATTTTTTATATATAATTTATAATTCAATATTTTATATTTAATTTGTAATAAATTACTATTTTTCCTAAAATATTAAATGAAATTTATTGATTTAAATACTTACTTTACATTTTTGCTCTGAAAAAATGATAAAAAATAAAAATAAAATATACAAATTAGAGAGAGAGAGAGAGTTGGTTGAATAAAAGAGGGCTGCGCATTTTGGCGTGACAAAAATACACTAATATAATCAATAGAAATCTACATATTAAATCACGTTTAGAGTTGAAAAAATAACGCAAGGAACTTCGTTCCTGACGGGGGTCCCCCGACAGCACATTTTTTTTCTTCTGGCCATGAGTTCTTTCGCAAGCACCTCCACAGAATTAACTTGGCTCCCGACCCTCTTTGTCTCCTGTGCAATAACCAGGAAGAAATGGATATGCTTCACCTTGTTTCTTGCCCTGCTCTACCTCCCGTTTCTTTATGGGAGCGCTATTGGATTGCCAGACATAAGTTGATGGACTAACTAATGTATTTTTCTATCTTGTTCTTGAATTTTTGTCTTTTTATATCTGTTTTCCTGTAATTCTTACCATTGGAAATTTTAAAAAAGGTTTAAATTTTGTAATTTAATAGCATTAGAACGATCTAAAATTCATAAGAATTCATATCCGGTCGATAGCCGAATGACTAGAGCGCTAGCTTTCAGTACCGGAATCTATATGGGTTCGAGACGCGCTATTGGCATGGGTGTTTGTAGCCGTTCGGAATCGGCTTTACGCTGTAAGTCTGGTCTAATCATCCCTCGTGTATCAAAAAATGACCGTAGCGCTCTTTACCAAACCAATCCAGGAATTCCCAGAATTTGATTATACTTGGAGAATTATCATGGAATGTTCTTTTTGGGATGGAAACGGCAAGAGTATAAACACGCATCCTTTTGTGATATTTTTGTATCTACAAAAATAAATAATAAAAATTTTGATTTTTAACATTTCCATGGAATGTTAAGTGAACATAATTAATTTCTGTGTTTACGGAATCAAGTCAAGAGTTGAAATTTCATTTCGTATATCCCGGAACGACCGAATCTCAAGTGTTGGCATACTTCACTGATTAATCTATATATAAAAAAAAACAGTTCCGTAACTGACTGACCGACTGACTGACTGATTGACTGACTGACATACAACGCACAGACCAAACCTCTGGACCTTAAGGGCTGAAATTTTGCATGGCGATTCTTCTTAGAGCGTAGGGACTAAGAAAGATGCACTAAGAAAGATTTTTGAAAAATTCTTTTTAGATTTTTTAAAATTAAATTTTTAAGCTGTTTTAGTAACTTTTTAAAGTTTGCATTTAAAATAATAATTTGAGGGTTATAAAATTTATATCACGAGAAATATCATAAAAATTCCTTTAAAATGAAATCCTTTTCGAACCTTTACCTCAATTTTCTGAATTTTGGTGAATTTTTAAAGATTAATTTTTAGAATTTAATTTATTAAATGCTGATCACGTGGTTTCTTTTCTTTTTCTGATACTTTAAACTAATTTTGCGTCACGTGCGTAACAACGAAATAGACAAAAAATATTTTGTGCTTGCTAATGCGGCAGACGATTGGACATTATCCAAAAAAATATTAAAATACAGTAAAAGAAATGTTCCTCAAACTGTACTATATTAACTGTACTATATTCTTTAGTATGTTCTATTAGATTTAATTTGAATATTTTCTTCTAGATTATTTTGTCTATAAAAACATCCCTTACGGTTTTTTATAAATATAGTTTTGGGTTTTTTTTTGCATCAATTGCATACATTGATCGTTGTATTTATTATAAATATATATATATATATATATATATATATATATTGGCATTAATTGCATACATTGACCGTTGTATTTAATTTGAATGTACTCCGTAGTAAAGTGCGGGTTTTCAACTAGTAATAATATATGACAATGCCTGCGGATATAACAGTGTAAAGAAACAAATCCTTTGAGATACCAAAGAGGAAAAAAGCTAATACTGTGATCTTTAAGGGCCTATGAAATGCTTTAAAGAGCGAATATTTACGTTGTTTAACCTTAAATTTAACAAGTTAAACTGAATAAATTAATGGTTTATCCTATTCTCTTGAAATTCTTGCTGTTTAGGCTTTAGGTCCCTTTTACACATACATGGGTACAAAGAGAACGGCTGACTGATAGGACCAAAAAGTGGTTGGCAAGTTAATCACTTCCTTTCTCTCTTTTCAGCTATCAGTTTGTAGTATCGAGAACACAAGATTGAGAATATTAAATATGACCAGGGGGGAGAAGCTACTAATTTATTGGTTAATAATTAGTTTTATTGATTAGAACAGGCAGAAACTACACCTTTGAAGAAAAAATATAAAACTACGCCCACCCATGTTATATAATTCTCATAGATATCGACTATATTGAAGAAGGTAGAAATTCTTTATTAATATTAATCTACATTTTTACTGGTGAATGAAATGTCTAGTCAGTAAAATCTATAATAGAAAGCGTTGTGTACTTTATGATTTGTGATTAAAATATAATTACAAGATAAAAAAGAACTTTATATACCACGTTTTTAAATTCTCTGTTTAATCATATAAACTTGACAATTCTATGTATTAATAAATACTTAAAAAAATTTTTTTGATGAATTATCCCATCAACTTGAAAGAAAATGATCGGCCTGTACTGTGCACAAAATGCAAGGATGTACCGTGAACCACTCAGTTCTGTACCTCGGAAAAAACTCTTCGCCAAGGGACAGGCTTACGTCGCATTAAGCCGAGTTAGAACCTTGGAAGGACTGCGCATCGAAGAGTTTGACTGCTCCAAACTTACTGGAAAGATCTCTTATTTCGCCAAATCACAATTTTAATATTTTCCTATTTAATTATTTTTCACTTAAATTTATTTTTATTTTTCTCTCCTTTTCTCTCTTAATTGCACAAACCTTCACTTAATTATTCTTTTTCACTTTCTTTTATTTAATTTTAATCACTTTTTAGTGGTTTCCACTATCCACAGACTTTATAAACTGCTAACTTTTATAATTTTTTTAAAATTTTTCGCACAATATTTTTGCAAACAAACTAAATTCACATGTATTCTGTGTTCGAAATCGTTAAACGCCGTTACGCAAAAGTGCAAGCATTGAATTCGATCAAAACCTAAGAAGTGCCACCTTGCAGATTTTTCTCCTTGAAGATGGCTAAAAGTATTAAAAGAATATATTGTCATCGTGTTCTGAGCTATTCTAAAAGTTTCAAATGTCTAGCTAGTCGGGAAGTTAGTTAAAAATCGATTGCAAGATTTGTACTGGACAAACAAGAAAGCGAGTTAATAAAAACGTGGTAAAAACAGATAATTAACATACGAAGCTCAACCGCCCAAATCGTGCAATGGTTAGCGTAGTGAGCTTCTACATATTAGGTTCCGGATCGAACCCCAGATAAGGTAGGTACATTTTTGTGTTGTACCCTCATGGAGAGAGTCATATGTTGACCTATATGGTGCTCCCATAATAAAGTAACCAATAGAGCCATGGTTTGTATGAGCAAATGTCCTCATAAAGTGTCTGTCTCGTTGGAAAAAAGGTAGAGAAAATAAATGCATTTATTATACCACTGAAAGAAAGGTAGCTAAATAAGAAAGAAAGGTAGCTAAATAAGAAAGAAAGGCAGCTAAATAAGAAAGAAAGGTAGCTAAATAAGAAAAAAAGGGTACATAAACAAGCCTAAATACTTCTGTAGAAAAAAAAATCATTTAGTTTGTATTGTTTTGTTTTTCATTTAATGGCCGATTCTTCAAGTATGCGTAAAAGCATTTCCCAATTTCAGTATTCTCTAAATTTCCCACCATAAATCATGGCGTACGTGATTTTTTTCCTTTGCACAAGTTTCACTGGCAATTTCAGTCGTTAGCTAAAACTGAAAGTGATTCTACGTATGGATATCCTCATTTAATACCAATCTCATCTACTATGCCATGCTGAGTCCATAACGAAAACGACGTCTATGATTTTCTCTGTAGGATACGCCACAGAAGTAATCTGAAATACTCTGATAAGATATATAAAATAAAGATTTATGACAAATAAATAAAGATTTCCGAGACCAACTGTGATATAAGGGACCTCTTAAAAGCGTAGTTAAAATAATAAATTAGTAATAAATTAGTTAAAATAAAGTTTGCCCTCCTTTTCTAAATAAAAACATTGAAAACTTTTATATTGGTTTCATTGGTTTCTCAAAAAAGAGAGCTATCACTAAATTCAGTGGCAAAAAAAAAGCAAATTCTTAATATCCTTTAGAGCAATTATTAAACATTTTCTTATTACTATTATTAAACATTTTCTTTTATTCGATGATTCTTCTCTTTTATCTCTTGCATCTATTAAGCTGATTTTCTTAAGGAACAAAATCCCTCACCTGAATTTTGTCTTATTCTTGGCACATATGTACTCTGGGAATGCAACGTAAAACAAGCGTTGTTCTGGTTGTTTATTTTAAAATAAATGATGACATGCAAATGAGAAAGATGAAAAGTGGATAAAACACTGGGGTATCAAATTGTGGAAACGCCGCTTTAAAAAAGGCCCATAAGCATCAATGTTTCTAAACAAGACGATGATGTCATCGGCGAACAGAGATCTATTATACTGCGAAGTACGAGAATTAGCTATCTCACAGTAGTGGCACAGTCGGTTTAGAACTTGCTGTTGTGGAAGTAATGGGCAAAATGTCGGATGAGTGACTTGCAGAAAGGTATGATGATTCCGACGGGCTTAGAGTGCTTCGGTTACTAAAACAGCAGAAATTGTTGCTGAATACCAAGGTACAGAATATAAGATTATGACACGGTACAGAAATAAACAAGATGTTGCCTCTAAACTCAAAAAAAATGGGGACATCACTCGAACTTGTCCGCAAAAAAGGCGGAACTTGATTGAGCAACAAAACCTAAGACAACAGCAAACACATTGTATAGCAAGCAACAGCAAAGGTGAATACCAGTCGTAAAGATCCTGAAATAGCAAGTCATCGGGATCTGTATAGAGCTAGTATTTATTGTCGAGTTTCAATCCAGAAGCCACTAATTAGAAACCCAAATGCAAGAAAAAGTGTCAAATGGGTCTATGAACTTAAAAACTGGAGTTCAAAGGATTGAACTCCTGTTTCTAAAAGGATGAACCAAGCTTCATATTGTCTCCAAATCTGATACTAGCTGCGATAAATAAAGGACATATGTAATTATATTTTTGCATCCAGAGATTTATTTAAATATTTAACCAAACTAGAGTAAATTCAGATTGTGGTTTAAGAAAACCATTTTTTAGGTTGGTTTTCATTTTTTCCAGACTTTTTTTTCAACAAATCATTTAAAATATTAAAGTAGCTAGAGCACATGATCAGGCTCGTTTAAAAAGAAGACAGAATGGATCTGTGACAATGCCGGATATGAAGAGATGTTCAGCAAGGCAATTATGTCCAATTATAGAGCGGAACATTTATATTGCTTCACGTCGCGGTTTGTCAAGCACTTTTTCAAGACATTCACTAGTCTAGTGTTTTGAAAGTATTCTATTATGCAGATCTTGTTGATTGTCAAAGGTCATCAGTTGTTTCAAGAACAATTTTGCGTAATGAAAAGAAGTCTCAACACTAGTATGTTGCAACGAAGTGGCACTGTTTTTGGCAAGAAAGTCTGCCTTTTCTTTAAAAAATTAGGGACTGTAAGAAAGAATTGTCGTTTAAAAAGTAAAATTAAAAAATGTATTTTACTTAACCCTTTCGCGACGGCAGTTCCGATCACGCGCTTTCCTCTGAGGCCGGAAGTTTTTCTCGTGAGCGTACCCTCCAGGCCGGCGGACTTTTAAGAGCTAAGCCTAAAGTTACGAAAAATTCCGAAATAGTAACATTTACAAACAAATCTATTTATTTAAGCTATATATGGGTTACTTACACATTCTTTTATTATTTTTCCACTAAAAAATTTTTGTTATACAGTTTAAAATATTTTTCGCTGGGACATAATGTCGAAATCCTACTCTCCCTTTCCACAGTAAGATACTTTCATCAACTGATATATTCCTATCAGGAATATATCCAGAATATGTCAATAATATATCAAGAACTTTGAAAGTTTTGAATGATTAAATCTAAAAAAGGTTTAATTTTTTCAATCTTTTTGGCATTAGTAGAAGTGAAATGCAAGTATCGAAGAATTTCGATGCGTTGGTCCCGACTCATAACCTTACTGAAAAAAGGTTTTGCAATCATTGGATTCGTTGAGTAGTACATCTTAATTTTTGGTTTTTTCACGATACATTTGGTTTTTTCACATTAAAATTGTCAAAGCAAATTAAACAAACATTTCTTCTTTAGTTACAGGCAAAAATACTTCGAGGATAAACTCTGTTCACTTTCCGGATTTATGAACCTCTCATACGCATTAATTTGGTTAGTATAATATAATACGCATTAATTTAGTTATTAAATCCATTACAGTTTCATCAAAAAAACATCTGAAATAATACAATTCATTTGATACAGCATCATCGACTTTTATTCCGCATGCCGCTGTGAATGTTAGTAGAGTTAAATCCCTTACGGGAGAAGACCACAAAGAAGTACCGTCCCGCGATATACTCAGAATAGAAATGTCTGATATATCTTCATAATCACTCTGATCTCCGTGTTCCAAATAAACAGATTCACCCAACGAGATTTTTGTATCACTGTCACTACTTTCATTTTCAGACACATTTCTTATCAATTCAGAAATTTCGTCTTCTGTTAAATATTTTCTCCTTTTCTCTATATTAAATCATCAAAGGAAAGAAATCTCACTGCAACAGAATCTGATTCTGACTCAAAACCCATATACCCAATGCTACAATCCCACCGCAAAAGAAAAATAAACAAAGATATCTCGTAAACAAAGACCACGTGCAAAGTTAAAATGCCCTACCCGCTGACAGCCAAACGCAATACATCCATTCCTCCGTTTGTTTACATAAAACGATAGACCGCATGTGATTCATACTAGTCTTGTTTTCGAATAGAAGGTCCCAACTACGTGTACTCCAAATTTCATAGACATGCGGTGCCATCTTGTGCCCCAAAAATTAACTAATAAAACGTTCCGAACTACTGACACGTATAGGTGACGATCGGCCAGAAACGCGGATAGCTGCTGTCACGTATAGGTGACGATCGGCCAGAAACGCGGATAGCTGCTGTCACGTATACGTGACGTTCGCCGCGAAAGGGTTAATGATTGTAAAAATTAAGAATAGATATATATTTTCATGAACTTGATACGATATCACCACGAAAGTTTCGAATGCTAAGATATAACCGGCACGTAACTTGATAAGCGTAACTGAAAATCTTAATTGTGTCTAAACTTCAATTTTATGTCCTATATTTTGTTCATTGCCCAACATAGATATCTAATAACTTAGTAGCTTTGTTTTACGAGCCAAGAATAAATCTCTCTGTTCTTTTCTATAATACGGATTTTCCTAAATAGTATATAGTAACATCGTCATCGCTTAAAATCGATGCGTGGTGGCTCTGTGTTATCAGGTCATAGATATCGCATCCCTTATAAAATCCTATCTAAATGCATTTATTTTGTAAATTAAAGTAGAATTTTGTTGTAGATCTATAATAAAACTTTTAAATTACCCTATTTCTGACATCAGTAACATTAGAATACCATTCAGTGGTTAACAGAGTCTTTACATCAGTGTTTTCCGTGACTGTCAGATCCATAGAAGTTTGGATTGCTGCCGCCAACTTCTGCTACACGAGGGATAATTAGACCCGGACCTACTGCTTAAAGCTGATTCCGAACGGCTACAAATATCCATGTCAATAGTGGGACTCGAATCCATAGACTCTGGTACCGAATGCCAGCGCCCTAATCATTCGTCCGGCCATTCATAGGACGAAAAGCAAATGCGAGTGCAGTTCGCTGTAATAAGGAAAATGGAATGTTCTCCATATCCTGTAAGATATTACATCATTATTATTGTTGTTGTTGATGTTTCAAGCAGGCTTTTCATTAAGTTATGTTTCTAATCACAATTTTTAGAAAATTTTCTGAGCTAAGTCTCATACAGCCATCAACCAAGCACGCCAAAACGAATGAAAAGACGTACCAAAGTACACTAAATTAGGCAGAATACGAAAGTAGCAATCGGGCAAATTAAACACAGTAATAGTGGGACTACAGCCTGAGATAAAGAGCACACTTAAACCGTGATAAACAGTGAGAACTTCCAAGTAATTGGTTTGGTGCTGAAGTAAAGTCAAATTTCGTCGAGATCAATACAGCTCAGAGATGATGGGAGCTAAGTTGAGTGTAGATTAAGAACTTACATTATAACACCAATAGTTAAAATCGGATTAAAATAAATAGAGGAGAAGGTGGGATTATGGACCCTGCATTTATTATGGCCCCCCTTAATATCTGCCCTATGCGCAGGTGCAGCCGCTAATTATAGCTGTGATCTAAAGCCCCTAGGTGGCTGTAATGGATAGTCAAGGTCATTGACCCCAGTTCACTCGCGAATGATGCCCTGTGGCCAATTGTTTGTATTTCGAGTTTTCAAACTTTTTCTGAGAAAAGTAAAAGTGAATATTTTACATATCTACTACTATGTTTTGTAAAAACTGATTCCTGTGCCTTGTTCTACACGGCATGAAGTTCATTTTGAGCTAGTTCAAAATTAAATTCGATCTAATTCGTAATGTGAAAAATGAGTTTGTTTCCAAGATGGCGTTGTTTGAAATATGGACCCCATGGGTGCTGGTATTATGGACCCGGGTCCATATTACCAACAACCGGTTTCGATAATGTAATAATAATGCTTCCGTGAGAAAATGCAATTACACAGTTGATTTCGTTGTGATACATTTTATTTTCATGTTTTGTAATCCTTCTCGGTTATTATGGAAGCTAAGAATGAAAGTTGAGAAGAAATCTGCCGCTAGTAAGGACGCTGTAGTGCGCAGAAGAAGTTGGGATAGGGTGAAGATGGTTCAGGCTTTCCAGAAGCTAAGATGGGAAGAAATGGGACTAAAGGAGGCTGCCAGAGTGTTTGGTGTATGAAGAATAAGTTTGAGATTATTGGCTTCACAAGTGGATAAGCCAGCAGCAGATTTGGTTATACAAAAACTAGAGTTTGGTTTTGGTTTGGAGCGCTACGGTCAACTTTTGTTATACAAGGGCTAATTAGACCGAGACCTATAATTTAAAGCTGATTAAAGGTGGCTGGGTTATTTTTATTTGCTGGAAGGCTTGTGTTCAGGGAATCATTTCCAGAATCTTCAATGTAGATGAGACTGGTTTAAGTGTGGTTCAGTCAAAAGTTTCCCAAGTCATCGGGTTGAAGAGAAAACGTCAGGTGGGATCTCTGTCTACAGCTGAACGTGGTTCTCTGGTAACTGTGGTTTGCTGCATGAGTGCTGGGGAAACATATTTTCCACCAATGATGATATTTCCTCGTAAAATCTTAACGGATCAGCTTATGAATGGAGCCCCATCCAGAGCAATTGGAAGAGCTCATCCCTCTGGGTGGATATAAGCCCATATGTTTACAGAGATGGCCCAGACCAGCAAGAAGCATCGTGCATTTTCTGTGAAGGTGCATTCAAAGATGACACATGAGGAGAACTTTGTATTCGTTGTGGGATGAGTCTACACTGGACTCATTCTGTGTGCACCGGCACCGGAGCCGAAGCTGAGTTTTATATTTGCTACTTTTGTCGCCAAAATTGAAGTATTTTTATATAGATAATATTTGATGATCCAGCTGTTTAATAATATATTATCTTTCATTCACTTTTTCATTTAAAAACTTTTCTCTTATTTGTTTCCAGCTGTTTAATAGATAGATAAATGATTTTTTTTGGTAAAAAGGTGGGGGTCCATATTACCCTCCACTTTGGGTCACTTGCAAGTTTTGACTTTTTTCACATATGTGATTGTATACATCTTAAAATTTGATTTAATGGTAAATCCACTTAAGAATGCTTAGATGAGTTATCGAAGAGGTTAGAGCCCCAAAATATGAAAATCGGTCTTTAGTATGACCACAGTGAGCCAAAATCAAAAGGGGGTCCATAATCCCACCTTCTCCTCTACTTATATTACTATTGAGGTTTAAAAAATTTAAAAATTGGACTTTTTTTAATGCAATCTGTCACTTTTTAATTAAATTTTAAAAAATCAGCTAAGACTACGAAACTACGTATATTAAAAAACTAATTTCAAAAACGGCTCACTCACATCGTTAGCAAAAAATCCTCAAACATAACAAAAACACAATTCAATGCACTGATAGAATGGTCCTTTTAAATATCTGCCATACTAGATGAATCAAATAATGTTAATATTTGATTCATTGTACAACGAACATGATGCAAAGGCAATCCTAGTAGTAAGAAAAAAATTAATCGACTTAAAATAAAATTAAATGAAAGAAGATAAATAAATTTCGTTATTCCGTCCTGGTATCAAAAGATCACAAACGAAGCTCACGAAGCTCTCATTCGACCGGCTGGGTGAATGAGATCTACGGTCACTTCGCTAACCGTCACCTAAACCGACTAAAACTGATTCAACCCTTATTAACTGCAGGACCTGTACCCGCAGAATCCGGTTCTGGATGCTATTCCTTAGCCATTCAAAATCGTTCGGCTGACAGGAACATGGGTAGACACTTTTAGAGCCACATTGCTCACTTCAACCCCTCACCCTTCACACACGCACATACGCACACCCTTTCTTTTCTAATATTAATATACATACATACATACATATATCGGCAGAGAAGAAGAAAATTTTTAAACCTGTTATCAAATTCTACGAAACTCTGTAATCTATATACAGGGTGGTTATAATTAAAGTTCCACTTTGAAATGGTCATTAAAGGAAAACTACTGCACCAAATGTTATCAAACTTGGTAATGGTTTAAAGGAGGTCATTGGAATTTCTTTTCCGCCAAAAAAGAAAAAAAAGTTTAAGAACTCACCACCAGGGGGGAAATGGCACTGTTTGCAATATTGTTAAACGAAATAAGGGTCGGAATCTAACTTAACCTTTTGTTACACGGGTTTGACATTTTATATACTCTTAACAACAGGGTGGACAAAGGGGTTACTAGTGAGAATATTTTTGAATTTAGACCAGTTAGTAAACTTTTTCTGTTTAATATTAAGAGGATTATGGTCGAGGGAGATTTTAAGTAACACAGGAATTGTGATTGTGGTCAGAGGACAAGTCTCAAATGGAGTCAATGTACAGATCATGAGGGATACCTTCAACAAGGGCAAAGACCAAAATGTTATTTCTGGAAAAGGAAAAGTGGGTAGGGGTGGTAGGGGCAATAATATCGAAATTTGTATTAGCCGTAAAGTTATTAATGACCGAACCATAGGTATTAATGGGAGAATTAGGGCCGTTCCACAGGGGATGGGTAGCATTTAAGTCACCGAAAATAATGGAATCATTATTGTTATTATGAAGGTTTTTAAAATCTTCAAAGATATCCATACAATTTTGCAGGGGGGATGCAAGTAGAAATGATAGTATACGGTGGGTGGTTCCGGAGGCAGACGTTAATCGCAGTAGCGTTGATAACTTGAGCTCGGGCAGTACAATATCATGGCGAGGGAGGGTCATTTTAACGGCGAACGAAGTACCTCTCAGAGCGCGATCATTACGAGTGGGGTCAACATAGTCTCTACGGTAAACAGCCTAATTAAGAATTTTGAACTTATCCCCTGGTAGAAGGTGAGTTTCTTGAATAAGGATAATATCGGTCAATGCTCATTTATAAAAACCTTGAACTCCCGAATTTTACTAATAATGCCATTGGCGTTCCAAGCGACAATGGAAAGAGATTTAAAAACATTCATGGCATGGTTTTACAAGGAAGAGTGAGCATAGAGTAGATGAAAGCAACTACCTGTTCATCGGAAGATTTGGCTTGCAGAATGCGTTCCTTAGTTTGCCTTAGTGTAACTAGCATATCCGAGAAGTCAGTTACTCCAAGGATGTTCTTAATGTCGAACATGATAGAACCAATTTCTCTCATTTGGGCCAAGAGATTGATAATTTCACTATTTTTGGGTGTGCCAGTGGCACTGGTAGAAGATTCAGGGACATAATCAGCATTAGAGGAAGCAGAATATACTGGGGTAGGAAGAGAATGCGAACCATCTACACAACGCTCAAGGTCAGGGTCAAGGTTATTGGTTGCACGAGAGACCTAGCAGTAAACTGAAGTAGTTAAAAGCTTTAAACCTCAATCGGAATGGGGAAAAAACAATCATAAAAGGGGTTTCTGTAGTAAAATTCGCCAAAGGCAACCGAGAGAGGGGGAAGGGGAAAGACACGCACAAATCAACGTAGATAAAATCTACATTGAGACGTGAGCATTGAGAAAACCATTTCCACAGGATGAAAAGTGGTAAAACGGCAACGACATTGAACCTTGACGATGAGGAGAGTCCAAGCACCGACATTTATTAAAACAAAAATGGACAGGTTACAAGAAAATACAAAACTTACTGTTCTACACAACGCTCATTTCACATCGGATATATACAGGGTGTCCCAAAATGACCGCATAAACTCTGCACAGCTAGATTCCTCGTTGGGAGTACATAAAAACTGCCCAAAGAAGTGTTCCTGTACGATCCATAGTTTACAAGAAAAATACGAAAAACAAAGTATGACGTCACTGCCGGTGCAAGAAAAAAACACTTTATTGGACATATCAACAACAATATTTGCATATCTTTCCAGACGATAATGTTTAAAACGTTCGCCGCGCATATCGCGTCATGCATACGCGCGCGCCATGGAATGACGTTAAGCCGCCGTTGAACTGGTATTTAAAAGGCTGCATCTTGCAGCTACCGGTAGTCTTCGTATGGTGGCCATGTACTCCGTTCGTGACTACTGCGACATGTACTTGATGTACGGCCGATGTAATGGAAATGCCTTACGAACTGCTAGGGAGTATGCCCGTTGATATCCATCCCGCCGTCCTCCCGATGTCAACGTCATCCGTAGGCTGGACGACAGACTGCGAAATACGGGAAGCGTCTTGCCAACAGCCAATCTTTACGATACTGGAAGACCGCGGAGCGGCCTGACGGTAGCACAGGCGGATGCAATACTGCAGCGGATAGAAGAGACGCCCGAGGTAAGCAAACGCGCATTAGCCCGTGAGATGACTTCGAGTAAAAGTACTGTGCACAGGCTTTTACGGTCTGAGAGGCTACACCCATTTCGGTACACAACCGTGCAAGGTCTCAAACCAGATGACTTTCAGAAACGCGTGGCCTTCTGTGAATGGCTGTTGCAGCAACAGAACACAGATAATGGTTTCATTGCACATATCCTGTGGACAGATGAATCATGTTTCACTCGTGATGGGGTATTCAACCATCACAACAGCCATATGTGGTCCCAGGTCAATCCGCATGCAATCCGGCCGCAGAAACATCAGGAACGTTGGTCTCTTAACGTGTGGGCCGGCATACTCGGGGATCGCCTGCTTGGACCATATCTGTTGCCTGAACGGCTCTCGGGACAGTCGTACTTGGTGTTTCTCAATGAGGTCTTAACCGAGTTCCTCGATGACATACCATTAGCGGCAATACAGGGACTTTGGTTCCAGCATGATGGGGCTCCGGCGCATTTCTGTGCTCCTGTACGTGGTTGGCTGGATATGGAATACCCCGGCTGCTGGATCGGACGTGGGGGTCCGGTTCTATGGCCGCCACGTTCGCCAGATCTTACACCGTCGGATTTTTTCCTATGGGGCCATCTCAAGGAACTGGTGTATCGAGACATAGTGACAACACAAATGGACTTAGTTGCTCGTCTGCATGCTGCTTGTACTTCGGGGGACCCCGCGATGCTGCAACGTGTGATGACAGCCATTCCACGGCGTGCTCAATCCTGCCTCGACATGCACGGCAGACACTTTGAACATCTGCTTTAAATTGTGCATGCTGTTGATATGTTCAATAAAGTGTTTTTTCTTGCACTGGCAGTGACGTCATACTTTGTTTTTCGTATTTTTCTCGTAAACTATGGATCGCACAGGAACGCTTCTTTGGGCAGTTTTTATGTACTCCCAACGAGGAATCTAGCTGTGCAAAGTTTATGCGGTCGTTTGGGACACCCTAATTAAGACAAAGCTTTGACTTGATTGGTTCATAACAGAAAAGGGAAAATTTGAATACCCTCAGCAAAGGTCGAAAAAGTCAAAGGATAGGAAGTATCCCAGATGCTTTAATCAGTCTCTGAAATCAACGGCATAGAGGTCAATTGTAACGTACAAAACAAAGGCAACTTCTAAGTACTAAGTCCCCACTGACTTTGATCAATGAATATTCTTTATGAGTTTATAGTGCAAACGTTTAAACATTCTCAGCCAAGTTATGTCAATGCTATAAAAATATTATTACAAAAGCGTCTGAAAAAAAATCAACTAAAGAAAACATAAAGGAAAATTAAAATTATAAATATTGCCTCTTTAAGACATTTGCTTCTGTAAGACTGGTTTTAGAGCTATATTTTCTTTGGAATATTTTTACAAGACAAAAGATAATATTTATATGTAACCTTTCATGCAAATTCAAATATCGATGAAGATCAGAAACTTTTCATCAATTTAGGCAATGTCTTAGTAGAGTAATTCCCACCCCCCTTCAATTTCCCTTCTCATGGCTAACAATCAAACCTCAAATTATTTATAACATGGATCTACAAAACTGACAAAAGTGAAATTCATTGGAAAGAAATTTGTATCAAAAGATTTAATCTCAAACAGGTCTATATTAAATCAAATTCTACCTTACTATTTCAACAGTCTAGAAATGCAGGATTACAATTTGTCATGGATTCGCGAATCAAAGAATTCGCGATGGAGAGTGAGTTATACGAAATCACACCTAACTGACCGAAACATTCAGGCTCTTTTTATTCAGAAATCCCTGCCCCGAACAAAAAAGTCTCCATACGACTGTTAATCGCTGTCTTCCTATCATGGTTTTATATGCCACACAATTTGCATTATATCTTATCGAAAATTGCTTATTTACGAATTTAAACTAAAACACGAAAAATGGTTACATATATAATAAACTGATAGCTGGATTTTGTATTCACCACAGATGCAATGTCATACAGGTCATATAAACATCCCATTTAATGCTTTCTCGAGCATAACTAAAATTAAATTTTCCTCTCTCGCCGAATCGGCAATGAAAGCATTTTTAATTACGATCTGTAGTAGATGGTTCAACAAAACCCAATTTATGTTTAGAAAAATAATGCTAGATTCCGATATTGAACTGCATTGTGTTTCTGCCAAACGTATTTACGGATTTCTAATGTTACATAGAACAAGTATTCAATTCTTTTTATTATATCCAAGACTTAAAATAACCAAAATGCTTCTTTTAAGTCTTGGATTCATCTAGATACGTTTGTCCCCATTTTTACTGTAAAATCAAAGTATGGGGCCAGCAAAGTTCACTTACCTGCTAAATAGCCATTTATACATTTTTTTATTGGCAAATGATTTGATCATATTCACAAAGATCTAATTTGTGGTTATTCCTATTGCGTAACAATAATCGGTTTGCATACACGTGCAAGTTGGCCGAGCAAACAAATAGTTAAGGTTACTTAAATACATAACTGCTGAGAGTACAGTGAAGGATTTTATTCCAAACTGAATAGTTAGGTTTGGTACTCCAATGAAAATAACCAATAGTCAAAAATTTAATTTTAATCCAGTTTGCTGCAATCACTGTTGAAAAGTTTGGGTATGACGCTAATCAGAACTGCTACATATAACTTCATAGTGAATGATGGAATAAAAAAGTACACATATAGTTAAAACAAGCCTTGCTATGTAATTGCAACATCCCGTTGCTTGATGCTCTGTTAACAGCTCTAGAAAGACTCAGGTCAGCCTTTCGAGAAGACTTTCAATTCACTGCTGCAAAGTTAGTGTACAAAATTACTCTTAAATTTGCAAGGGATTTTTGACTCGATTAAGCTACATCAATTCTTCAATTTTTTACTTTCAAGTTGAAAAATATCGTGAAATTTACTCGGCCTTCCCCCCCCCCCCCCAGCTTCCTCATTGCCTCATTGCAATGGACCAATTTACCTTCCTAATGACTTTGGATTCTTAAGTCATTAATAAGTGTTTCTAAAACATGTCTCCGTCAAACGTGTCTTAAAACCCCACTACCAACTTGTGACCGTAACTTGTGTAATTTTTTTTAAACTGATAGATGTTGATGATTAACAGGAAATGATCAGCATTTACAATTTCTTCCAGTTTCGTCTTCAGTCGACAACTGGATGCCACACCGTATACACACCGTAGCTTCTTGGTTACCCATCTATGTTTCTTCCCGTGGATTCTGATAAAGGTCAATTAATTTAAAGAGCTTCTGTACGCAATTTTTATCCCTATTCAAGTAGATCCCTAACATTTGACCCTAGTACGATGGCGGGAGACGTCTTGTGCACGTCTTTAAATAGCTTGCTGTGAAGTCTAGTGGGAGGATTTCAAGAATAGGGAAAAGGTAAACAGCCGAGATGTGCTTCTCTGCGAAGGAAATCTATTTAACTCATACGTAAAAATGATATCACACCAGAAAAGTATTAGACTTGAAATACAATTTAAAGATAAATTTATTAGAGGAAAATTCGCTCATAAAAAAGACATGCACATGTTTTTACTAATGAATGGTTTTGGTAAAAACAAATGACTGCCGATTACAGACTTTTGCGGTTTACGGTAATAGCAGGTGGCATTGAGCTCACTTAGGGCCCCTGGCCCCGTGCCAGCCTCTTGGGTTTGACTACCTTCTGATGTTTAATTTCTTCAATAAAGTATACCGGATTCGTACGGCCCTTAAAAGTACTTAGGACTCCTTATTTATATTTTCATTTTTTAAGGGCCCTTAAAATGTTTTCAAAAAGTATTTATTCTTTCATTCATTGTCCTTAAATTTTTTCGCTTGGTCCCTGGTTCTTATAAAGACCTTATTTTTCAAGTCGAAACTAGCTTTTTATAATTTTTTAATTACGAAGTAGACTTATGCTAGCGGTTAAGTGAGATCTACTTCCCGTTTTCCTCTTCATCTATCTTAAGCTGTCGGTGTTGTCTAATCCGTAACAGCTTTCTTCTACGGATATTTGTATATCTTGGGGCTATGGGGGGGGGGGGGGGAGGGGAAGTTATAGTGAAAGCCTTTGTTACGGATCTAACCGATCCCTCCTCTGAATTTTTTAGGCAAGTTTCTGTTGTATACTTATCACAAAATTGTATTTCAACTATACTGCGGGTGATTTTATTTGGGAACCAATTCCAAGGAGGAAAATGATCTTTGGACTGGGAAACATAACAATTTTACCCCATCAGTATCAAAGTGTTGGGTAATTTTAACTGCTGAAGATGAAAGGGTACGCTTGGACCTTCTCACATTTTCTTGAAGAGGATGGCCTGACAGACCTCTATAAATTTACCGATCCCATACTAGAGAATACGTGTCGAATTTTGAACTCCAAAATAAGTAAAAGTTTCCCATATTAACTCTTCTGTACGTTCACATTTTGTTTTTATGCATTGCTAGTTCTCATTTCCTTTTTTAGAGAAAAACTAATTTTTCAAGTCAGCGTAGTGAAATGCTCAAACGCCGTTGTTCCGTGCATGTCGAGAATTATTGAAATGAATGAGAAGTGTGTGTATGTGTGTATGTGGAGGGTAAGTTCTTTCAGCTTCTGAATACATAGTTTTTTTCTTTTTCTTTAGATGCCCTGCGTCCAAAAAAGGGATGATAGCAACAAAACACTCTGTAATCCACAACACAACAACAAAAAGGCGAAGTAACGGAAGATATATATTTTCAAACTTTGCGTGTTATGGAGAGGGGGTGGGGGTGGGAAGAGAACCGAACCTGACTGCCCTTTTCGTCCAGCTTATTTGTTCGTCGGTAAGATGTTTAAAATATGGAGTTAGTTTTCTTAAAATAATTATTCTCCAAAAACAGTTTCAATTAACTGTCATAATGATTTGTTCTTAAAAGGCTAAAAAAAATAATTGAAAAAGTGACCTAATGAAACGGAGGCAAATCTACAAGCAAACAAAAAAATATATTTATTTTCCTGTCTGCCTTCTGGCGGTTCAACTTACATTTTCACTCACATCGAGAGCTCACCTACAGAGGCTACAGGTACCACTGTCTTGAGTGGCTGAAAACTTTTATACAGGAGCGCGCAGTAGCCTGTATAAAAGCCATCAAGTGAGGATTCGGAACACTTAATATTATAAGATTTTTTCCACTCATATTTTATCTACATACTAGTTGTTTGCCCGGCGTTGCCCGGGTATTTGGGACATCTCGGTTTATCTCGGTCTTTTTGGACATTTTATTTCTCCCCCTTCCCCTCCGTGCCGATGGGGGCTGAACTTGCACTTAAATTGCATCGGGAGTGTCACTAATCATCTCAGTGACCAAGAAAACTATGGATTTGACACTAATATCAGTCGTTTTTGATTATTTTTACATGTCATCCCCTTCCCCCCCCCCCTAAGGGTGCTAGGGGTGTCTTACACCCACAGTATTTTTTTCCATATTATAAGTCATACGTGTACCCAGTCGCTCTAGGCGTTCCAGAGTTATGCTGGATTATACATACATACATACATTTTTATATACAAGGTGGTTATAATTAAAGTTCCACTTTGAAATGGTCTTAAAAGGAAAACTACTGCACAAAATGTTATCAAACTTGGTAAAAGTTTAAAGGAGGCCATGGGAATTTCTTTTCCACCAGAATAAAAGTTCAAAAACTCACCACCAGGGGGGAAATGGCGCTGTATGTAATATTGTTAAACGAAATAAGACATGAAGACATCGGTTTCAAATGTGTTTAATCGTTTCTGAAACATGTTACAAGGCATGTTCAATGTGGCATCCACCATTTTCCGAAAGCAAGTTAAATCGCATTACTGCATTCTTAACAGTAGCTCTTAGCATATCAGGAGTAATTTTACGGACATGTTGGTGTATCGCAGCTTTCAATTCCGCCAATTCTTTAGATTATCACCATAAACAGTGCTTTTGAGATAACCCCATAGCCAGAAGTCACAGGGGTTGAGGTCTGGTGACCGGGGTGGCCATTTTGTGGGGACGTTTCGGCCTATAATCCGTTCGTTCATGAAATGTTTCTTAAGTAACGGTGGGACACATGTACCAATGGGCGGTGGGGCCCCGTCCTGCATAAAAACCATGGTGTCTAAAAAGCCACGTTACTGGAGTTCGGGTATCACGAAACATCTTAACATTGACTCTAAGCGAGCTGCAGTCACAGTGCATGTAACAGGTCCAGCTGTAGACTGCTCTTCAAAGAAAAATGGTCCAATTATGAAACTAGCTGTCATACCACATCAAACGGTGACTTTAGGAGAATGCAATGGAACTGGGTAAATAACATGAGGGGTTTGTTTCGCCTAAATCCTGCAGTTATGGGTGTTGACATCGCCATTTAGGTAACAATGGGCCTCATCTGTCCACAAAATGTTCCACAAAATGGCCAATGTTCATCCATTTCCATCCGTGCAAGGAAATCCAAAGCGAAAGATTCTCTTGCAGCAGGATCGTTACGTTTAAGTTCTTGAACATGTTTGATTTTGTATGGGTAGAACTGGAGCACTTTACGGACAATTTTGTACACCGTACTCCATGGTACCTCCATTCGACGTGCGACAGCACGTACGCTGTACGTACCGTGTGTGGTATCCATTGTTGCTTCCTCCACTGCTAATGCAACAGCCTCCTCGGTTTCCACAGAAGCAGGTTTTCTTCCCCTCCAAATACAACAGATAACAAACCCGTGGCTTCAAACTTTGCCATCATTTTCCTCAAACCCTGCGGTGTCATTGACCCTCGGCGTATTCCTCTTACTGAACGATACCTTTGCAAAGCACACTTCATTGCTATAGCATTCATAATAACATTTAACGAGAAAAGCACGGTCTTGCATGATTAGAGATATTGTCGATTCGTAACAATGAGAACTCTGTCAAACAGGCTCACTTTTATCTGGAAAATCAAATGACGTGTAAAGCGCATCTGCATAAATCATTTGCTTCTTCCTGCCGTAAGCCAATTACAAGCCATTGCGGTTTTGCATAACCCCACAAACAGTTTCGTTTTAGAAACTATTAAAAACGTTTTAAACCGATATCTTCATGTCTTAGGCCGAATTCAGGCTTCAAAATTCACAAATTAGCGATCTGTAAGAAAAAGATTTCCGGAATGCACACACTTTAAATGGTAATTTTGTTTAGGTTAATGTTTCTTAATAGTATTGATGATATTGACGATTTCGTCAATAGTATCACTTATGATATTAACTTTAGCCTATTTAATAGACACAAATCATCCCCCCTAGTAATAAATCTAACGCTGACCCTAACTTAAAATTACTGATAAACAGCATAAACAAAGCGCGTAAGATTTGGCAACATAATAAAACTGATATCAATAAAACTGTAATGATTAACGCTCAGCAGGACCTTAAATATTACTTAAAAGACAAAGCCAATTCTAACTGGGAACAGTTTATTACTTCTCTTGACACTACAAACAATTCTATTTGGCGTGCGGCCAAAAGATTCAGAAACCAATTTAAAACCATTCCCCCCTCTTAAAATCCCCAATTCCAATTCTCATGCTAGCACTGAACTCGAAAAATGTAACCTTATTCCTAAAACTCTTTCTCATTATTTTGCTCCCAACCCCCCTCAAAATTCCAGCACTGAAAACATTGTCAAGACTAATTTGGATCTCTTTAATAATAAGCTTCCCGATAGCCCCACCCCTTACATTGTTCCTGTTGACCTTAAAGATATTATTAAAAATCTCCCCAGAAGGAAGTCCCCTGGAGATGATGGTATCACTCATACTATGCTTAAGCATCTCCCTCCTCATTATAACTACAAAATTACCGTTCTCATAATTTCTATTTTTAAATTTGAGTATTTCCCTCCTAAATGGAAAAATTCTATTATTGTTCCAATTCGCAAACCCGGTAAACCCCTTTCCTCGCCCGATAGTTATCGTCCTGTAAGTTTATTAAACACTATTAGCAAAATTACTGAAAAATTTCTTGCCCTCGAAATTAACAATCATCTGAATGCCAATAACATCATTATTCCCTATCAATTCGGTTTTCGAAAATCTCTTTCTGCTCCACATCAGGCCTACCCTATCACTGAGATCCTAACCCAAGCTAAAATTAATAAAATGTCCTCCGCTGCCCTTTTTCTGGATGTAGCACGCGCTTTCGTCCGAATATGGATTGATGGTCTTATCTATAAGCTTAACAACTAGAGCTTCCCCCCCCCCAAAGCTTATTAAAATGATCTCCTCCTACTTAAGTAATCGTACCTTTCAAGTAAAAATCAATAATACTTTATCCGACCCCTATTTCATTTTTGCTGGGGTTCCTCAAGGTTCTGTTATTGGTCCAACCTTGTTTAATATCTACATTAACGACATTCAGCATTACCTAAAGACCGAAATTGTTATTTTTGCAGACGACACAGCTATTTTTGCCTCTAATCATAATCATAAATATGTAGTCAAAGTTATTAATGACCACGTTGCCCTTATTAATTCCTGGCTCGTTAAATGGAAAATAAAAATTAACTTGGATAAGTGCATTGCCACTATGTTCGCACAAAAATTTCTATAGAACCTATGCTAACTGCAATATTAAAATTGGTTCCACCATTATCACCTGGTCAAACACTGTTAAGTACCTAGGGTTAACCCTTGATAAAAAACTCACTTGGAAACAACATATCATTAATAATCGTAATAAATTTCGTAATGCTAAAAGACAACTTTATCCCTTAATTACCCGAAATAGTAAATTGAACTTTGGTAACAAAATGCTCATTTATAAATCTTTCTTAAGACAATTACTTTCGTATGCTGGACCAGTTTGGTCGTATGCAGCGGATTCCAACATTAAAATTCTGTCTGTTGCTCAAAACATGACTATTCGGCAAATCACTAACTCCCCATGGTATTTTCGCAATGTTGATATTTATAGGGAGATAAATCTCCCCACTATTCAAAATTATCTTCAAAATCTTGTTATTAACTTCAATAAAGATTTACCAAATGATCTTATTAAAAATCTTGCCGATTACGACCCTGCTGACCCAGCTAACAAGAAACGGCCCCGTTCCATTCTTGCTCGTAACTTTAAATTGTTTGTCCTGTTCTTTGTTCGCCCAGTGTCTTTTTCACCCATCTTATACCTTTACTTGTACTATAGAAGCTTTTTGTTTTCCCCACTTTCTATTTTCCTTCCTACTTTCGTTTTTTACTGATCACTGAAGTTTTATGCATTGCTGTATCATCCTACAGTGGAGGGCCCGGCCCATGTACTGTAGTTACCACTACTCTTCTTGAAGCTCCTGAAGCGTTGTGTAGATTTTGTGTTGAATTTGTTATTTTTTTGCTATCATGTTTTAGTCCATATTCTTTCTATTGTACTGTGAAAAGTCTCAAGTAGAGATGTATCTTCATTTTGTTCCTGTTATTGAATAAACTGTAAATATTTAATACGCTTCCTAAATTACTTCCCTACTCTTCAGCATTATAACACTTTTAGGATTTGTGGATTCTATTTCTTATATGAATTTAACGTTAGCTTGTCATTTTCATTTTTGCTGTCTAAAACACTAGCCTGCTTCTAGAGATCAGGTAAGTTGCCTTTCAATAAAATAAGATGTTGCAGAAAGCGCAGCCGGATGCTTGTCGAGTTATTTTGGTTTTGCATTCATTTCTACAAAACTTATCTAGTCTTTAAATGAATAACGTTTATTTGTTTATCAACGTGTTTTGTAAACTACTCACTTTAAAATTATTGATATTATACAGTCGCGGGGAGAGTAGCTCAGATGATAAGTTAATACAAGCACAAAATGCGATGTTTATTGTTTAACATATGGTTTAAGAGAATTAAATCTTAGAATATCTCAGAGTTTGAAACGATATTGAAAACAGATGTTGAAAATACTCTCGAAAAGAGTTTTACAATAATAAAAATATTAATAATCCTAAGTGACCATGCCGATGAATTATATACTGAAAACACCCTAATTACATAATGCTGCATAATCATTCGAAGAAAACCTACTCAACCATCTCTCCTCTAGAGACCGCGCGGAATCTGCTAACCACATTTACCTATTTCAGATGTCTTATTTTTCTGATTCAAGGCATGGAGGTATTTACATAATTTGGCGGAATAAAAAGAAGCAATGCAAAGGTATATGATGAAAATACAGCTTGCAAATAGTTTCATAGAGAACCCTACTATACAAGTTCACACACACTTTTTTCGCCTGTTTTAATACTTTATGAATTATTGTGTTTTTAACAATATCTTTATCTTTCGTAATTCGATACCTTTGTTGTTGCTGTTGTTGTTAATCTCCCCGTCTTTTGAATCGAGGTATCACGAAAGAATCACCTCATCTCTCTATTCTAAAAAAAGTAACTGGCGCTGCCGCGGCCAGCAACGCCGCTGTCAAAAGCTTGTCACGCTATCTCCTCCGAAACCGCTGGGGGTATGGGGTCGAGACCGATACCAATCGATGCAGAACAATGTGGGGAAGAAAGTAAGACATGTCTCATATTCGTCGGACTTTCAGTATTTTTTTAATTTTATGTTTTGTGAGAAAATATTGACTTTTTCATGTTCAGATTACGATAACTCGCCAAAAAAGGATCGTAGAATTTTTTTTTTTACAATCTAAGACTACAGACATTTCTCCTTCAAACAAGACCTCATTTGTTTAAAAATAATTTAAAACAGACTGATTATTTTTATTAAAATTGAAAACCCACTTTTCGGAAAAATTTATGCGTTTCGAGATATATAAATTCGATGCTCTCAGACTTATTATGTTACAAAGAAAATATTTATATCAACTGGAAGATGAAAGCTTTCTCATTCATATAAACTTCATTTCAAGTCTCTATCTTAAAATTTCGATTTTTAATTGAATTTTAAAGAAATACTTCAAAAAAATCTTCTCATTCGCTTCCTTTGCAGAAGGACATAAAAGAAGATCCAATTTTTCACCCATAGGCGGGCTTCATCCATTTCGCCGGGAGGGGGGGGGAAGCTTCAACTGTAAACATATGAATGACTCAATCGCTGTAAACAACTATTGAGTCATTCATTCACTTGATTCACCAGAGGAGCGAGCGTAGCGAGCCTAGGGGCGAAGCCCCTAGTTTGATAAATATTTTCTCTTTGGCCCTCTTGAATTTTATGAACTTCGGACTGTTCTAGACCAATCCTTATTTAATTATATTTAATTTTTTATGGTTTTCAAATTTTTATGGGAATGTGTGTCTAATGTGGCGGATACATGAAGGAGGTAAACTACATCATTGTGTCTTTACTATCGGAATCTCTTTGCCAGGCGAATATATGATTGTCTGTCTTCTGTTAATCTACAGTGATCAAGTCCTTTGTCTTCAATAAATGCGCTGTTTTGAAGCAAGTTCAAAGCCGACCAACATTTTTTCTTTTCGTCATTCTTTACATACTGAGAGGCCAACTTATTATGACTGCCGCCTAAGTGCATCGTTCTGCCACCTTTTTCTCACAATACTGTTGCGTTTCTCTTTGGCAAGGACACTATGAGATGTTAGTAGATGACTTGAGAAATCTGAGATTATATCCGATGAACTTCCCGTTTCAGTTCTCTAAGATTTGATGGTTCTGGATTCAGCTGTCTGATGCCTCTTTCAAGCTTATCCCACAAAAGCTCAATTGGATTTAGATCTGGTGATTGAAGAGATCAACTAAGGAGGGTGAAGTCTCCGTCGTGCTCTTTAAACCTTCAAGGACATTGTGAGCTTTATGGGAGAGACCATTCTCCTCTTGAAAGTATCTATCCCCAGTGGGTTAAACCAGCGTTTCTCAACCTTTCAGGATTCGCGGCCCAATTTTCAATCATAATTTTCATCTCGCCCCCCCCCCCGTATACAATAAAATGTATACAATAATAATGTATTTTGAGTTTTTCGGCTCTAAACCTACACTACGACCTTAATTTTAAACCTTACAAATTACCAAGAATACGGAAATTTATTGACATTTGGCAACACCGGTCGGTCCTCAGCATTGACAAAACAAGAATCCGGTGCTTTTTTATTGCTTTTGCGTCTACCATGTCGGACTTTTTCGCTGTTTTGCGAGAAGTTCCGATTTGTCTCGACCATTCTGGAATGTCGACAAGGTGCCGTCTCGAGCATGCCCAGATGTGAGCAAATGTTTTCTCATGGGGAGAAGGAGAATTTTCAATAACGCCAGTTTCAATCCAGCCAGTCTCATTCGAGTCGATCCTTCTATCGCTATCGAATCTATCGTGAATGTGTTTACGGCAGAAAATTTATGTAGAATCATGGATAAATTTTTAAATGGGCGTAAGCGAGCATTAGACGATAGTCAAGCATCAACAATTTCACAGACGAGCGTGGTTCGGAAAATAAAATCAAGAAAATATTCTCAAGAATACTTAAATTTTGGGTTTACCATTACTGAAGTAAATGAAGAAGAAAGGCCCCCCGTGTATCATTTGCCCAAAAATGTTGGCGGCAGACAGCAGGAAACCTAATAAACTTAAACGACATTTGGAAACGCTTCATAGTGAGTACGTCAACAAACCCAGAGAATTCTTCGAATTAAAATTAAAATCATATAAAAAGCAAAAATAACTTTTTAAAAAAACTTTGTCTGTGAGTGAAAAAGCTTTAATTGTCTCTTACAAAGTTTCATATAAAATAGCCAGATGTAAAAAGCCTCACACCATTAGTGAAGAGCTTATTTTGCCAGCAGCAATTGAGATTGTAGAAACTATGTTTGGAGATAATTTTGCAAAACAATTGCAATCCATACCTCTTTCAAATGATACTGTTACCCGTCGAATTGGTTATATAGCTGAAGATGTACAGTGTCAGCTTTTCTCGAAGTTGCGTGACAAATTGTTTTCAATACAGCTTCATGAGGCAACAGATATTAATAAAAATGCTCATTTCATTGTCTATGTTCGATTTTGTGATGATATGTCAGTAGTAGAAGAATTATTTTTCTGCAAACCAATAGAACTCAAAGCAACAGCACTCGCATTATTTGCTATCTTAAATGATTTTATGAACGACGCAAACATACATATAGAATGGAAAAATTGAGTCGGAATATGCACCGATGGTGCTCGTTCAATGTCCGGAAGATTCCAAAGTATACAAGCACTTGTAAAAGAAAAATCGCCACGGTGCGTCTGGACACATTGCATGATCCACAGAGAAGCTCTGGTTTCCAAAGAAATGAGTCCTGGTCTGAATATTGTGTTAACTACGGTTGTAACCGTAGTAAATTATATAAAAATGAGACCCCTGAAATCAAGAATCTTTTCCGCACTTGACATGGGTGCAGTACATTCAGCGTTACTATTTTATTGCGAGACAAGATGGTTATCACGTGGGAAATTTTTGCAACGTGTTTATGAATTTAGAGAAGAAATCGCCATTTTCCTACAAGAGAAAAACAGATCGGAAGCCGAGAATTTTCGCGATGGTTTATTTGTGATGAAATTGAGCTACTTGGTCGACATATTCGAGAAATTAAATAACTTGAATCTTCAACTCCAAGGATCAAATACACATATATTGGATACAAGTGATAAAGTTAATGCTTTTTGTAGAAAATTGGAATTGTGGAGCAGAAATTTAAAGCAAAAAAACTTAACAATGTTTGCAAATATGGATGATTGTTAAAACTTACAAGGCTGAAGAACAACATGTAAAAGTTGTTTTTGTAACCATTGAAAATCATTTAGCCATGCTGGCAAAGAATTTTAAAAAGTATTTTCTTGCTGACGACAACGACAAACTGATAGCAAGTTACGAGTGGGTTAGGGATCCATTTCATAATATTCCCGAAGGGCTCTCAATTGCCGAGGAAGAAAACGTCATAGACTTCTCGACAAGTGGGGAAACCAAAAGACAATTTAGTAATAAATCACTCTTTGAATTTTGGGCAGGAGTAGATGATGAGTTTTCTGCACTAAAAACAAGGGCATTTCGCATTCTATTACCATTTTCAATATCCTACCTTTGTGAAATTGGATTTTCGGCAGTGGCTTCTTTGAAGACAAAATATAGATCTTAGCTAAATATAGAAATAATACTGAGAGTGTCTATTTCTATTATTAAGCCTTCCTTCGAAAAACTTTGCTCTGCAAGACAGGCCCAAGGAAGTCACAAATAATTATTAAATTTGTTTTTAATTTAGTAAGTTTTGATTAAGAATGTTTTGATTTAGTAAGTTGTTTTAATTTAATAAGTTAATTATCAAATATTATGTCGAAATGTATTTTGTTTTGTGTGTGTGTGTGCTTTCCTTTCAGTCAGTTAATCAATTTTTTTAAATAATATTTTCTCTTGGATATGCTCGTCCCCCCCCCCATTTTAGTGTGCTCGGGGGGCGCGCCCCACAGGTTGAGAATCATTGGGTTAAACCATTAACATAACTAGATGTACTTGTTCAGCGATAATATTTAAATACTCTTTGGCATTCAGACATTTATCCACGTGAATTAAAGGGCCCAAATAATGCCAGGTAAACATCTCCTAAACCATAACAATGGCTTGACCAGACTGAAGTTTTGTGGCAATGCACTTAAGAGCCATGCTTCCGTGCTGTTTTCTCCACATTTTTACCCTGCCACCCGTATGGTGTAGTTGAAAACACGATTCATCAGACCACATTACACTTTTTCATTCATTTACCGCCCAATCCTTGTGATTCTTTGCGAACTAGAGACGTTTGATCTTCATAGTGACAGACTGCAAAGGCTTTCGAGCAGATCATCGGCTTCCATACTCGATGCGGAGAAATGAGCGGCAAACAATAAGTTGAGAGGCCATCGAAGTAGGTTCCTGATTAAGCTTAGCTGTAATATGACGTACTGTTTCCCTTCTGTCAGACTGGATAAGTCAGGAAACTCTTCTTTCAGCTCGATCACCCAGTAAAGAGTGACGACCATACGCCTTAAATTGAGAGCCCGTTTTTTGTTTGGTAGCTTATTCTTTGTGAATATGAACAACAGCTGCTCTCGAACATTTCACACGCGAATCAGTTTTGCTGATACTTGTTTCACTAGTTCTAGCACACACAATACTTCCACGTTCAAAGCCCGTTAGATAGCGTTCTTCACCTACTTATTCACAAGCAATACACTTGAACAGTCTTTACAATCATCCAACAATTTCCTTTTTACACCAATCTCATCCTTTGGCAGCAACAGGGTGACATCTTAGCTGATTTGCATAAAATTGTCAGATGGTCAAAATAAACTACTTTCCTCCTGTACTATCGTATATCGCCGTAGAAAGTGCATATGTGAAGTACGATAAGAAATTCCCTGAGCTTTCATGAAAAGCACCTACGCATGAAGAAAGTATTTGTGTAAAATCATTTGTATCAACCACAGAGCAGTCATTCTACCTCACTGTGTTTGATTAATAAAGGTTTTAACGTGTTTTATTTCTAGCATTAGGCACAAGTCAGTACATATGTCACAATTTGCCGCCATCGGAGATGATAAAATGTGTGATCCTAAAGCCTACTGAAAACTACTGAAAAAATTCTTGTAAAATGACACGTACCATATTAGATTGGGATGCATACTAAAACATATTCTACCATTTCGAGAATGTACCCATCTCTCGGGATTTTTCAGGGGTTTTGGCCGTATTAGGTCTACACCTACAAACTCTGGTGGATATTTTACTTTTATTGCAATAAGTTCCTCTTCACCAGGAAATTTTTATTATATTTCTGGCAAATTTCATAGCTGGAAAAGTGCACCCTTACAATTTTTCATTAACTTTTTGCGAATCCCCAAATTGCAAAGGTATGTGTTATCAGATTCTTAGAAGACGGCAAAAGCACACGGAATTCGGAAAATTCAAATAATTTTGGTCTCATTCGACGGAAGTTCATTAGATCTGATTTAATCTTGTTTGCTCCACGTTAGGTAAGAATCCAAAATGCACCCCATATAGTGTCCTGAATAAATACAATAACGATAAAATAGTTGAGTGCCAAACTATTGTCTCTGTCAGGCAAAAACTTGATAAGTCTGCATTGATTTATATCATATTATTCTCCTGACATCAAGTATCAAAATTTTTTAAAGCACCACTTAGTTTTACGGCAAAATTCAGTCGCTGATTCTCCAGTGCACTGCACCAGACCACCAGATCGTGGGCAAAAAGGCTACATTTTATTGTGTTGTCACTAGATCGGAAGGTCGCTTTTATACATAAAACAGTGTTAGACTTGTAGCGTACTGGAAGTATGGGGTTATTTTTCCCAAGACCTCACAGAGTGCACGAAACACAGCTGCGTGTTTATCGGGGTAGTTTTTGCTGGTTCCCACCGGTTTTGAAAACGTGGAGGATTAAAAAAACGATTCCTTGTTCTCCCGGCTGAAAATCCAGACATTCTAAGAAGACGGACCCCGAATTTCCAGTGGAGAGGAGCGGCTTGGTGTTGTTTTTCGAGAGCGGCGTATAACATCCACCCGAGGGGTCATGATTTTGTTAGGTTCCTGTTTTGGGGGGGCCGGGTTGGGTCCTGGTGCATGCATTACAAAACTGCACGGAGTTTAATTGATTATGTTGCAATGGTTTACTGTTATTTTTTTGTAAATAAATTGTTAAGTTATTGTTTTAAAAATTGGCCTTCGAAATTTTATTTAGGACTCTGTCTTTCTTGGTATTGATCAAATAGTCGTACTAATTTTTAAAAAAAAGCCTCAGAGACTAGCCTTAAACCTTTACCGTGACGCCACAGACTAATAACTGCCAAATTGGGTAGTCAAGTCTCACTTTGATGGAATTCGGATGTCCGGCTACCGCGGAGTTAATAGAAAAATTTATTAATAAAATTATTGCAATAATATAGCATGTTATTACACCTATAGCAGTTAAATGTAGTTCATGTATTGCGTAAAACGTCTCACTCTGACATAATCTGACTTAAAGTCTACAAAGACTGCAAGCGTTGAAACTATTTTATTTAAAAAAAAAATAGCAGATTTAAAAAATATTTATCATAATTTTTATTTTACTTAGAAAATAGAAGCTATATTTTTTTGAGCTATTTAGTGTTTTGGTAATCGCTGAGATAAATAAAGGTAAGTAATTTACGCAATTTTACTCTGGCTATAATAGATTAACCTTCCGTTTACTGGACTGCTGGTAGATCGCGCTACAGATTGCTCTGAGTAGTGTCTGTTTAAAAAAAATCACCCTGTATATAGCAGGGGTTTATCCTATTTGGCAAGTCATTTATAAGCAGTCACAGCTAGTGAGTGAATGGTGTTGGTCTATTGATGTTTTTTGTGTTTTGATTGAAAATAATACTTAATATTGGAACACTTTAGTAATAAGTGCAGTTGTTACTTGCTTTAATATTTTACGAATGTCTATAATTTTTCTTTTTTTTATTTTTCCTTATTCAATTGTTATTTTAAAATCTAAATTGAACATGGACAAGAAAAAAGTATTGTCTCGGGAAGAAATTTCAAAAGTGATGGAAAATGTTGACGATATAGATTACGACATAGATAATGTTGAATGAATGTCGTCCGATGAGGGTGAAGTAGATTATGTTGAAACATGTTATGACGTTTCTGATTCCTATTCAGAATCCGATAATAATGACAGTGAAGTAAATGTAGCGCCCTCATGTACTTCGCATAGTACTTTTGTTTCCAAAAATAATATACAGATATGGTATAAGGATGAAGTTGCCATTCCACAAGGAAGACATTCTAAAATCAATATTTTTCGCTAAAAATCAGGGCTTACAAGATTTGAAAATTGTGAAGTGGATTCTATAGCATCTTCAATCCATATCTATTTTCATAAAACACTTTTAGATATTGTAGTAAAATGGACAAACACTGAAGGCAATAGAGTATTCGGTAAAGGGGAGAAACCTATCAACAATATAGAACTAAAAAATAAGATATTTAACTTTTATTACATATTGGAGTCTATAAATCAAAATTTGAAGCAGTATATGAACTTTGGAGCATGAAAAGTGGAAGACAAATCTTTCGTGGCTTTATGAGTCGCAATAGATTCACATGAATATTACATGTTATAAAATTTAATAATGCTGCTGACAGACGTAAAACAAGATCAAGAGATAAATTGCAGCCAAAGAGAATGCTTTAAGTTGTGGAACAGTTATTTACAAGACCCTTATATTCCTAATTGGTCTATGACTGTCAATGAACAGTTAGTTGCTTTTCTTGGAAAATGCCTTTTCCGACAATACATGCCACATAAACCTGGAAAGTATAAATTAAAATTCTGGGTTATTTGTGACAGAGTGACATCGTATGTTTGGAAACTGGAAGTATATACAGGCAAAAATGAAATCAGAGAATCACACCAAGGAGAAAATGTAGTTAGAAGATTGCCAAAAGAAATTGAAAATTCTGATCGTAATATCACATGCGATAACTTTTTTGCGTCGTTTGCATGAGCAACGCACCTTATCTCTCTTTCACTCTCTGTATATATATATATATATATATATATATATATATATATATATATATATATATGTATATATATATATATATATATATGTATATATATATATATATACACTGCTAAAAAAATTACGGGAGCACATGGTTTTAACGAAATTACGCAAATACTTACACCGATAAGTAACATAAAATAAATCATCCATAATTTAAAGCCTAGCAGGAAACGGAAGAAGAAAACTTCATATGCAAATCAAAGTTCATGACGTCAAAAACCAGAAAAAGAACATAAGGGTGGAAATCGGGATGTTGCAGAAACGTCTGTTTTACTGCCTTAACTGTGAAATTCGATTGCTCAGTTATTCTTTTTGAGAAAAGGTGACGTGAAAATGTCTCAACAACGTGATTTACCGGAATCTATGGCATGGCGTATTATAGGCAGACTTGAATCCGGGCAAACACAACGTTGTGTCGCGGGCGCTGTTGGAGTCGCCAGAAGTGTCGTTGCAAGGCTGTGGAATCGATTCCAAGAAACAGGGAATGTTAGACGTCGACCAGGGCAAGGTCGGCCACGCGCCACTACAGCAACTGATAACCGGTATATACTGTTAACAGCTCGTCGAAACAGAACAGACAATGCTAATCAGCTGCAAAGACAGTTGCTCTTGGCAACAGGACGAAGGGTGTCCAGCCAAACAGCACGCAATAGGCTTCATCAGGGAGGCCTCTATGCACGTAGGCCAATGGTCTGCATTCCGTTGACCTCACGCCACCGTGCGGCCCGAAGAAGATGGGCTGCTGAACATCGAGATTGGGAGCAACATGATTGGAGCCAAGTGCTGTTTTCAGACGAGTCCCGAGTCAGTCTGGAGTGTGACACCCGACGTGTTTTGGTATGGAGGGAAAGGGGCACTCCAAATAACCCCTACATTCGTTCGTGAAAGGTCACAATACAGACGAGCTGGTTTTATGGTATGGGGTGGAATCAGCATAGGTGGACGTACGGACCTGCATATCATTCGGAATGATACTTTGACTGCCCGAAGGTATGCAGACGAGATACTGAGACCTCATGTCATACCTTACGTTGCAGCCATTGGAGATTCCTTTGTTTTCCAGCATGATAATACCAGACCGCATACAGCTCGTCTTGTGTTGAACATGCTTGAAGCTGAAACAATACAGCGTATGGAATGGCCAGCGTGCTCTCCTGACCTGAATCCAATCGAGCATGTTTGGGACATGCTCGGACGATGCACTGCTACGAGACCAAGGACTCCTTTTACTCTCCGAGACTTGGAGATTGCACTTCTTGAGGAGTAGAACAGCATTCCCCAAAGTCTTATCTATAACATCATCGCATCCATGGAAAACAGGTTTGCAGCAGTCTTAGCTGTTCGAGGAGACCACACGCCATATTAAAAATCTTACATCATTTCTAAACAATACTCTTTTTTTATCGTTTACATGTAACCAAATTATTGCCCTAAATCATCTTTTCATGTTTTTTCCATATTTTCAAAGAATTAAAGCTTAATTACAAATTTTTTTACGTATTTTTTCATTATTGCGCATTGATACGCGTGTACTATCCATTTCATGCCAATACGTGGCAGTCTCGCACGGTTTTCTTAACTTCTTTGTTTGCTCCCCTAATTATTTGAGCAGTGTATATATATATATATATATATATATATATATATATATATATATATATATATATATATATATATATATATATATATATATATCATTTGAACAATTAAAAAAAATAAACCGGAATAACCCACTATGTTCACAATTTCAAAAAATCGTGCTGTATTTTCTACTTTATTCGGATTTCAAGAAAAAGCAACCATCATTTCTTACTATTCCAGAAAAGGAAAAGTTGTTAATTTGCTAAGCACAATGCATAACACTTGTGATGTGAACAACAGTTTGGAAAAGAAGCCACAAATAATCCTAGACTATAATAAAACGAAAAACGATGTTGAAACGTTGAACAAAATGGTAAGAACTTATAATGTGAAAAGCATGACACATCGGTGGTCTTTGATTGTATATTTTTATTTTTTATTTATTTTTTTAACCAATAAGGAGGCACATTTGATAGATATTAGTGCAATGAATACATATATAATATGGTTGTATTTAAATGATGAATGTAATCAGAAATTAAAAAAAAGACGGAATTTCCTTATTCAACTTGCAGAAGAATTAGCAGGGTATGAAGAGAGTGTCACTGCATTAATGCTTGCTTTAGATCTGCTTTACACAGATACCTCTAAACCGGCTCCATAAAAATCAAGATGTCATGTTTGTTTCTCTAAAAAAGATCGCAAAACACAAACATTTTGTGCAAAATGTATGAAAAATGTTTGCGGAGAACATTGCGGCGTGATTTGTACTACGTGCACTAAATAACTGAAATGTAACGAAAGTAAATTTTGTAGTCATTATATATATATATATATATATATATATATATATATATATATATATATATATATATATATATATATATATATATATATATATATATATATATATATATATATATATATATATATATATATATATATATATATTTTATATTTTTATATATTATAAGAAGTATATTATGTATAAATATATTCCTTTTAAATCAGTGGTTGTTTAGTATATTTTGAAATCCTGTATACGCATTTCAGATACGGGTCCTATGGATCCGAGTGGTAATTTTTGCACACTCTTATTATTTTTTTTTCTGGTTGTCTGAAGGTTAAGCGTCGAAAGTCTTTTATATGCAGACCACTTAGTCATATGGCCTGTATCCCCAAGTGATGTCGCCAGGAATTTCAATGAACGTATCTTGAACAGTACATTACTAACAATACTCGATTGGTGCAACGATAACACTGTGAAAGTAAACTTAAATAAAACTGTTCTTCAGACTCTCCCTTTCTCTCCTACTATTGCAGCCCAAACTTCACTATGGTGGCCAAGTTATCCCAGATACTAACAGTTTCTCATACCTGGGGATGACATTAGATGGTAAACTGCCATGGAATCTGCATGCTGAAAACATTAATAAGAAAGTCGCTAAGAGATTGATCATTATGTAACGCCTTGCCGGATCCACCTGGGGATGTTCTAGTAGTAGACTCAACATGGCCTTTAAGTTATACATCTTGCTTGTGATCACCTATTGTTCCGACACTTTGATGGCTTCATTTCGACGCATTTCTGATTTCCTTGAAAAACTCCAAAATTGGACTCTTGGGATTATCATCGGAGCTATAAAATCTGTTCCTATTGACCCTATACTAACTTGTACATATATTAGACCTATTATGTCAACTACTGAGGAAAGGGCTTCTTTGGAAGAAAGTACTTAGGATGTCAAGCCACCCTCTCTGTGGAGCGGTGTCTCTCATTCATGTAGACAACCTTAAAACCTAGATTGGTTTTGTACAAGACATTAGCGCCCTTTACACGTAAGGTCTTGGAGTGCTTGAAGCGTATGGGATTGCGCGGGAAAACTTGCAGTACGCTCAAAAGCAGCTTTCCCTTCCTCTCCAACACCTTCACACGTACACTCAATTGCGCAGGATCGTGGTTTCAAGCTGGAAAGAGCGTACATGTAAAGGGCGCTATTCTCAGTTTGGAAGAACCACTGCCAAGGCTTTCGACCAGAACTGACTAGCAACCCAGCTATTATTAAGGGATTCAAGGTTTGTACGGAACTTGTTAACAACACCATCGATAAAGCTGAATTGTATGGTCCCACATTCTCGCGAAGCCATTTTTTTTGTGCCAAAGGCTTGGCGCATTGCTGGGTGTACTATAATGGAATTTTAAGCACTGCTAATTTTCCCTTCATGGTTCTTCATTTCGTGTTGTGGAACAGCCAACTATTGCAGGGGCGTATTGCAAGTTCAAATGCGAGTGCGATACTACGCAGTGGTAAAATGAACTTACTGCTGGCTGTATAAACATCATAGATTGAGTTGGTCATGTTTTGCTAGCGCTCACATGGCGGCCTCCGCTGCGCTATGGCAATACTGTTACCTCATATGGATCGGTCTACCACCGGCTACGCCGTGAATCTACTGGCAATATAATCAGTAAAACTAAACAGAGTATATATTGGCTTTGCTTGTATAAATTTCATTAAGATATTTGCCAATAAATCGCGTGGAAGCGTACAAGGGTTAACTAACAATCGTTTTTAAAAATCTGCCTATTCTTATACTTATAAAACCACATATACGTAATTTACAAAATAACACTCACACTTAATCTAAAGAGAACAAATAAAAATACACATTGAACTTCAACCACTTACGAACGATGCAAAACCGAAATCTGTTCAAATTTAATAATAATCCCCTAAGAAAATTACCAAAATTAAGCTACTTATCACATAATTTGGCGCCTTTAGCGAAATCTTAAAACTTAGATAAATGGTTCCCATGTTTGAAAATAATCGTCCGAGATCGTACAATTCAGTTCAGCCGCATCATCAAGAAGCAACTGATGTAGCCCTGAGATCATTGCCTTATAAGAGCGTTAATAATTTGTTCCCGGAGCTGGATTGGCTTAGATTTTATTCAGATGGCCCCAGCTAGATAATTACGTCAATACAGGAGCAGGTGTCTTCTGCGAACTACATGCTTTTTCCGTCTCGGTGAGTGACAACAGAGCTGCATTTGATGCAGGTAGAAATTCGCTTAGCCCTTACCCAAATGTCATGCCGTACTAATCATTTTTCAAAAGAGGTTATTCTTTCCGATTCTAAGGTAGCTTTACAACCTATTAATTCTGCACCCCTCAAATAGCCAACATATACACTATCTACCAATAGGTATTTGGACACCCATGCAAATGACGATATTTACAGTCCTGATATACGTCACGCCCTCCACCGTTAAATATCGTGAAGGAAACAACATTGGCCTTGCAGAATACCATCCGCAAGGAAGCACATCTGCTTGGTTTTCATGGTCGTACTGCCGCCCATAAGCTTTTGATCACAAAGTCCAACTGCGCTGATCAGTTAATGTGGTGCAAAGCACGTCGAAAGTGGACCGTATATCAGTGGAAACGGGTTCTCTGGAACGACGAATCAAGGTTCACCCTCTACCGTTCGGATGGCAGGGTCAGGGTCTGTTTGGAGAACGCCTCCTGCCAGAATGCATTGTGCCCACAGTAAAGTTCGGCGGAGGTGGAATTATGGTCTAGGGGTATTTCTCCTGGTATGGACTGAGACCCTTGGTCTCAATTCATGATAAGTTCAACGCCGACGCCTACCGTACTACACTGCTGGCCACCCAAATTGCAACACCAAGAAAGACAAGAGATATCACAACAAAATTTATTTTGTAGATAACATGTTGACCAAGTATCAAATGATTAAATTTATAGACTTCTGTGAAGTGTGGTTCCTGCCAAAATCAGTAGCCAGAGTAGCCGCCATTGTTGGAGATCACCGCTGCCACACGCCTCGGCATTGATTCAAAGAGACTTTGGATGAGTTCTTGGGGTACAGCAGACCAAGCAACTTCCACACGTTGCCAAAGTTGATCTGCTGTGGCAGCTGGGGATGGAATCTGGGTCAATCGTAGAGCAACCATGGACCACATGTTTTTCTATCGGCGAAAGATCCGGAGAGCGAGGCGGCCAGGGAAGCAATTCAATCTGGCGATTGACCAAGAACCGTTGGACAATGCGTGCCACGTGTGGTCGCGCATTATCCTGTTGAAATATGGCTGTGGGCAAGCCCTGAAGGTAAGGAAGGACAACTGGCTCCAACACCTCGGAGATGTAGCGCTGGCTGTTTAAAGTACCGGCAATGCGTACTAGAGGTGTGCGAGTGATATCCAATACCGTCCCATACCATAATACCCGGTGCAGAACCAGTGTGGCGGTGCATAACGCAGCTGTTCAGCATCCTCTCTTCCCGGTGTCTCCAGACTCGAATGCGAGCATCGTGGTGTTGCAGACAGAAGCGTGACTCGTCAGTAAAGACAATTTCATTCCATTCTGCCGTCCACTTCCTTCTGTCATCGCACCATTGGCGGCAGAGACGTCTGTGGTTCTGCGTCAAGGGTAGACAAAGCAATGGACGTTTTGCGGACAGACCACTCTGCTGAAAACGGCGTCGAATGGTACGCGCAGACACTGGATGATGCGTTACAGACTGCATGTGCTGTGCTATGGTTCGTGATGTGACTGACGATCCGTCACTGCCATGCGCACAATTTGCCTGTCATCACGTGAAGTGGTGCGCTGAGGTGGATGCGATCGAACACGCCGGTACGTCGTACCCTCCTGCATAAAACGATCACATATCCGTCTTACAGTTGTTTGGTTTCGTCCAACACGACTACCGATTTCCCTGAAAGATAATCCACAATATCGGTAGGCCACTATCCTTCCTCTGTCCAACTCGGATACTTGATCAAAAGATGATCGCTGTTTTCAACGAGGCATAATTGATCGTTTTTTTTTTAAAAAACCACAAGAAAAACACAATTGCCGAACTTGAAATCGTCGAAATCTCCAAGCCTTAACCCATTAATGTCCAACATCGAATTCTAAAAAAATTCCTGCATTAAAATTTTAATTTTTATTCAAAATAATGTTACCGTCCTATAAAAAGGACGCTAGGCACGGGAGGGTACAGGTTTTACACAAACACTTCAACCCTTAGATTTTCTAAAACTATTCCTTTTAATGTCGTTTTTAGATAAACAAACGCATGAAACCAATGGAACTCTGCGAAAAAATGCATAATAAAATAAACACAAGGTTTTTAAATTGTATTTTAATCATTTAAAAGAAATCAAAACAATTTAAAAAGCTGAAAATGTCAAAAATAATAGCTTAAAAGGCACAAATTTAATAAATTATGTCTTATGATAAATTTTACACTCTTTTATATTTAAATTTACATATAAAAGGGGCTTATTAAAATACAAAATAATGAAAAAAGGCTATTCGTAATTTTTTTTTACACAATTTATATACAAGCTATTTTGTGCGAAAGATTTCAAAGTATTTATAATGCAATCCAACTAAACATTTATTGCATTTTCTTGTGGATTTTTTGCCACAGTAGGAGCATCTTATCTGTTTTGGATTCACAACGATTAAATGATCTTTTCCGCAATACCGGACATCACCAGACTTTTTGAATTTATTTTTTGGTTTTCCTGCAGCCAGACTGTTATTTGGTCTCTTACTGTACTTAGAAAAATATGTCTAACAGATTTCTCTTCTAAAGTGGAGAAGATCCATTCTGTTACTGTCATTAGAAGGGCATAATCTGTACAATAGCCACGCATTTTGGATTGATGCTTCTAAGCTAAACAAAAACAGAGGCCACCACCATTTTTTAGACCGTATGGAACACTGGTATTGTGCCAGATTTTGATCCATTTGATCGGTACCTCCCATAAATTTATTATATTGAGACACAATATACGGTCGGTCAATCTCTTTAAATCTGTTATCAATATTCGACCAGCGTTTGGCCTGAGCTACAGGTTCAATACCATAATGGTTAGACGCCAAATTAACGACACTATTGTCATTCCACCGAACCATTTTAAAATTTTTGCTGTTCTGAAAATCAAAACTTCCCCTACTCTTCTTTTTAACAGATTTAACATCTCCAAGTGGACATTTTTTAGTTCTATTAACCCGTATAGTGCCAGTCATCGGTAACTTCATTAGATGGTGGGTCCAAATAAATATTCGCTTCATGGAATGTATCATTATCAGATAACTCTTCCATTAAAGCTAATGCCTCTCCACAGTCAAATTTAAAATAAAAACAAAAATATAAATAAGAGCTTTAAAACTTATCGATTGCTCATTTCAGTATATTTAGATCAAATATAATTTGGATTAAAAGACAAAATTCTTAAAATTTATTAAATTATAGACATTTAAAATACGCATATTTTTAAAAAATCCAGACAATTACTTATGTACTTCGTAATTTTTCTTTATTTTTTAAAATCACTAAATACAGAACACATCCTTTGATTAAAATTTTTGTATTTAAGAGGCTAATTTTTTAATACGTTCATTTTATTATCAAGAGGCTAATATTTCTCTTAAATAAGAAAATTTTTTAATTATTCCTTAATCAACAGAACATTTATTTTAAAATTATTTTCATAAATAAGGAATACTCAATAATCTTTATTTATAAAAATAATTTATAACATCATTTTTCTGAAAATAAATCGCATTTCCTTTTCTCTATGGTAATAAAAAATCATAAATTGAGAAAAAAAGACGTATTCGTATAGCGGAACAGGTCAGAAAAACATGTACCCATTCGTGCCTAGCGTCCTATATATAGAACGCTGCGCAAAAGAAAATATAACAGTGTTAAAAAATAATTTTAACAATTTTGAAAAATACATATTTAAGAAAATAGTATTGACTGTGATAACAGCATAAAATATTTTCGTAACATTGAAAAACAATAAAATAAACTTACTTTTTGTGTGACGCTCTTTTGAAAACGTAAAAAACGACTAACTCTGACTTTAGACCCTCAAAGCAGAAATAGAACATTAATGTAGTGCTACCAACTGATGGATAATAAGAAATAGAACACTTTATCATGATATTCTGCTATTTGGATCGAAAAAAATAAAAAATTCAGTGATTTAGAGCTTATTATGTAAGCGTCCTTTTAAAAGGACGCTAGGCACTAATGGGTTAAATAGCACTTTGAAGTGGCGCCACAGGCGCGCGTGATGTGCGTCTGCGCTGAAATTATAATCATTTGCATATCTCACCTCCGCTAATGCATGTTGTAAATTTCATGTTATTTGCATGTTTCCTTCAGGGTGTTGCATTTACAGTGGTCAGCAGTGTATTTTGGATGACAGTGTGCTTCCTACGTTATGGCAGTTTTACCGGTTAGACCCATGTTACTTCCAGGACAACAACGCCAGCTGTCATGTTGCGAGGTCCCCCATGCATTGGTATGGTGACAATGGGGTTAGCCGAATGGGGACAATGGGGTTAGCCAAGTGTATGTTACGTGACCACTACACTTTTTGCACACTGATTTCTTACATGTTACACATTTGTAAGCACTTTTTCCATTGTTACAAGTTACGCGAACTTGGCATTTTCGACGGGATTGACCGACTTCGGATGGATCATCGTGATCAGCTGCAGAACTCTTTCTATCAATGATTTCTCTGGTAAGTTCCTCTCCTGAGAAGGAAATCTCGCCTTGATATCTTCATTTCCGTTACTTCTTTATACAACACCCAACTATTAATTCCTGCCAAGTCCAAAACGTTACAAAACGTATGAAAGGGCCATCTCCTTGATGCACTTTTCACAGAATACTTGCTAGCCATGGCGTCAACAACGTCTACCCCAGACTTTGGTTTGTTCTAAAACGTGAAACTTTCGGGTTTAGACTTGCGATCACTGCCTATTTGTACGTCAGGATGTAGCGAACTCATCATAACCGCATTTTTGTTTGTCTTTCCCTGATACACAGTGAGAGTTATATCATTGTTTTTTAAAATCGTAGAATCGTAAAGATTCTCGCGAGCTTTCTTCACGCAGTGGGGAACATCTCTTCTAGCCTTTTTGACAGTGCCATCTAAGGTAGTTTTCTTTGATACAAGGTACTTAGGTAGGTGCATTGACGTAAAGTAATTATCAAATGTAAAGTTTCTCCCCTTGTTTAAGTACGGAGCAACAAGCTTCTTTCCTACATAGTCACCAAGACGGTCATCATCGTGACGCTGCTCATTTTTTCCAAGGTAAGGAAAAGCATTGATCAAGAGTGTAGTTTCATTGTCAACGGCCATCCAAAATTTTTGGCCGTACTTATCAGGTTTTGAGGCTATAAATTGGGTGAAACGGCATCGAGTTTTAGACGAAAAGAGCTGCTCATCTACTACAATATAGGGTCCAGGTAGGTAGTTGCTTTGACAGTTAGATACAAAATCGTCCCATACCTGTGAAATAAGAGCAAACTTGTCTTCCTTGAGTCTTTGAGACCTAGTGGATATAACGTCAAATCGTAAAAATCGCATAATTTCTATGAACCGATTACGGGACATAGCGTTTTTACACAACTGCACACCGTATTTCTCAGACCAGAGTAGGTCGATTTCCATCCCTTTGGACTCAAGTGCCCCTCGCACAAACAGGATACCAAGGAATGCTTAGAGTTCCCAAAGAGGTAAAGACCAGTCATCATTTCCTAACACTCTATGAGCTTCTGTCACGGTACACTTTTGTATATGTACCTGCACTGGCGAGTTCAAATCTGCGCAACGAGGGAGGGAAACGTCTTTCAAGCGGAGGAGAGGAGAGATGGGCATGCCTGGCGCCTGAAAGCACAGTTTTGCTGTATGGGACAAAAATGTCTCCTCGGCGGTTCTAGTATAATCCGCATTTTTTTTCTAAAATTCGCGACCGAGCGGGTATTTTTTCCCCGTGTTAAGTACAGGACGTAAAATAAATAAAAGTCACTGAGTTTTAGAGTGGTCTGACAAAAAATATAGAATGTGCAAAACATTTAACTTTACGAGGGGACAAAAAAGGCACCTTGGTGGTTCTAGTGTTAATACTATAAAATCACTTATGAAAAAACCAGCTCTCAGAGAAAAACTACCATTAAAGGCCATGAAGAGCAGCGGCCGAATACCGCCTTTCCATTGGTCGTGATTGTCTTTTATAGCAAGCTATGCGACCTTAGGAAGTATATGGATAGATATCACCTACAACACTGTCATGCAACTTCCTCGTCCTCTGTATGGGATCGTTACTGAAAGGCAATGTCTCGACTGGTTTTATTGACTTTCTTCTTTCTTTGTATGTCTTTCTCTATTTTGCTTTTTGGCATCATCTATCTTTTCTAAACCGGCTGTTGGAAATTAAAAAAAAGTTATAATACAAAGTTTTGAGCACAGTTACAGTCCTAAAAGAGGGTTTTCGTGAACTTTTAGTGCTGATACAACACTATGAGTATGAGACTAAAGCTTCCTTAAGATATGAAATGACAAATTTGGTTTGGATTTTACTTACATCATTTTTTAGTTCCTTTTGGTTTATTTGTGACTACAGTCGTTTCTTTATCTATATTATGTCTTTAATTATTTAATAAAGTGATTTATGTAAGAGAGAAAATGCTTTTGAAGGGATGTAATATTTAGATGCTAATTTATATGACAATCTATAGTTAATTGGCTTTAAATTTAATAACTTGTACTGAGCAATAGAATAGGGTTTTTATTCTTAAATTTGAAGATTTAAATAAGTGGTATGAAAATAGTATTAGTGGTGAAATGTTTTTTCGTTGGTTGTACAGCATAAAAAAAGTTCTTGCATCTTCAAAACTTCTTTTATGCTACAAAAGCTTCCTTAAGATATGAAATGACAAATTTGGTTTGGATTTTACTTACATCATTTTTTAGTTCCTTTTGGTTTATTTGTGACTACAGTCGTTTCTTTATCTATATTATGTCTTTAATTATTTAATAAAGTGATTTTTGTAAGAGAGAAAATGCTTTTGAAGGGATGTAATATTTAGATGCTAATTTATGAACAGGTAGTCCTCCTACAGCACGGCATCTTACAACATGGTTTCGCTCTAACACGATAAGATAAATTGTGGGAACCCTCATATAACACTGCAACCTGTAACATGGTTTCGCTCTAACACGATAAAAAAAATTACGAAAACCTTTGTACAACACTGTACTTCTATAGCATTAGATAACATGATTTTTGTTTAAAACATTTAAAAACTAAATTACCTTAAAATAATGACAGGAAGGAATAATGAACTATAGTGGCTTTACATGAAAATGTATACACAAATTATAATTTATTCATTTATAAAGCTATAAAATTACAAGAAGGCCTAAGCTTAGCCGAAAATCTTGAATTATTTTTCTTGAATGCAGACCCTTCCACTGAATGAAGCCGGAAATTCAAAAGGGAGCTGCAAAATTGTCTATCTCCATACCGTGAATCTACAGTGGCCTTGTAAGAACAAGCAAATAAACCAAAATTACAGATTTTTTAAAGAGGATAGAAGGTGCAAAAAATCTAAATGAAGAAAAAGGTTTTGGAAGTGAAGGTGATATCATTCAATCAAAAAAACCTTCTCGTTTGATTGTACTGAGAAGTGATAAGGAAGAAATTTATTAAATTTAATTAAGGTCGCATTAAATGAAAATATTTTTTTGTTTCTTTTCGTTGTGGGATATACATACATTTATATTTTTAATAAAAATTAAGGTGCTTATAAGGAATTTAAAAAAAAATTGTTTTTAATAAGTTTTCAGAACGTATCCCCCTTTTTTGAACTGTCTCTGGGTCTCATATAACACAGTTTCACACAACACAGCATTTTCTAGGAACCTATCTACCGTGGTATAGGAGGGTTACCTGTATCAATTTATCTGTCTTAAACAAAAGATTACATGGATTTGCATTATACAGATACTCTACTTCATTCATAAGATAAATTAAAGAAATATAAAACTATTAAACATTTTCTTTAACAATATTTAGCTTTGATTCCTTCGAGACTGATGATGTTTAATTCATTTAAGATACCATAAACAAATAATGTGTAATCACTACTCTCAAACCATTCTTATTAGATTTCATTTTCAATCAAGTTAATATGTGAAAATCAAAAAGTTTTTCAAGGTAGAAAACAAATGCAAACTATTAATAAGAAAAATACTCTTTATTGATTTTCAAATTCATTTCCACAGCAAATAAAATCACAGATATAACTAAATAAAAGATAAACAAAATCCATCTTCAGGTAAATGACTTCAGAGAAAAAATCCATCTTCGTAAATTGTTTTGTGGATATCAGGGTGCACCATGGATTAAACTACTCATTTTTTCTAGGAACTTAAAGTGACAATATTTTGCATTGAAATCCATATCATACCAGTAGTTAACTAAAAAAAAAAAAAAATGAGTTAAGTACTATCCAATTATACAAAAAGCAGTTTAAAAACGTTTATACATCTTGTAAAAACATTTATACATCTTGATAGTGACATAGTGTTTTTTTAAAAGGAGAGAGATTCCTTTTTAAAGTTGTTTTGATATTAAAATAGAAATAAAATGCATAAACTGAGACAGTCTGTGGTGTATTAATTCATTTTGAGTTATTCTCTATGTCTTCAATAGGTAAGTCTTTTAAATCTATGCTAATATATACAAAAACTGATTCTTAAAAGTTGTTCAGCAAAATTGAATGGTATAATGTTGTTTTTCATTAGACAACTACAAAGAGTATTTAACAAAATAAGATTTAAAATACTCCCATAACATTTTAAAAACACACACAAGTTAAAAAATAAGTATTCAAGAAATTTAAGCAAGATAAAATTTCTGATTATGCTACAAGTAATCAAAATACTAAATCTTTTAATTATTTTCTTTACACAAAAAATACTAACTGTAAGTTTAATAGCGGAATAAAATGTAATCAGCTCTTTAAATCTACGCATTTGTCTGCAGGTTTGAAACCTTCAAATAGCAAGGCTATATTACAGACATCTGGAATCACCAATAAGCTGAAAATCCCAGACAGTTTAGTCTCAAGTTGTAAAAGGTGACTGAAGTGCTTCAAGCCAACAAACACGCTAACACATAAAAGAAAACCAAAGCAAGATTTGTAATGAAATAAAGATAAATGATAACATCCCTTTATCAAAAGTGCTAACATTACTATTATACTACAAATCTATGTCAATATAGAAAAAAAAAGTATTGGGTATGTTTGTGATGTAAGTTATTCTTTATTCTTTTATAAAAAAGTCAAGTCTTTTATATCTATTTAAACATAGATTAATGAAACAAGCTTTTAACTTAAAATACATCTATATGGTACTTTAAATGTTTATCACTCCACTAATTTATTAAATTTGCCACCTAACATAATTACATTCTATAAAACTATATGATACAACAACAAATTAAACATGCCTCTCAATTAGGCAAAGCATCTAGTACATTGGCCAATTTATCCCTGCATTGGTATTATAGCAATATCAGTAAAACTAATTTAAACAAGATATATTGATGATATGATATAATTTAAAATAATACCAACACAAACCTTACATTTTATGAGAAATCTTTAGAACTTCTATTCAGCAGTCGTCGTCTTAATATTTCTTAATTTAAATATTAGTATAAAAAATAAATCAAATTAAAATTTGGTTTGATTGTAGTTTTTAGTATACAGTTGGAGCACCTGATATAACAAATGAATATTTTAAAATAATACTGTTAATCAACTCATAAGGGGGGGGGGGGAGATTATGCTCAAAATGTAAAAAGATTAAGTATGGCTTGAGAATGGTAACTATTCTCACTTTTATCAACAACATACATAGTAGCTGTAGATTTATAGGGCTTAACTGCTGTAAATTTCAAAATAACTTTTGTAAACAGTGTCAAACAGTCTTGCAAGGATATACTTACATTGCTTTTATTCACTTCTACCTATCTGCGTGAGAAAGGGTTTTCAAAATGACTGTTATAAAAGCTATATGACGATTATGACTTAACACGGAATATAATACAAGAGTAGCTCACTCAATTATTTCAGCAAATATTGAATAAATATGTTACCTGAAACGTGAGTTCCTTCCTCAAAAAAGATGTAGCGAAGTTGAGGTGAGAACAGGAAAATTAAAAGCAGACGAATGAGCATTTCACTTCATTTATTTAAAATCCATTTTAAAAGTTTAGGGCAACATGTATTGCCGTTGGCATATATTATGCCATAAATTATGCATTCATCATTAAATCGGGAACATCAGCTCATATGTTTCCGTCGATCTGATCTGCCAAGAAAATAGTAACACACTATATATATATAATTGGCCACTCCCATGGAGCATGCGCCACAAGTTACGCATGCCCAGAAAATGCATACATGATTAATCAAGTTCAACTTATGGCGATTGCTCCCAGAAGAACCTGCAGAGTCAAAGGCCTCCACCATTGCTCACATATTTTTGAGGTTCCCCCTTCTCATTCAGCTTTTGCAATTTTAATTTTATAAAAGTAAAAGAAGTTTATACTATTCAATGTTTTAATATGTAGCTTATCATTTTGAAAGCATGCTCTTTTTCTAAATTTTAATTTTTCTTAATTTTTACCTAAATGAAATATAAATATATATTTATATTTCAATATAAAGTTTTCAATATAAAGTTTTGATCACATGAGATTTGGTAAAAACAAGTGTAGACCTATTTTATTTTCATTAGGAAAAGCTAATATACACCCATGATCTACAGCTCAAATTTTAAAAAATGGTTTTGTCAAAATTTTTTAATTTTTTTTCTATCTTTTATGAACATGTTCCAAATTTTTTTAAAATTTTGCTACAACCAAAAGGTGTTTGTAAAGGAGTGACTTTTTATTTAAAGATAGTGGGTCACAGTCGGAAAAAGTTTGTGTACCACTGTTCTACAGTATCAACCACCTGGTTAAATGAGGTGACTTTCTCTTTAACAGCAGAAAGGTCCTCTTTCATCGTCAGCATACTATCATTTACTGCTGATCTAACTGCCTTCACAGATGCAGAAATATACTCTTTCATTGTCAATATTTTTTCTTTCATTTATTTCCTGATTTGAATACTAAGATCATCAATACCTTATAATTTCTCCAAAAATATCAAGTTAAAATTTTTTATATCATATTGATAACATTTGTAATATACTTTCGCAGGTTGCAATGTTTGGTTTTTCTCATTTAACATAAATTTATACCAGTGAGTAATTTACAAATGTCTAGATCTGGATTCATACTCTGAAAGCATAGATGTGACCATTAAATTTATATTTCTGATCATGTTACATGCAACGCCCCTTACATAATTAAATGTTAAGAAGAAAGATCATAACAAAATTATGATCTTTTTCCAACTAAGAACTATGTTGTTGTTGTTTCTACTGCCCCCCTGGTCTAGAAGTATTCTGGGAGAAGCAGAGTCAAATTTAGCCAGGGATCACTTCAATTTTGACCAAGCACCCTCAGGGGTGACATATGGGAGATCGTATCCTCTCCTACCCTCTCTGTCGTCATAGAGGGACTTTCTTGTCTATGGATTTAATGTGCCCATATTCGGCCTAGACACGGAGGTATTAAATGGTGCTTGTAGGGATTTGATCTGAATTGAAAACTATATCTCAATGCTATTTAAAACAAGGATGAGAAATAGTTGCATATCGAATCTTCATACTCATGGTTAGAATATTAAACACTTTCCTGTGAAAAGATTTTTAGTTTAACTTAAATTTCAAATGTAAAAGATTTAGAATATATAGAAATCATCCCTTTTGCTAAAACATTTGCAAAGGTTTAATGCTCTAACATAAGCCAGCTGAGCACTAAACAAACAACCACCTTGTACATCTAATGAATCCTAAACCCATTATTTTCTCAATGGATCAAGAAATAAGAGAATGCATGTGTGAAAAACATGAAAGCAAGTTGTTTTTAAAAAGGTAATGGTTAGTGGATGAACTGTAGTAGTTGAATGATGAATGCAAGAAAATAATATATCTAGGAAACATGGATAGATGCTTTTCCATTTATCAAATATTTTAATTAACTCTTAGAATTGTTTCTGCCTAAAAAATTTCTATGCTTTATGACAATTTTTTGAAGTTCATGAGAGTAGGATGAGCAATATTCAACAAGGGAATTTTTTCTAACATGACAATAAAATAGAGTATTAAATAATTAAATATCATCGAATGATATAACTTAAGCGAAACTGACAATTCAAAATTTTTTGCCAACAAAGCATGTAATTTGTCCTGAGGACATTGGCCCATACACACCACAAATCTAAAGTTTTCTTCAATATGGGAACATCATATAGGTGAACCAACGCTGTTTCCTATGAAAAGACAGCATTGGAACTTGAACTCACCAAAAAAATTTTCTCTTAACACTGAAACAAATACACCCCAAAACAAGGTAAATACTTTCAAATTTTAGATTATCAGTGGTACAGAATTACCCTTCTTAAGACCACACATTTCATTTCTAAATATAAGCACACTAACCTCATTATTTTTTTTCCATTGTGAATATGACGGTCTACCAGTTGGTGTAATGGAACTAGATATTTTATAGGTATATGAAGTTTTCAGTATCGCCTTGATCTTGCACATCTTTCTTGGTTTTCTTTAAGGGTATATAAATACTGTACTTACCACAGCTGAAAAGCTTATCAACAGTAGACAGTAACTTTAATCCTCTTAAAAATCTCTGTGATCAACAAAATTTGTTGATCGGTAATAGTCAAGTTTATAACTTGACTATTACCGACTTAGTGTAAAAATTAGTCTTCAAACATCTTTCATTATGAAAGTCCAAACATTTTGGTGCTTTAAGTATGAGATTTGTCTATATTTGCCACTTAAATAGCCATTAACCAGTTATTTAATCTTGTTGCAAACGAAAAAATTATTTTTCCTTGCCTGCTGCCCTTATTATACTTACACCAATTCTTCTCTAAAATAACACATAACTGAACTTATAATTCATCAATACCTTAGAAATTTATTGTGTGATGAGATTAATATACATACCTGCTATGCATCCATGTGATTGTGTCACATGATGAAACCATAGAGCTGGCAAATATAAAACATCTCCTTTTTCAACAACACAGTGAATCTTACGTGCATTTTTATATAATGGATACTTTTCATAATCTGGTTTCAAGGGATCAACTGGTATCCATTTTACCTACAATGAATAATGTAGTTATAGACAACTAATATATAATATAGTACTAAACCAAATTAAACAAGGAAGATATAATATTACAGAGTATTAAGTTACATGCTATAACCTTACAACAGCAGAAGTGAATATATAAATAAATATATTTACTGATAGTGGGGGAGCTTTGGAGGGGGGTGAGCAGATTTACACAGAAGAAAAAGAGAACACATATTTTACTATTAAAATATCGATCAGCTATACACCAGTCATAAAAAAACTCTTAATTTTTATGAGCTGTATGATAACAGCTTAATGCATTATTAAAATAATTAGAATTCATACATTGGCTTTGTAATCATTCACCATGCTTTCACTTTTAATTCAGTCATTTATGTCAAAGAATTGTGAAAAGATAGAGGGAAGGGGAGGGGATCATTCAATCACAATTTTCAACATTGTTGAGTTATAAAACAGAGTATTTTTTTATTCCACTGTGTTTAAATTAGTTTTGGATTCAGAGTTGGTAAAAAAAATTTATATTCAGCATACTGCAATACTCAAAGCAGTTTATTGTTTTATCCAGGATGGTTCAACTATGACTAATAAAATCCTGGTTCTCAAAATTAATCATTAATAAATCAAGTTATTACCTTATATAAAGGGCTTTTCTTCACAGTTAAAAATAATAAATAAAAATAAAAACCCTCACATGGCTTATTTGTGACTTCTATAATATATATAAGAATAAAACTGCAACAAAAAATAATTATCCTAACTGATCACTGTAAGAAATCATTCAAAACAAAGCATCTTTTGAGCTCAGATATATGAAACTCAGATAAAATGAAATTTTAAGCATATCGCTCACTCCTTTGAACAACATCATATCTCAAAAAACAAGATTTTTCAGGAGAGTGATTTGAAAATTGAAAAGTACATTGAAATGTATTGAAAATAAATTTTAACTCTGCTCTCTAGCTAAATACTGAGTGGTGAGATATAACGATCTTGCAGGAATATACTACTCTTTCAGGGCATTCTGAAAACAAGCATAACTAAAAATCGCCGATTTTTGAGATATGGCGTTGTTGGAAGGAGTGAGTGATATGAGATAGGTTAAAAGTGGTGTTTATTAAAAGTACTATATAAAAGTGGTGCTCAACAAAAGCTATTCTGTACTCAGAAAATTGCATGCCTATGGTAAAATCCCACAGAGTTTTAGATTTCATTCACAGGAAAATTCATTGCCTTTTCCTAGGCAAGACAATTTTCAAGACCAATCTCTAACTTCACGACACTTTGGGGACTTTCAAGAACATACACACTCTACTTTAAAACAACTCTTACATTTGTAATAACCAAAGCATATTCTTATTAACTGATTGATATAAAATTAAGTTAGAATTTCTTGAAAATCAGCAAAAAAAATACCAGGTTACAACTCAGAAATACTTGAATTTTCTTTTTGAGAAATGCATAAACATATATATATATATATATAGCATTTTTCATATATATATATGCATCATTCTCTAAATTTTTTATGTGAGGAATAAAAAGTGACTAAAAAAAGTAACAAATTTTATGTCCATAATAGTTACAACATCAATAAAAAGACTTTTCATAAATACCATAACAAAATCCTCTTTTCTTTACGGCAATGATTATAAAAGTTGAATCAAAAATTTTAATTCACTTAGTTTTAAGTAAGTTTCACATTAAGTTATATGATTTTAAGCTATCAGAGTCTATACTAATAATAAAATTATGATACAACCAACATTAATCATATTATGTTATGTTATTTCTATTTTAGATATTGGACAAACAAAAAGGTCTCCTGCCAAGTGATTAAAAATATTAAAAAATATTAAGTTATTAAAAAATGGTAGCCTGCATACAGTCGTTAGAGTTATGAGCATATCAGTATTCCAAGGTATACATACTTTCTCGTTTAAATTATTTATAGAGTAATCTTCATCAACATCACTGTACACAGCAGAATCATAAGTTTCTGAAATAGAAATTTATGAACAGAGAACTGCACAGAAACATAAATGATATTAAACAAGTATTATTAAAATATGATTTTAAATGTATATAATTCAAAACTATGTTTAAAATTTATAGCCTGCTCCTGTGTAAAACATACACCCGTGAGTCAAAACATTAGTGATGGTTTTGAATGCCATAAAAACAATATTAGAACAATCTGCCAGGGGTGTTTTCATTCAATAGCTTAATTATGAGGAAAATGCACTATATTTAATAAAAACAACACTATAACAAGAATATGAAGCAAATAATGTGAACTTTCTCATAACATTTATAAGATTCATTTAAAAAAATATTTATCAGGTAGTAACTTAATACAGTACAACCTCCCAAATCCGGAACGTTTTAATTAATGGCCAATTTTACTTTTCCATTTTACTGGTAGATGTCACTACCAAAATGATTGGTGAAAAAAAAAAACGTGTTTCCTTTCAAGGAAGTGACAACAGTGATTTTGAAGGCTTTCAAGTGTCTGGGAAAGAAGCTGAAATAGCAGAATTAGTGGAATGTGCAAATAAAGCCAACATTAACTTGGATGAATAGGCATACAGGAAGTTTTAGACATCGACAAAAATGTGCCAATCGTCAGTTCTCTGAGTGATTCTGAAGTTACTGATAGTGTGGTAAATAACAAAGGTTATGATGATAGCGATCATGAAAGTGATTCAGAATGCCCCGAAAACGAAAAAATGTCAATGGAAGGCCTGATAAAATCATTAGATAAAACAATATTAGGCTTAGAACAGCAGAATTTTATCTCAGAACATGAAATTATGGCAGTATAAAGTATTCAAGAAAAAATAATTTCTAATAAGCCAAAACTAAATCAACAGACATTATTGACTGAAATGATTAAACTATAATGTATTTATACATTCTGTATTTAGGTTTATTTAATAATTAAACCATTTTGCATTTTTTTAAGTGTGTTCATTTTTTCCCAAAAATTTTGTAGTGTTATTTAAAAACCTCTCAAATCCGGGAAAATTCCCAAATCTGGAATTGCCGTGTCCTGAACGATTCCAGATTTGGGAGGTTGTACTGTATTACATTCTTATAAACACATACTAGATGCAGATGATATGAGCAATAGTGAATATTTGAGTGATTGAAACTTGTGCCAAACTAATTCAGGTCAATGACTAGGTCAGAGCACTTTGAACACATTAGGGTGTGTGCTCATGGCCAGATGTAGTAAAAAGCTAAACACAGCAATGAATCTCACCTTAACAAAGTACAATAAGTTATAATATGATCAACTATCTATGGGACATGTTAATGAAACTATTTATATAGCATGTACTAATATTTAGATCACTGAGCACAATTTATAAATGATTTAAATGATGGTCCCGAGGGCAATGTATCAGGCCTTCATACAGAACAATTCCAGTGACATTCAGATCACTGGCCCGTTGCCTTTACCAACTGGCAACTCTTTTAAAAGTAAATTTTTAAAAATGAACGAGCACAAATGCACTACTGAATTTTGCAAATTTTTCAGAAACCTCCATTTTATTAATGTCTGCTAAATGAATTTCCAAATATTAAAAAATTATGGTAATAATCAAGTAGCCCACAGTTTAATGTTAAGAGCTGATTAAACAATATTTTCAATCAAATAGACATTTTAGGGTATTGTTTTACAAAATATAATCACTTAAAAGTACCAAAAAGTGTCATTTTCAAAAAATATATGCAATTTACCAGGCAAAATCCCTCTATTCAACCTCTATTAATTTGAATGGTTATTAATGCGATAAGTAATGAAAATTTTTCACTTTTTTAGAAAAAGGGGCATTTTGAGTCAATGCTAATCAAAAATGACACATTTTTGAACTTTAACACAGTTAGCTTTATGAGTTGAACTTTATGAATTGCATATATCCTGGACATCAAATAAAAATCGACATAACACAGTCATAAAGTGACTTTAGATGTTCTTTTTACTTACCTAAAAAATGCTTTTTTAAACAAGGGAGGAAAAATATAGTATAAAAGAATCAATTTCCTTTTTTAGATGAAATGGATTTTTTTCATTTTTAAGCCATGTCAGCATGCAGATTCTAATGATGAAAAAGAAAATCAACTTATCCAGCTATCTTAAAGGAGAAAAATATATATGACTTAAATACCTGTTTTATAGTATGGCATTTTTATGCTTTTCAAATACAGTGGACGCTCGTTAATTCGAACTTTCGGTTAATTCGAACTAATCCAAAGGCCCCAAAAAACTTGTATTGGAGTTAATGTTAAAAATATCTCATTAATTCGAACTAAATTTTTATCACTTCGGTTAATTCGAACTAAAAATTTGACAAAAAAAATTTTTTTTCCCTTGTTTAATGGAGAAAATACACACTGTATTTATTATTTTGTGTGTCAAAATTTCTTTTCTGTGTAAAGAGGCACATGTCTGCATTCCTAGACTATTGCATGTCCACTAAATGTTAGTAGCTATAGTCCTTCTTATTAGTGTTAAACGGAAAAAGCAATTTTCCTTTATTTGGATCGATTTTCTTAGAATTTCAGAAAAACTAGTCTTTACTACAGATTCTAGGGAGCTGCATCAGTTAAAACTGCAGTGCAGACAAGTTAATGTGGTCTAGTATTTCTTTCTCATTGTGTGGTGTGAACGTGTAAAAATTCAGGATGTCTACACGTGGAAAGTACAAAACCCTAACTTTGGAGACAAAGGTAGAAATTTTAAAGAAAGTAGAGAATGGCGAATGTAAAACAAAGTTAGCAGCTGACTATGGAATTTTAAAAAAATGCCTTGTGAACTAATTTGAAAAACAAGGAGTCAATTTTAGATTCATGGGAAATATCAAAATTTGCTAGAGGAATGAAACGCATGGGAAATGCGTCCCAAGAAGTTCTAGAAAAAGCTCTACTTCTATGGTTCCAGGATGTTAGATCTCGAAATTTTCCGATAAATGGACCCCTAGTGCTGACAAAGGCTGATGAATTGGCAAGTCGAATGGGTATTGAAGCTTTAAATGCAGTGATGGATAGCTTTCTCGATTAAAGTCAAGGCACAATATTTCTTATCAAACTGTATGTGGCCAAAGCTCTGATGTAAACGAAGACATATGCACTAATTTCGATAGGAAACTGCCAGGGCTTTTCTCAACTTACCTGCCGAAAGATATTTTTAATACAGCCATAATGGAATCTATTAAAACTCTGAAAGCATTTATTCAGATGGAACCTTCCTCTGAAAATGAATTGAAATGTTTACTTCCAATCGAGCTGGCTGAACAATGTAGGCATCATAAACAGAACCAAACATCCATTTTACAGTTTTTCCCCAAAGTGTAATTCATATTTTTAATAAAAGTTTACTTTATACTGCATATCTTCTGCTTCATTTTATGATTAAGGTAAGTCTGTATTGCTTTTTAATATGTTTAACTTTAGATAACATAGTATAATATATTTTCTGGGGTTATACATACTAGGAGATTTTATTCTTCAGTGATACACATTTAGAGTTATATATTTTCTCTTAACATCGGATAATTCGAACTTTTTTCTGAGAACCTTTGAGTTTGAATTAACGAGCGTCCACTGTATAACAAAAAATTAGCCCTAATGAAACATTTCGAAGGAAGAGAAAAAAAAATTGGGAAGGATGGGGAGATCATTCATTGGATACTTTACATTACAAGTAAAATTAACTACTGTGATTTTTTTTTCTTTTTTAACACGATTAAAACTATCCACTGAGACATGCTAAGCTAGTTACAAGAGACTGAGATGTAATGGTTCACACACAAAAAAAATCAACAAACTTCTCAAAATATTTTTCTTGAGTTGGCTATGGACACCAAAATTCAATGAAATACAAAACTTCTGAGAAAATTTAAGTTAAAAATTCAGATAGATTTTTTAAAGGGCTACTTACTGAATTTAATTGTACACATCATAAACTGAGATTTATATTTATAGCTGATGAATATATTTGTAGTTTCACTAGTACCTACAGAAATTCATGATATTGATTTCCCTCTTTCAAATGAATATATTCAATTTTTGAATGGGTGAATATTTTCTTTCTGGAAAAAATAATTAGCACAAATAAAAAAGACTATAATGCAACTTCTCTTAGGTGACCAGACATGGTTTTGAAAAAGAGTAGCTGTTTTGAGGGTGGCCATTGAATAGGGGTAGATTTCTCTATGGTGGCCAGTAATGATTCCGAAAAAAATTGGTTGCTTAGAGGGATGGCTGCTGAATAGGTGTGGCCATCGAATAGGAGTAGATTTCTCTATGGTCGCCATTAATGGTTCCAAAAAAAGTAGCTGCTTAGAGGGATGGCTGCCGAATAGGTGTGGCCATTGAATAGGGGTAGATTTCTCTATGGTTGCCAGTTATGGTTCCGAAAAAAAGTGGCTGCTTAGAGGGATGGCTGCCGAATAAGTGTGGCCATCAAATAGGGATAAATTTCTCTGTGGTCGCCATTAATGGTTCCAAAAAAAGTAGCTGCATAGAGGGATGGCTGCCGAATAGGTGTAGATTTCTCTATGATTGCCAGTAATGGTTCCGAAAAAAGTGGCTGCTTAGAGGGATGGCTGCCAAATAGGCGTGGCTATCAAATAGGGGTAATTTCTCTATGGTTGCCAGTAATGGTTAAAAAAAAAAGTGGCTGCTTAGAGGGATGGCTGCCGAATAGGTCTGGCCATCTAGAAATTTTGACTGTATATACACATACTTCAGTGAAAAATATTTTTGCTAAGTCAGTTTAACACATTTTTTATAATTTATTGAAATTTTGTAACACACTGAATAACTGGCATATACATTACACAAGTCCAATTATCACTGTCAATTGTGATAAATATTCCTGTCTGATAAGTCATTTTTTTAGACTTGCCCTTTCAAGATAACACATCTAGTTCACAGCACAACATTCTTCATTAATAATGTGCAGATCTTAAAAGATTTCTGTGTTGTGCACCCAACTTAAATTTTCCAGATTATACTGTAACTGACCTGAGTAGAAGCATAGGAACACGTGGTTTCGACCAATATGAGATTAAAACAAATGAAAGAATCTGCGTTCACTGATTTCAGAACTACCATTATACTCCTTAAAGAGTTCTTACAGATTTTGCAGCTTAGTAAATGATAAAAGTTAGAAACAAGGAGATAAAACCCAAAATTCAACAATCACAATCTCGAAATGCCTATAAATTTAGCAAATTATTCCAAATTGCCAAAGTACTCCTCCTAAGGGATATAAGTTCGGAACTGAGAATGAAAGCTATTTAAAAATGCTGTATCAATGGTGCCACGGTGATGCTTTCAAATATGCTGACAAGTTGCATGTATATTAAAAGAGGAACTGCATTAAACTTGAGGGAGTGAGCTTTATATTTCATGTATGTAATGCTATGACCAAGTCTTATAAAAACTCATACATACTACAAAATCACAGCTCTTAAAATGCAGGTGATCTAAATTAATTTATCTTGTATCTAGATGTAATGAAACAGTGTCCAGTCTTATAGCACCACTCCAGGACACTGGGAAGATGCTTTATAGATGAAGTTACAGCTTTGTGCTTTGTGATAAGCATCATCATGTCTAGGCGAAAGATCATAGGTGGTAACAGAAAAAAATATATGTTCTACACATCAGTTTAGGGAGTTTCACTCAAACTTGTTCAGAAATGCCTCCACTGATTACAGATGATTTTTTGAAAAGGTTTCATAAATAATACAAAATGGTAGTAATTTCTCTTTTGAAAAATTATACATGGCAGAAAATACTTCAAGTCTAATTGAGGAATATACAATAAATAAAGAAAAAAAAGAGTTCATGCTGACAGATTATTGCAACTGTGAATCTTTGTAAGCAGAAGAACAGGACGACAAAAGAATTTCTCCAGCTAAAGAAAGTTTCTAACAAATCTGCTCAACAAAAGATTAATACGACAAAATATTAAAGGTACATCTTTGATGCTCCATTGAGGTATAAACTGATATTTGTCTGAATAACTGAAGCTGAAATCCAGAAACAAGTATCCCTTTAGGTAAAATGTATTTCTAACAAAACATTGGAAATGTTAAAAAAATATCAGTATTCAACAAGGCTTCCAAGAAAATATTTCTATCTGTAAAAGACCAAGAATTTATTTGATATATACTTTATTGTATCCCAAGGGGCCAAGTTTATAGACTTAAAGCCTTCTGGAACACAAAATTACAAGAGCTAAATAAAAGAAAGAGACCAGGCAACATCTCAAGATGTCTACTCTGGTATATTAGATGATTGCATACAATAGACCAAATAAAAATGCCTTACTAAAGAGAGAAATTCTAGTCTCTGATAGCACATCTTTTTTTTTTTTAGGAACTTCCTGAAAAAATTACTTTAAATGTTAAGAACTATGATTACCAATTTCTATCAAGACTAAATGGTCAGTCAAAGAAACAAAACCTGCTACTAACTGTTATGACAGAAGCTTTATATCTGAATTTGACATTGTCAAGGCTTTTAATAATTACTACTGTTGGGTCTGCAATTTTCCCCATTTGAAAATGCTTGGACATGAATATCTTGAGTTACCACCTATGCTTGACAAGAGATGGATAAAATCTTTAACTCTTGCTTTATTTGAATTGAGCTGAGGACTGCCATGAAATGTCTTATAAGGAGCAAGTGTGCTCATAGTGATCAAATTTTCCAGAGTTCCTGATTTATTTTGGACCTAAAGCCATGGTTGCTTTATTGTGTCTTTAAAACAGGACACGGGGAAGTGACCACTGGAGTATTTGGAGGAAAGACAATATCATTCCTAAGTTTAAAGAATCAAAATTATATAAGTAGCTTTTGACCTATCTCCTTCAGCTGTATCTTTTACAAGTCAGCTGAGAGAATGTTGGCTAACAGACTGCAACTCTTCCTGGAAAGTACTATGAGCATTCAGACAGGTTTCAGAAAGTTTAGTTGTATGGTGGAGAAAATTACTCACTTTTCACACCAAGTGAAGAATGGATTTCCCTTCATTCAATACTCTTTGGCTGTTTTTCTAGATTTTAAATCAGCCTTTGATTGTGTCTTCAGAAAAATGTTATTGAAAATGCAACTGAACACGGGTGTCTCAGGTAGCTTATTTAAGTGGATACAGTCATCTTAATCAAAGGTTAATGCTTAAGCATTAAAAAGTGCTGTGAAATCAACTTACTGACAAACTAAACAAGGCCTGCTTCAAGGATCTGTCCTAAACCTTATCTTTTTGCCATCATGATAAATGACAGCATACACGGAGTTTAAATGCTACTTTATACTGAAAACCTTCCAATGAAGGCAACAGGCTCTAACATTAATGTACCAGAAGACTTCCTAATTAAACCTTTAATGACAGTGGCTGATTGATTAAAGGAGAATGAGATGTTGTTAAAACTGTGTAAAGACAACCAACCAAGTGTTCACTTTAGTAACTTTTTGTGGGATGAACAACCTTTACTTAGAACAGAAAATTCCACATATTTGGGAATTAGACACTAAGTTCAGCTGGAATACACAAGTAGACTAGATAAAAGAAGGTGCTGATAAAAGAATGAATCAACTGAAGGGGTGTTCCAACATCAGATGAGGAACCTCATACAGGATAGGATGTCTTAGCCTCTGCATATAAATCTTATGCCAGGCAAGTTAAAGATTATGGTTATGTGAGAAGCTCTGGTTACAGCCTCTAACAACACCTTATGAAAACTTGCACTATATGCCAGCAGATAGTATGCTGAAAACTCAACTGACCTTTTCAGAGAAAACTTCTAGCATTCATACCAAACTAAACATGTCTGTTATGGCCAGAGAACTTCATCTGGTCATAAATCCCACTGAGCATTTGAATATAACCATAGAAAATTTGGATTTGTTCTTCTTCCCACTCTGAACTGCCACCTCTAAATCTCATCTACTAATCAAGACCTATAGTTACTTATTTTCCCACAATTAAAACCGAACATTTCTGACTAAATAAAACTGATCAGCTTCTACTCATTATGAATCAAAATTCATTCATTCAAACATAGAACATATACAGTTATATAGGAGTATCCAATAACTTTTAATTATTTTTAAAATTATCATGTGTCTTCAAAATTTAATGCACATTATTTTCTAGACTTACACTTATATTGCATAAAACCCCAAAAATTGTCTAGACCAGCAGCATTTTTTTCAGGTGATGAACCCAAAGATTTATGACATTGTTTTTTTAAATAGTGACTGATCTTCAAGGATTTGCATACCAGCCTGTAGCAATACATTAAACCTAGATTTTAGTGATGAACCAAGAAACTGAATGGAATGATGTACTTAACTAAAAGTTCAACGATTATCTAGATAAAAATATAAAATTACCTACATTTAAAATGGCTTACTTTTATGATGAAAAATAAAGAGATACTAGTAAATGACTGGTGTTTACAGAGGTTTTACATGATAACAATGCTAAATTGCAACAATGCAGAAATGCCTGTTTTAGCTCCATTTCTGAGACATTAAATGTAGACAACATAATGCTGCCACACTGTAACATCACTTTGATGTAACAGTCAAAACATGCTACAACATAACATTTTTCTGCTAACATGAGAATTTTAATGGCATGCTGATATACTTAATAAATCAAAAACAAAATTTACAAAACTATTTATGAGAAAATGGGATAATAGCAATATCAGAATACTTTTAATTAAGTCTGATTAGCATTTTTTTAAGTTTTTTTTAAAAAATTCTTAAGGATTATAGTATTTCCAAATGAGATATAACATGTTTTAACTTTGATTTATCACCTACCATAGGGTATCCAAGGAGCATCAATTGGAGAATGAAGTATGAATTCTTTTTTACCTCTGACCACACAGTAAATGTTCTCATAATGGTCTTTATGTACTAGAGGTGGGTGAAAAAGGGACTTTTATGAAAAAGATATTGCAGAAACCCAAACTGTGAAAATATATATAAAAGTTAAAACTTACATGAAGTAACGGCTCTTTTATCTCCCATCCAAAAGTTTACAGCATCAGGTTTCATTCCTGTAATAACAGAGAACAAATATTAAAAACTTTTTCATACAAAAGTATTCTGTAACAGCTAAGTTCCTTACAATCTAGGGAATAAATTCAGCAGAAGATATTGTATGAAAAAAAAGCATATTTGTACTCCAGAAAAAAGAGAAAAAAAATCTCTTTGACTAGCAAGAGTAATCATAAGTAAGTATAAAAGGTAAGTATAAAAGGCAAGAGTAAGTATAAAAGGTAAACATGCAACGATAAAATTGCTTAACATAAAATGCCACATAAATTTGTCTAATATGTTGTTACATAACTGTTACATAAGAAATAATTTTTTTTTAAATCAGATAGACCAAAAAATTATTGTTAATGAATGTGTGGAGAATAGCTGCTTCTCCTGAATACCTATTTACTGTGCCAAACTACAAATATTGCTTGACAAACCAAAATAGATTATTTGGCAATTATATTTAGTAAAAGTCTCCTAAAATTCTCTGTAATTATGTGTTTTGAAATTTCTGGGCTGCCAAACAATTATGGGCCCAGAACTAATTATTTATCATATATTATACTACAGTGTATTTAATTGATATTATTTTGTATACAAACACTGCTGGTATAACTGCAAAATGTATTTTGATGTACTTTGAGAAATTTAATAATTCAAGATTCCATAGACTGCTTATCTAGTCAATTTCTTCAGCATTGCCAAAGTGATTTAATGTTGATAATTCACATGTTCTGTTAAATTTTATTGTGAACTTCCGATAGAGTTATACATGAATGTCACTTAGTTTTTTACATATTTATTTAATAATTTACAAACTAGACTGAAAATAAATGACTATTTGAGCATAACATCATGTTCTAATAACAGTTAGGACAAAAAAATTTTCCTTAATTAAACCTCGTGACATGGTTATGTTCTTTAGGTAAAGGTTATTACTACACTACTGCTTCCTCTATAGTTTATTTATAGTTACATTATAGAGTTGCCTTAATGACTCCTTATCTCCGTAAAGGAATTGTTCACTGAAGGTTTGTTGGCTGGATTACTACCACAGCATCTTGTAGGTTTAGTAGTGGATGCAGAATACAGTTTCCTTTCAGACATATTCTCCTACACATTCAACACATGCAAATTAAATATTTAAATCATGAAGAATTTTGGAGTTCTGATAAGAAAGTTTAGATAGAGAATTCACGGTATTTTCAAACTGGAGATAGCCAGAATAAATGAAAAAAGGATAAAGTTGGGAGAAACACAAAACCTAATTTATAACATTTTTTACTCACCCTAATGTCAATGAAGTTGATGAAAAATTAAGCTTAACTAGAGTCTGGGCCTTGAGACTCGCTGACAATTCTTTATCATATATTGTTATCAATAAAAACATAGCAAGGTCTAAATTGCACTGGATTTAATTTGAATTCAAATTGTTTTCTCATGATCGTGAGTCATAATTTGAGAATGGGAAAATTGATGATAATGTACACTTACAAGATAACATATCTCCTGATTTATTTACATTGAAAGTTGATTTTTACAATTACACATTTTCTTTAATTTTGAAGAAACAATAAATGCATTTTTATTTAAGTGTTTCTACATAAAAGTTTGGAAATGAGTGGTTGATGAGTTCCATCACCTAAACACATTTAAATTTTTCTCACAGTTTTTAAATTTCTAATTTATTACAAAAGAAATATTAAAATATATTTATTACAACCTAACTATGCTTTTCTTTTCCCTTACTCAAGATTTACTAAAAAATTACAGAACCATTTGAATTTACTGAAATCCACTAACTTCATTAATATAAGCTTGCCAACTGTGAAACTAAATATGGAATAATGAAGCACATAAATTTCGACATTTTGCTAAAGATATATAATGAAACTGTAAATTACAAGAATTATTTACACAACCTTAAAGAAGTGAAATAATATATGGAATATGATACAGAACTTAATTTTGAGAAATATTTGTTTTATTCAGTTATATGATGTCATTTGATTTGTAACTTTATAAATATTAACACCATTTGTACAACAATGTCAATGATAGTTACATTTTGAATATGATTTTGTGTAATCTAATTAATTGAGCTGTTCTGAAACAAATTTTTTTCTTTTACTAAACTTTGACATGTTGTCTACAAAAAATAAGAAGCTATTTTGTTTCTTGGCCTCCTGAAATTTTTAAGTATAGCCAATTAAAAATATTTATATATATCCAGACAGGATTCAAAAAGAAAATCACAAAAATTGCTGCTCAGGAATGAGAACACTAATTTTTATGAAATATTTCTGAGGAATTTTGTTATGAAAAACTTGCTGTCAATAAATAAAGAAATATACCATTATGGCAAAAGAGCAAAATATAAGTGATGATATAAACTGATTCTTGTGTAATTTTTCCCTCAGAAAATAATAGGTTGCTGGGCACAGTAATATGTTGATATGAGATACAATAAATATAAAAAAAAGGGGGAAATAACGCTTCTTGAAATCCACAATCTGAAAATCACACAATCTCTAATTTTAGACTAACTAAGCAGTACTGCCACTTTTAAGGCTTGAGCACAATTATCAGTCAAACATTTGTCAGCCATCCCAGAGTTAAAATTACATTTATTGTTCCCAAGCATGACGAAAAGCTACACAACAGTTAATCCACAATTATTTTCTAATCTAGTACATGATCAGACTGTTTAAGAAGCTTTCACTTACAACTTACTAGTTCACAACATACTTAAAAAATAACCATTATTTAATAATTGCACTAAAAAAATCAGATCTTTCTTCTGGTTTAGGAACAGTATTTTCCTGTACGAAAAAAAGGTATAAAATACACTACTTCTTAGTATTTGTTTTTAAAACATATCAGTTGCAAATTAATATACAGAAAAGTAAAGAGCCGATGAAAATGATCAATTTGGACTACCAATTAAGAAATGTATCCACAATTCTATTAAAAACAATGTGATGGCAGCATTGATAAATAACTGTGTTCAAAAAGTTAGTTTTAAAGTTTGAACAAGAAGAAAAAGTCAATATAAAAGATATTGTTTTACATGCCAGAAATTCTTTGCACTTTCAATATATTTTACATATTCATGAATATTTATAGAAGTCTCCTCTTTAAGAGTAACAGGTCTCGTAGTGTCTTAATAAAATTTAGTTAATTGTTTACAACTCATCGAAAGAAGGTAGCAAAATTTTACAACAGATAGGTTTTTTCATGTGACAAACTGAAATGTGTATAATCAGAGCAACTTCCCAAAGTCAATAGAACAGAGATTGATGTCAAGCCATTACTCTAATACAAATGAAGTAATTCCAATAGGGTACAGATGTGTTAGACGCACCTCGTCGCCCAGTTGGCGACTTTTTACAGTTTGGCGATTTCATGAAGTTTGGCAATTTTGTGTTTGGTGAGGCAGCCATGCGATTTTGGAGAGATTTTGTTATTTTGTTGCAACCTAGTTTGAATGGCTAGTTGTTTGTGTTTGTTTACGTGATATAATATGGCGGCCATGCTGTTGCGAAATATTAATGACGTATTTTGGATAGTATTAGATGTAGATTTTACTTTGGTGTTGCCAATTTGTGTTTTGTTGCTTTTAGGATTTTGTTGTTGCCAGATTCATGTGTGTCTTGTGTTTTGCGTCATTTATACACCCCGTGAATGGTTTTTATACGTTCTTTAGTGTAGTAATATGTTGTGGCAACGGTTTTTGAATTTTTCGTTCTGTGTTTGAATTTTGTCTCTTAAGTTTCAGCTAGGAAGCAGCTTGGATACAATAATCTGGTTGTATATTTTAATTTATTTTTGTTCATTTATTTTTTTTAGATATTTTTACGTATGTTTTAAAGTAGTGGTTGAGCATTTCTGTTTAGGTTTTGAAGTTTAATACAGCCAATTTTAGATATTGTTGCGTATGTTTTAAAGTAGCGGTTGAGCATTTCCGTTAAGGGTTTGAAGTTTAATACAGCTGTTTTTAGATATATTCGTGTATGTTTTAAAGTAGCTGTTGTGGATTTGTGTCATGTTTTTGAAAGTTTATTATTGCCATTGGTAAGTTTGTTTTGAATTTATTTTTGGGTTGTTATTGATATTTTGTGTATATCCGTTATTTTAAGCCTAACATATCGCATAGACCTGTTTTGGCGACTAGTTGGCACCAAGGGAGGTGCATCTGGGACATCTGTTCCAAAAAGAGCTTTCACTTACATGATATTGTTTATCAATGCCAGATATAATCACGCACCAATTATTTAGAACAACAACATATCTGTCTCCCTATATATATGCTCAGAGATGTATTTCTTTGATCTTGACATAATTAAACTTATGATTGTACTGTTATAAGCATGTAATATTGAAATATTAAAACAGGGCAAAATAAAAGCAACTTAAGAAAATACAGAAACATTGAACTTGTGGCATCTTCTACCTTTAGCAATGATTAATCACTTCAATTTTTACTTACCCAAAGCTTCAGAAGCCCATGGAATGTGGGGATCTACATCATCTAGTAAAGAACTGAATTCCTCAGGTAAATTATTATTTTGTTTTTGTACATAATACACAGACGATCTAGGATTCTCCAAAGTTTCTATAAAGTCCCCCATAGTCATTGACCTTTCTTCAGGCATAAGGAATTTTCCATTGAAAACAGCATCTGCATAACCATTAGGAGTAACAGCAACAGAAATTTTTTTATCTTTAACCTTTGACCTAATAAAACAATTCTTATATGGCCTAAATAAAATATCAACACTACACAAAATAATGATGCACAAACTGAACATTTTTTAATTCAATAGATGTAAAAGAGCTTTCCTTTAAATGACTTAAAACACAGCCCTTCAAGCATCTTTAACAACCTTATCAACAATAAAAACATAAAAATATAATTATTCAAACTCAGTCACTCTTAAATAAATGCTATAATACAGATCTCATTTATGTGAAACCTCTAATAATATGTTAACCATATCACAATAGCATAAGGCTATCTTTAACCCATTAACAATCGCATAATTTTAAAGAAAGCAGTAAAAAAAAGTATTTTTTCCAGAGGATTCCATTTATTTCTTGATCTGCCACATCTAGTTTAAAAAAACCATCCCTAATTACATTATAAATAGTCTGGTGCTGCCATCTGGTAAGTAAAATAAGAAATATTTTTCAGGGTAAATGAAATGAATTGCTTTTAATCGTTTTGGTGTGTTACCTTTGAACACTCCAGCCCGGATATTTCACGGGCATGAGAAATAGAGGGTGAAACTTCACCCTGTAATCTTGACAGGAGCAAGAAGGAAGGGGTTAAGTAACAAACATTAATTCATAATGATATATTTTAAACTATTTAATGTTACAAGTAAGTCATAACTTGCTACTCAATTGATCTTCTATCCTGTCAGTATTTTCACAAAAAAAAACTTTCATATAGAACATGTGGTACATGTAAACATTGCTTAGTCTTAAATGATCATCTGAAGCTAAATAAACTACAAAAGCATATAGTATAAAAGAAATTTTAGATTTAATATACAGTTTTAAAAGTTTTCAAACTTATCAAACTGCAAAAATTTTCTAAACAAGTAATTGTGCCCTAATTTTATGTCATCAAGTTTGGCCAACACAAGAATAATTACAATCCCTGCAAGTCATGTTATAAACACCTCATTTCTATGCTGAAGTATGGGAATTATCAAAGGAAAAAGTTTATAAAAAATTCTTGTTTAAAAAATTAAGTTTACAAACAAGAACTTGCTTTACCTTTTAATAGGATGGATTTCTACCAAGAGAGTCATTTTAGTGATATTCCCAAAAGGTGGAACTCACTAGATGCAGGATGTTACATAAACACATAACAATAAAAATATATTTTAACATAAAATAAATGTATGATAATACAAGTGAAATACTAAATGACAAAGTTGAAGTATTTCTGTGACTAATTTGAAAATTGAAAAAAAAAATGATTAAAATGTTCAAAATAGAGCTTTGCATTTAAAACATGACAGGTTTTTGCAATTTAAAAACACACTAGTTGGTACCCGTCAAAACATGACGGCTAGATAGTAAATAAATGCACTAATAGACAAATTATACCCAACACAGCATTGCCAAATGTTGAAATCATAATAATACGCAGAAGCAAATTAATGCGTTTAAGTGGTCTCGTGCTTAGTGAGTATCTAAAGCCAGATTTAAAAATGTCACTGAGCATGCGCAGAGAGGAATTTTTATTTATTTATTTGTAAATTATCGCTAATTAAACAGCGCGAAATAAACAATTTCCATGAGGTTTAATCTTATATTTCACAAACATAATTATCATAAAAATAAAAATGGCAGAGAGAGATCTAGAGACACTGCTCGACATAAACGTGTTTATAATTAAAACATGTCACTGAGCAGGCGTAGAAACAGCGAGTTTCTAAAGCCAGATTTAAACATGCCACTGAGCATGCGCAGAAATCAATTTTTAATTGTAAATTATCGCTAATTAATAGAAATTGCGGGTACAAAATCCAAATTTGACAAATCTACAGATTACAGTCTTTCGTTTAAGACCAAAATGAAGTAAATTGATGCTGTAGTTTTCTCTCACGGACTGCCCAAAATGTCGGCTTAGCAACTTAAATATATAGATGGATGGTTAAAACAGGCATTAATATAACAAAACACAGGAAATGAAGTAAAAGTAAGAGTTGACTGTAATTAAGTGAACTGAAATTTTTGATGGCTTTACTTAAAAAGATTTTAAAATTAGTTATGATATTAAAAGAAATAGGGTCCAAACACTAATGTTGAGCTTGAAAAAATGCAAGAGAAGAAAGCAGCAGTGAGGAGCATAAGGGATGATTAGGACAAGCAAAGGGAGGAGGACATGGAAACAAAGAATGGTTTTCTAAATACAGAAGTATTACAACTAGAACCAGATCTGGGAATTCAAAACATTGAGAAAGGGGAGTTTGTTATTGACCTCAACTACAGAAGAAAATTAGATACACAGACTTATACAGTTGACAATTTTTAAAATAGACAACAGATCAAGCTGATTAGCCCCTGAATGAACATGTCATCAATATTTCAAAAACATTTAACCTGCATTAATTTTAAATAGTTTTCCTTCAAAGAAATACATAGAGGAGTCACATCAAAGTCAAGATATAGGGCGTCCCATAGCAGTGCTCTCCATTTATTTAAAGAAATTATTAAAGTTAAAAGTTGTTCAAATCACATTTCAGATATAGTAATATACTAGCTGTACCTGTCCCGGCGTTGCTCGGGTAATGTAATTACCAATTTTTTAGTAGCCTTAACCCTTTGTTAATGGGCGTTGCTGTCATCCTTTTCCTCACCACGATACATTATTTTACCCATATTAATTTAATCCTTTCTGGCACATTTTGGCAAAATTTTTGACATAGGATTACTAATCGAATATCACTGCAATAGTAATCGATTTCCTTGAAAGCGAATATATCACATCCTCCACATGCTGAAATTCTTTGAAATCTTCATAGATTTTTTCCACAAATACACCACAAATTATATGATATTAACTAAGTGCTGGCCAAAAAAATTACGGCATTACTAAATGTGATTTTTTAATCCATTATCACTGCAATAGTAATCGATTTCCTTTAACCACCGAATCCCTCATAGAAAACAAACGCCCCAACACATCGTGCATGACGTCGAAAAACTGGTTTTTCTCCTATTTTACCTTCGTCCGGAAATGAAGAACGAAATCTCCAAAATGAGATTTCTCGCAAGAGTTTCCGAATCATAAAATAAATTATTAAAAATAACTACAATTTGTAAATTAATTTTGGTTCTGGCTTTCGAAACTGTGATGTCTAGGGTCTCTGAGATAAAAATTTCGTAAAAATGTAACGACATTTACGTATCGATTCGACAATTTGGAAAAAAGGGTCACGGACAAAATCGCGTTTTTTTTCCGAAAAAACGGGTGCGTACAGGCGATTGGAAAAAAATCACAATTAATCGATAAATTAAGACAGACAATTTTAATTGTGATTTCCGTATAGTGTCATCTTTCCCGTATAGGCTCGTCCGAAAAAAAAAAAATTCTTGGACGGATACGTTAGGATTTACGGGGCTTTTACTCGTCCGGGAGCTCCAAATCGCGACTAAATATTTAATTACGGAAAATCTAATTAAAAAATCGAAAAAAAGGGCTTCGAGGTGCATAATGAGACCTCGGGAGGCATCTTCGTGTCGAATCTCAAGACTGTCCGACCTACCGTCTTTGCGCTGCGCCGCGAGCAGACAAAAACTCGGTCACACACACACACACAGACTTTGCCTTTTATATATAAAGATTCTTCAATCTCAATATGGAAATAATTAAACTCTTGATGACTGTGTTTGAGCAATTAAATTCTCTTTAAGAAGCACCATTGGAAAAGAGGGATTTAACATCAAGGGATAACACAGAGCTAATAGCAGGAGATATATTATTCCTTTTATCGGCAAATTCATAAAGTTCTTTACAATGTGGTCATCATTGGAACATAAGGAAAGGATGCTAACTAAAAAGTGAGCTAAGGGGTAAATTTCTGTATATATCTCACAAATGGTGGGCCCAAACGATAATTTATTTTTTACAATTTATAGGGCAGGCTTATAAATAAGCACAATTAGCAATGGGTGATATAACTGGACATTTAGTAGAATAATGAAAAAAAAAATTATCGCTCTGTAACTTTTTGAGCAATCAACTAGAGGAGTGTTTTTTAGCTTTTCATAAGGGCCTTTTTGAAGTAGTTCATTAACTTTATTGACAAATGTGGCTTTATCAAGAAAAATGATTTGATTATCTTTATCAGCCAGCTCTAGCAATAATTAAGTTAAAGAAAGATTAATTTTTAAATAGTCTTTCAACATGAGGAGGATATTTAAATTTTGCCATGTGTCAATTTTTGCAGTGGATTCCAAAAGCTAAGATTCAGCAGACGATAACTTACACAATCTCGCATGACTCTTGAAAGTATCTATTAGTTAGGCAAAAATAGTATCCAAATTTCTAATGCAAATCATCATTTGGGTCAGTTGTTAAGGTTTAAGAAGACATACTACCATTATAAGAAGAAGAGGGATCAGAATTTCCAGACGCAAAGTTTGGTAAAAAAGCATGTTCTTGGAAAGGACATAAATTTTTCATTTACTGATTTTTGAATAATTAAATGAACTCATAAAATCATATTTCTAATGAAATCTTAATATTCCATTGAGGGATCATTCCAGATTAAAGCAAAACACAATTACAAATATAGAGTACTTTAAATAGTAGAGAGAAATCAGACAGTAAATTTAAATTTTACATTAAAATGTACCTTATATATTCATTACTCCACTTGTTTAATGCAGGCCAATGACTTACAGCATTTTTAAAAATTACAGGAATATTTTTGGATAACCAACTCCTGATAAAGTCAATTGGGGATGGTGCTCCCTCGACAACTGACACTTCAGAAGGATGTAAATCTAAAGAAAAAAATTCATACATTATTTCTAGCAAAAGAACAGATTATCAGAACACAAAGACACAAATATCAACAGTATAAAATGTATATGAATTTTTATATTCATTTGCACTGAATCAAAATAGGAGAACCTAGATCATATTTTGGATTAGGAGGGGTTTGCAACACTAATTCTTGTATTTTAAATAAACATAAAATTTTTAAAAAATCAAGTTATTCTCTGAAACTGAAGTTAAAATCGTTTTTTTTTACTTTATTATACACAATTTTATCGTTTTAATTCTTTGAGATATATCTTGTTTAATGAATAGAATTTTGCTTAATTGAACAAAAAGTTCAAAATTCCAATCATGCACACAAAGAAAGAAGAACATACACTACTTGATGCAGAAATAATTAGCTCCAATTGATGTACTGAAAATAAAATAGAAGATGGGTAACATTCTTAAAAATCACTAACGATTACTTTAAAAGCTACAATTTTTTTTTAAATATTTTTTTATACAGCAATTTTATATCAGTCCAAAGATATTAAATGGAGACATATTGCTGCATGCCTTAACACAATAATGAGATGTAAGGGGAAAGTTTCAATCCTGAATCACAGATCTTTATAGCACATATACACAAAGTATTAGATTTTTAAAATTCAATGTGGACTAATTATTATTATATATATGATTTAAAATAACATAAAAGGAATTCGTGAATCTTTTTCCTATAGAGTGGGACAGCATCTCTGCAGGTACTATAAAAGAATAAAGGCTTGAGATACCTGGCATCCCAAGAATCTTGACCCCCATTTCGTCACCGAAACAGGATATGTGAACTTTTTTGATGAGGGATAATGCTTTCCCCAAGGAAAAGGGTGAAGGAAAAGGTCTCAGCATGAATTTGTATTTTTTGAGATCTTTCCAAAGAATTAATCCATATTTTTGTAAAGCAAATACACATATGCACTGAACAGCAAGTAGCAAGTGTGATGATTTTAAAAAACGTATATTCAGTCACACAGACCTAGCTAACGTGTTTAAAAAATTTCACGAGGTTTCTTTATTGAATTGATTTATCGACTTATAGGAAAATAATGCCTTGTGATAAACACTTAGCAAAATTAAACATTAACTGTTATCAAGAAATAAATCAGTTTTAATTCTGAGGTATAAAAATTCTGACGAGTATTTATCAATGGTCTTGAAAGACCTGGTTAGTGCTGTAGATCAAAAGGGGAAAAAATTAAAACAAACATATATATATATATATATATATATATATATATATATATACATAAACGTTAAATTAAGTGTTTTGATGTTTGGGCTAAGAAGATTTACTGAATAAATCATCTTAAAGTCAAATGCGAATCTAATCTGCATTACTGGAATTGAAACAATATTCATAATAAATCTTCAAATTTCGTCAGCTACAATTTCATAAGACATTGGATATACATATTCTCCAAATCGTAGTTTACCATAGTATTCTTCAGATAATTCCTGCAGACACTTAATTAAAAGTGACGAGGCTAATTGACTGCAGCATTCCATCTAGGAAGTAAAGATATTTTATTTTTCTTAGCTTGCATACGGTACGGCCTTAACAAAACAAAACCCTAATTATGAAGTGTGGTGACTGTTGCCAAAACAACGAAATTAATATCGATTAAAATGCATTCAGTTAGTTGTTGCTCTTGCTTAAAGACAAAATTAGCATGAAACAGTTCCTACTAAATTTATTTTACGTACCGTAAAGGAGAAAAACTATCCAGGACCACAGCGTTCAAAATTTGTCCCCACAAAAGCCTGTAAGTTCAGTAAGGACCGAGGAGGGGTGGGGGTTAGAGGTCACACACACCACGGAAACGATCATTCATAAACTTTTACTTTACGATTTTCTTATTTGAGGCTTTTCTCTAGAATTTTGGCCTAGTTGGAAACTTCAGGATTAAGTCGAAAAATCGTAAGCTTCACTAAAGCTCTTGGGAATCACGTAATCATTTCCGAAAACATTTTTGTCTTCAAGTCACGGAAAATTTTTAACATTCGTTCTCAAATATCATTCTCTCAACTAGACCTCTTTTACTAAAATTTTAAATGCTAACCTTCAGATTCAGTTTGTCTGGATTCCTAGCCCTGTGAAAATTCTTAAAATCGAAGCTGCTGATATTTCTCCGGAGAATGCTTCCATGTCTATTTCTTTATAGATTTCTACCGAAGATGCCGGTATAAAGCTTCGCTCACATTCATTCCGCCAATCGTGGCAGTCCTCTGAGTACTAACCTAATTTTAAGCATTTAAATTCTAGCCTCTTATCTCGCATCTAACCTCCTAGTAATCGTAAGGTCTACGTCCTTATCTCTAGAATCCGAACAAGATCTTTTCCGTCAAGGCTATCCTTTTCAAATGCATTATCTGATTCTGATTCATGCGTTTCCTGTGATGTTCCTGAGTGTGATGAACGTATTTCGTATTTCTGACTCTCCGCTGCATTAGGAGACGAACGGATCGGAAGTATATCAAACACCGAATATTAGTTCCATTTGGTCCCTTGTTCTTTGCTTTTACATTTCAGTACCTCTCTAAAGTAAAAAATAAAAGCTCTTGCCCTACTTTTCAACGATGTTCAACTGCTATTGTACCCTCATCCTCCTTAGGCTTTTTGTGAACTCTGTCGTTTTCACTTGGTCAGATCATATCTCCAAAGCTGAATTTTACTCATAGCAGAAAGGCAGCATTTTCCTCAGTTAAGGCCTGTTCACATTGCAGTCCATTAGCGTAAGCGTTAAAGTCAAAATGGCGCTGAGATGGAAATAAACCAATCATAGGCCTAAACTATTTCGTTGCTAATCGTTTGGTTTGGAGGTTTGTCATTGGTTAGATAAATTTCAATACTTTTACGCTTGCGCTAACGGCTGCAATGTGAACAGAGCTTTAGTCAGTCCATTCTTAGGTATCTTGGAGTTAGGTATTTTCGTTTTAGTCTGAAAATTTGGGTGTTTTCTTGGAAAGTTTTAGATTTAGTCAGTAATTTTTAAGTTTTGTTAGAAAATTCCAGGGCTGCCAAGAGACTTTACGGGGCCTGGGGCTAATTTCTGTTGGGGGGCCCCGAGAAAATAAAAAATGGAAATAGACGAAAACACACATTCAAATTAAGTTACTCTTACTTAAAATTTTATTACATGAATGATTAACATAATTATTTTATTTCATTGCACTGCTCTCTTTTTATATTATCCAATAAATATGACACTCTTCCATCCACAAAGCTTTTTTGCTATCTATTTTAGCAGTTAGTACTGTCTTCAATTTATTAGAGAGAATGTAATTTTATAGCAGTTAGGACTAAACAGTAATATTTTTCATTAAAACTAAAACGCGTATTTTTCCGAAGACTATTTTGGAGTAAGAGAAATGTAATTAATCGAATAATTTTTTTTAATATTTTTTTGGGGGGGACCCCCTTTTATCAGGGAGATTATTTTGAATTTGAAGATTCAGAATTTTTTTGGATGAAATCTAATAAAATATATTTTCTAATTTTGGGGCCACTTTGCCCCAGGCCAGTTAGAGGCCTGAGGCAAAGTGACCCAGTTGCCCCTCTCTCTGGGTGGCCCTGAAAAATTCGTAGCGAAAATAGAAACAACTTTGAGACTTAAAGCCTTTTTATATAATTTGTAAACGATCAGAATGGTTCATGAAAAATTAGACTCAAAAACAGACATTTTCCTATGCGAAATCGGCTTGTTTTGACCATAAAAAATTCAAGCTTTTTTAAGTTCATTCAGAAAAAATTTTAGTTCAGTCGGGGTAACATAGATCTGAGCAATTATAAAAATATCATTTTTAAATATTATTCTAATGTTTTCAAAATTATGGAAATTCAGGTGTAAAACGTATACTTAATTGTCTTGGTAAGTTTGTAAACAAATTGAAACTGAACTTGTAATCCTCGTGGCAATAACTGAAAGCTTGTGGCGATTGGCGAAACTTTTTATCAATAAGTTCACTATAAAATTTGAAGCAATAAATTTTATTATAATACAATACGTATAGCTTTAAAATATTTCACATTCCAGGGAAAACTTAATTTCGAAGCACAAAATTTCCTGTGGGAATTTCTTATGTGCGTGGCCAAATCATATCATTTGATAATTTTTCAATTAGTGCCAAATCAGGTTTTTTAATGATTAAAACAGAAACACACAGCTTCTTAAAATCCACACACGGGAACAAACAAACAAAAATTAAGAATAGCAACTAGTATCGTAGTGATAATATAATTTTTTATTAGGCGCTGAGCACTACATTTGATTGTGTCTATGATCAATTCCAAAATTCTCCAATCACACTTAATTTTCCCGGCCTGTTGAAGAACTAGATTAGTAAGTTCGAAACTATTTCCTATTCTGAATTTTCGTTGTGGATATAAGAAGCTATGCTATCTTGTTTTGAATCTTCTGCAAGTTTCATCTGAATAAGATTTAACGATTAGTCGTTAGACAGATGACTAAGAATAAATTCGTATTTTCGCCTGCAATTAATATTGTACTTGACCAATGAGACGGTTGAAAGCAGGGTGAAAATATTTACGAACCATCTACAATAACTAACAAATAAACTACTAGACCTTAATTTCCTAGTATGCACCAAAACAGGTAATCATTGTTCGTGCTTCGAATTAATGTCAATGATTTTCGACCACGAACTTCCTCAGTGATAGCACGTATGTTGCCATCGGCTTGCGACGCACATGGCTATGATTCTTATTTACGTTCCGTATATATTCCGTTTATATTCTGTATAATTAATCATGTAGTCCGTACAATTATTTTTAAAATATATCTGTTTTGTATATTACCAATCTTGTAGATTTAAAGTCTGTTCACATTGCAGTCCGTTAGCGTAAGCGTCGAAGGAAAAATGGCTCTGACACGGAAATAAACCAAACATAGGCCTTAACAATTTCGTTGCTAATCGTTTGGGGGGTTTGTCATTGGTTAAATATATTCAATACTTTTACGCTTACGCTAACGGACTGCAATGTGAACAGAGCCGTAGTTAGATAATTTTACGACTGATCTGCTTGGAACGAGACCCTGTGCACGACATTAACTTCTATACAGCTGTGACCTGACTCTTTTGGACATTATACGCATTGAGATTACAGGTAATGGACCACCGTTCTGCCTGCTCATAAAGATAAAACGGTAGGTTGGAAATTTTAATGTCTGTTAATTTGTTTGTGTTACTTAGGTCTATTTTCCCCCGTGTTCTCAATTGATATAAAACGGCCGAATGGCGCAACTAATCCAACTGAAATCAGTAGAGTGGCACTAATCTTCCCTCCTTTTGGGAAAAAATCACCCGAATTAAATTTGTAAATATCAAGTTAATAGCACCGGTATCTCAAAAGATAGCATTAAATATTACCCCTGCAACCGTGGCACTAAACCTCTATATTCCGGCGCATATCAGTGATATCATGTTAACACTTTTACTGATAACAGATGCAAATCTTTAAATTACGGTTAATTTCTGGATTCCGAGCAAAAACTGATTGAAATATTTAGTCCTTTGCGATACTTCTGTATTAAATCATGAAGCTACAGAGGGAGGAGTAGCTCCGAATAGAAAGTGTCTCCCATTTCGTTCGCCACCACTAGGTGGCTCGCACGCCTTATCTTGCGCCGCTTATACACACGGAAACCATACGCTATAATATGGATTTTTCGATATTTTTCAAAAGAAATGTTTTTTTAGTGCGTTTTTAATATGAATTTACTTTATTCACTTAACAATTGTTTATCTTCATTCAAAATGTTTATTTTCGAACTGCTTTTTGCTAAACTTCATTAAAATTCTTAAGGGGGAGATCACCTTTGTATGCTCAAAAATACACTGACTTAAAAATAAACATTACATTTTAAAATTAATAATAACCATTTTACAATTTAAACTTTTTAAAACAATATGTATTCTGTACATACTTTTACAGATTGAATCCTGACAAATAAGAAACCGTTTCCGCTCACAAGAAATTTTAGAGATCTATTTTGAACATATCAAATACTCTTGAGTAGATGCTGCTGTCCACCATGAATCTGGATTTTGTATATTTCTAATTAACAAAACATGTAGAATAATAATTTTGCTGTTGTTCAGCTTCTGTATGAGATTCAACCTCTTTACTTACATTAGGTCTTTTGTGTTTTTCAAATGAAGAATAACGAGAAGTTGGAGATTTTCTCTTGCCTGGTCTGACAAACAGATATTTTGGTAAATTAGGGAATCATGTTGGTTATAGGAACCTGCTTCTTTAAACGTACATCTCCTCTACTCAGATGGTAAATAATTTTTTTTCGTTCCATCAAGCGTGTGAAGTTGAATATGACCTTTCTACACACCTCTTTTCAAAATGCAACTCACAGACGTTTGTCACCAACAACTTGAAAACTTTGTCTTTTATGAGGATGGCTTTTCGCCATTCTCCAAAGTACCACTCTCCTGGAATAAGTATAATTGAACATGAACAACAACAAAATATATATTTAATAAAATGAAACCTGTCTGCTAGGTTATCAAATTCACTCTCAGATAACTTGTTCCATTCCACAACATACTTCAAATGAATTTCAATCGTGAAATGAAGGTAAATTTTTACTGTTAAAATATGAAAAACATCAAAACTAATACTTTTAATATATATAAGTTATCAGCACATATTTTGTTGATTAAGGATTTCCTTTAAGAGACATAATTTCAGTAATTATTTACATTTGTTTACGTACAACAGAGCTTTGTGAACACCTTTTTTTCTGAAATATAGGGATGATTGAAAAATAAAACATGCTTATTTCCGGCAGAATTTAAGCTCTCTTCACTTTGTGTTCACTTAAAACACAGCAGCTGTATTTTTCTTTCACTATTATACAGCTTATATTAAAACAAAAGATTAATAATGTTTTTACCTTAGGAGCAGAAAACAAACTAGGATTTCTCTGTCCAGTTTCTTTGTTTCTTTTTATAGCTGATCGATAGCCACTAGAACAGCCAGGTGCAAAACATGTTGACATGTGCACAGAATATATTTAAAAATTTGTAAAACAATTTTTAAGAACACGCGTCCATATAACTCAATGAAAAATCGGCGCAATTAGAACATATCGCGCCAGGTGAGCGACCATAATCGGTCCATTTTTCGAGGAATTCCTCATTGAAGCTTACGCTCCTTCTTATAGCTTCATGATTAAAATACAACTAAATTTTGGAAAAAAATGTTGTAAAAAGGGTCAGATGCACTTAAATATTTTATGCTTCCCCCCCCCCCCCAAAAAAAAAAAATCTGCTGCTTTTATTGTTACAGGGGGAGGTGGGATACCGTATGTCCCACCATGCAACAACGACATTCCATAGATCATTGTGGATGTTATGCTCAGAGTTATGCAGTATGTAATATAAATCAGTGAAAATAAGATGTATAACAAAAAATGTCACCAACAATTGCATTTAAAAAAATTATCGATATTTATTACACACATATAATCACGATTATTTAGATTTCTCAATTTAAAAAAAAATTTTCTGTTCTGAATGCGAAAGAAATTTTTCTTAAAATATGAAAAAATTCACTTTAAATAAAAGCTTATTTAATATAAATATTTCTTGAAAATGCTTCAACAACTATGAATTAGGGTATGATTAATATCATTCACACATACATATATACATACATGCATATATATATATATATATATATATATATATATATATATATATATATATATAGTGTGTCCAGCGAAGGAGTCCCTGATTTCAAAATCAAAAATCCCGAAAGAAAAGATCTGTAGAAAAATGCAACGAGCGGTATGTTTATCGTGAAAGCTGTTAGAATTTTAAACACTAATTTTCGAAATAGTTACAAGAGCTGCCACAAGATGACGCTCTAGAACTCGTATCAACATGTATAAATAAGCTCGTAGTCTTTGCAAGCAGTCCTTGCAATCACTACATCACAATCTTTTCAAAATGTCCACCATTCGCTATACGGAGGTGGCGCAAACAAACAATAAAATTTGCCATCACACCCTAAAGTGTCTCAACAGAAATCGACCTGCCACACATATCGCCGATTGAATCTCGTCCAGCGTGGTGGGATAGTTCCTGTAGACAGTATAATATGCGCCCCAAAAAATAGTCACAGGGACTCAGGTTCGGCAAATATGGAGGCCAATCCATGTCTGCGCCAATAAAATTTGGCTAACAGCGCCATATGTTAGCAGCTTTTGTAATTATTTCGAAAATTAGTGTATAAAATTCTTACAGCTTTCACGATAAACATACCGTTTGTTGCATTCTTCTACAGATCTTTGTTTTCGAGATTTTAATTTTGAAATCAGGGACTCCTTCGCTGGACACTTCGCTGGATATATATATATATATATATATATATATATATACAGTCGAACCTCCATATATCGAACTTCCCTATATCGAAATTTTCTATATATCGAACTTTTTATGCTTCGTGGACCCCTGATAAAGTTTTTAATGGACTGAATAAATGCGAGCATTTCTTTGGTGAACTTTCCGCAAAACTGGCTGTTCAGCAACATATTCGTAGTTTTTTTTAAAAAGAATGTAACTGTGATCACTGTAACCACTGTCTGGATTATTGTTTTTTTAAAGGTATATAGTACTCAATAAATCTTTCACATTAATTCATTTTTTAGTTAACTTTCATTTAATGTGATTCGCATAAAAATTGGAAATGGAGTTCGTATACGAAACACTTAGCTGTAATTTTAATGTTTTAGGGAGGATTATGATAAAACTAAGATCAAGTCGATATATCGAATTTTTTTCCGGCATTTTGCTAATTCGTATATGGAGGTTCGACTGTAATATATTATATATATATATATATATATATCTATATTATAGTGGTAAGGAAGTAAAGGCGTACTTCAACCAATTTCCCTATGATGGGAACTTTGTATCAAGTTCCATGGTCAAAATTCAAAAAAAAAAGTATTTAGTGGTGCTGAAACCTGTAAATTTCAATCTCCGCAGATGGTCTACATCCTTCAGGGAAATCGGGCATGCGAATAGGTTACTCTCATTCTTCCCCGAAAATCCAAATACCTAATGGTCAGTTTTATCATGTTCAAAATAACTTGTTTTAAGTTCCTCTATATTAACATACTGTGTCGTATCTCGGGAGGGGGGGGGCTTCATTTGGGGCATCAACTTCCTCTTCTGTAATCCTTTCACAGGGTGCAATTATTCCTTCCCCATCTGACTCAGAATCTAACAAACTTGACTCCACATCTGAGGGAAACACTTTGAATAATTCTAATGCCTCCTCAACTGTTGGTTTTTTTCATGACATGCTGTGAAAAACGACACGCGAGACAAACGAGAAGGTAAAGATCTTTGTAATAAAATTAATACACAGATGAAGGGTTGTGACATTCTATTCTTCTTGCTGAGAGTCTTTCTGTCTCTTTCAGAATCTTCACAGAAACCGTTAGCCACTTCTAGTCAATAACTTTTTTTAGAAGCAATTAGTAACGCTCCTGGGTGGCCTCTGTTGAGAATTTTCTCAGAAATCGTTGCAACGTCTCCCGTGAAATCGCTTTTCTTAGAAGGACTTTCTTCCCGTTTGTCCTGTGTGACCTGTGTTGTTCGCCAACTAGTTCTATACCCTAGAATCAGGCACAACCCTTAAAATGGCTGAAAACTAATCAAAACTAAACGAAAAAAAAACCAATTCTAAAACAGAGGAAAATTGTAGTGCTGCCACCTATCGGTGAAAAACTCAAGTGTGTTTTAGGACCGTTTTAGACCCACGTATTTCAAGTGAAAAAAAATGTTAAAAAATGTTATATATATTATCTTTTTTTGTTTAGGAAATCAGCTACAACAATGAACACTATAATTAATAACATCTTGCATATATAAATGTTTCTGAAGTTCGTCAATGAATAGTATTGAGGACACATTTTATTCATTATTTTAGCCTATTTTCATACAAAAATGAAGAACCCTATTATGTGCTGCCATTTACAAGCCAAAATTATAACTAAAAACGAATTGTTTTCTATATTTAAAATATAGCTCAAGTGAATTGAATTTAAGGAGAAATTTTTTAATCAAGGGGGACACTTTTTCACCACCATGACGAAAAGGGTTAATATCTGTAATGATACTTGGTGACGATAGGCGATCGTATTTGCTACGAAAAATGCGCCAGTTGTCAGGAACCGGTCTTAGCGATTAACTTTTGAAAACAACGTGGTTACAACGACTCCATAGCCAAGCACAGGCCATACTTTCAGTTTTCCATAATAAAGTGTAGATGATCTTGCTTCCATGTCTGATAAGATAATAGATGCAGCAGTACCTAACGCATCAGACTGCTATGCATTAAAATCAGTGAACCCATCAAATGAACTCGCAGAGTCAAAAAAGGAAGTTTCTGAGCTAACGTCGCAATCACGTATGGCCGATACAAGAGGTCGATTAAACCGATTCCGACATAGGTCACTTAGCCAGGATAGACAGTTTTCCGCTCGTGAGAATAATGATATCTGTTGGTATCACGCTAAATTTGAAAACAATGCCAACAAATATAAACCCCTTTGCAATTTTCAGGAAAACTAGAGGCGAATGGCAAATGGCGGAATGTGATTTCCAGGTGAACGAAAAAAGCCGCGTTTTTTCTCCATGACCCAACATCTAGCAAATGTTATTTAATCAACAGCTGTAGTGATGGTTGTGTTCTACCATACTAAACAAACAGTTTTTAAAATTCTACCCTTGGGCGATGACGCCTTATTCTGCGATTGGACCCTGATCTAAACTTAGGGGACGAAAACCGTATATTATCACTCAATTTACAATGTCAATTTAAAATGGACATTTATTACAGCAAACGTCAATAAAACCCACTATCAGAGCGGCTTTTTCTAAATACTACGGTCTTTTAATGACTTAACACTAGTACTACGGTAGGGGTCCTTTTGACCCCTAATAAAATTCTTCCTGTTGTATACATTTTATTTTCTTCGCAAAAAGTTGCAATTTTACGACTTTTCTAAAAAAATTATAAATATTATGCTTGCAATTTTTTTTTGTGTTTCTTCTATTAGTTTATTACAGTAAACTGCTTAGAACTGAGGCTAGGGGTCAAATTGACCCCTAACACTAGATTATTCTTAGCGTTCGCCTTCGTTTCCTGCCTTCCGTTTCACTTGTTTATTATTCCGTAGATAATGCAGTCTTGTTTAGAATAGCTCTTTATGTTCCTGATATAAACACATTAGATATCCTCATCCACATTTAGCTCCCCTGAAAGTGAATCTGAATGTAATTTTAGTAAAGGTGAAGCAAAAAATGTGACAGAATTTCGACCCGGAAGAGGTAGAATCCGTGGAAGAAGACAAGGAAAAATTCAATTCCTGCAGAGAAACCAGAATATAGTTCAATTGCACGCAAATGATGAAGATGAGGCTAAGGGTGGTACAATTTGGAAATTTCAGCTCCAAAGGCACCTGGAAGACGATCACTTCAAAATATTTTGAAACAGATTCCTGGTCCTACACCATATGCTAAGAGGAATATGTTCGACGAGAACCCGCTCAGTTCAGGGCAGTTATTTGTAAAGGAAAAAGCTTTGAACTTCATAAAGAAATGTACCGAAGCAGAGGCTAGAAGACTGCTTCAAAATGTTTAGTTGTGTATTTCTCACGTAGAGCTCGAAACATTCATTTCTCTATTATATGTCAGAGGCGATTTCGCCGCCAGAAACGTACCCCTCTCAAGTTTGTGGTCAAAACCTTGGGGCCACATTTTTAAAAAAGAAATTGAGTCGAGACAGATTTGTAGAAATCATGAAATACATACGATTTGATATGAAATCTTTGAGATTCCAGCTTTTACAGATTGACAAATTTGCTCTCATATCTGAAGTCTGGAATATTTTTATTGAGAAATGTTATTTGTGCTTCAAACCGTCTGAGAATGTAACGATAGATCAGCAACTTTTTCCATCCAAGACAAGATTCAAGTTTATACAGTACATTCATAATAGGGTAGAACGAAAAACTTTTTTTTACATGGAGATTTGTTATAGCCGTCAAAAGTTGCCTCTTAAGATTTAAATGAAGAATATGAAATTTTGTTGCATTGTTAAAATATTTTCAAGTGCCGCAAAGGGCTTCAAAAGGCATATTTTTATGTAAAATTGAAAATATTTTTATATTTTTAAATTCTTTTTATAGAATATTAAATATAATATATATTTTTTTGTAAAACAAACCATTCAAAATATGATATTTTTACAGAAAAACTTAGATATTATAAAGTATTGTTAATTTTTAGATGCCATTAAGAACAACAGATTTTGCAGAATTTCGCGATTTTCATCCATCATTAATTTTACCGTAGCATATTCTTATAATACACATTTGGAATGAAAGATAAAAAATTTTCAGTTGAAGAGCCTAAGTAAAATAAACAAATCACACTTATTAAAAAATATTAATATAATGTCTTTAAAGGAAAAACGTTATTTGAAAAAAACATTCACCTTTTCACAAAGTCCATAGTAATCATACATGGTTTCCATTACTTATTTCACTGACAAATTAAATTTTTTTTTCAAAATTTTGGCATTGCTTTTTGAGAATAGCATGTTTCAAAATGCCATTATGCTGTCTTTATACCTTTTCCAGTGCCGGACTTTATTTTGATTTTATCAATGCATCTCTTGCAGAAGTGCCACAAACGGACAAGGAGGGCTCGGTAACTAATTTAACAATCTTTCTACTACTTGTGTGAACATGGTAAATTATTGAAGTCAATAGGTGACTCTCATGATCAGATTCTTTTGCTTCCTTTATAAACTGCTTTACTTTGTCATCAGAAATATGCCCCTTCATAGGAGGTTCTGTTGATTTAACATCTTTCCATTCAATCATATCAATATAATCCTTGCCATATGTTGAATTAAAAATTTTCTAATGCCTCTATGCCTCTAACAGAGATTGCATTACACATTTCTAACAAATATTTTGGGTCTACTCTTAAATCATCCTTAATTTCTAGTAATGGAATGTAATTTTCAATAGGTAAAAATTCTATCATTGGAAGTTCATAGCAGCTTCCTAGTTGTTTCCCTATTTCTCCTCCAAATTTATTTGGACTTCCAGTTTTTTCCCTCTAGAAAACAAAATAGGTGATGTAGGGGCAATTCATTTCCATGAATAGACAAATCAACCACTGCAGTGGCTTTCTAAATTATTTTTCCAATAAAGGAATCCCACTATTATCATTCCAGTGTTCACGGCAATTCCATTACATCCATTGCAGAATTGTTTAAGTGTTGGTTGTTACCCATTGAAAATGCCATTATGCTGTCTTTATACCTTTTCCAGTGCCGGAAATCGGTGTTAAATGCCCTAAAACTTTGATTCAGGCTCTTCACAACGTGATATATGTTATTCGATAATAATTTTTTTTATACTTAATTCCTTTCATGTACAGTTTTGTCATTTCGTCCGTAAAAAAAAAAATTAAAAAAAAAAAATTCTTGCTGTAACTATCTTTAGACTTTCTTTACATACCTTTTGCGTTTCTTTATTCGTTTTTCGTCTAATTTCCTTCTAACAATTACTGTACTTCTTTCTTTATCACCAATCAGACCAACATCTGGAAATGTGGCGCTTGCAATTGTTGCAGCAATTTTGTCATACTCCAGTTCGATCACAAACAGAAGCTACAGTCATTCAAAGAAATGCATACTTTGCTGCTTATCTTCTGAAAATCTCCTCTTTTGCATGATATCAGTTGATTTCAGTTATAAAAGAGACCTTGCATTAAGCCGGATTCTAAAAGCAAGGGCTGGAAATGAAGGAGGCGTCAGAAATTTTATAATTCAACATATGAACTTTAATGCCAAGGATTATATTGATATGATTGAATGGAATGATGCTAAACTAACAGAACCTCCGATGAAGAGGTATATTTCTGATCACAAACTAAAGCCGTTTATAAAGGAAGCAAAAGAATCTGATCATGAGAGTCAACGTATTGATTTCAGGAATTTACCCTGTCTCATAAGCAGTAGAAAGGATTGTTAAATTAGTTACCGAGTCATCCTTGTCCGTTTGTGGCACTTCTGCAAGAGATGCATTGATAAAAACAAAAATAAATTATCAAAAACCAATGCAAAAATTCGAAACGGAAAAAAATTGTCAGTGCAATAAGTAAGGAAACCATGTTGTGATTACTATGGACTTTTGAAAAAGGTGAATGTTTTTTCAAATAACGTTTTTCCTTTAAAGACATTATATTAATATTTTTCTAAATGAGTGTGATTTGTTTATTTTAATTAAGGCCCGTCAATTAAAAATTGCTTTTCTTTCATTCTAATGTATATTATAAGAATATGTTACTGTAAAATTTAATATGATGAAATTCGCGAATTTCTACAAAATCAGTTGTTCTATAATGGTATCTACGTTTGTGTCGTCCCTTCATAGGGGGTAATGCTGTCCGCCCATATGGTGCCCCCATAATAAAATTGACTGTAAACTGTGGCGTAGTATAGGCGAATGTTTGACGACAAGTGCCTCCGCTTAAAAGATAAAATAAAAATAAATAATGGCATCTAAAAATTAGTAATACTTAGACTGTGTAAACTCTCTGTAAAAATATCACATTTTGAACAGTTTGTTTACAAATATATATATATATATATATATATATATATATATATATATATATATATATATATATATATATATATATATATATATATTATTTGAATATTCTATAAAAGAAATTTAAAAATCACAAATTTTAACACTTTTTCATAAAAATATCCATTTTCAAGCCCTTTACGGCATGTGAAAATATTTTAGTAGAGCAATAAATTTTATATTTTGTATTTTAATTGCAAATGGCAACTTTTGCTGGCTATTGCAAATCTCTATATAAGAGAAAATTTTCTTCGTTCCACCTTACTGAATAATAAAGCGGACGAGTTTGGAAAAAAAAATTCTAGCTGGATGTTCATGTTAAGTCCAAATACCTGATAAATGGAATACCTTACTTGGGCAAAGAGGCTAACAGGCCAGAAGAATTAACCGTTGGAGAGAATACTATTAACCGTCTACTTCATACCCTACAAAAAGTCTGGAAGTAATGTAACAACAGATAGCTTTTTACATCGAGGAAACTTCCAAGACACTTCGAGATGACGGTCTGAGTTTTGTTGGATTATAAAGAGAGATAAAAAAGAAGTTTCCATATCTTTGAAGAAGACGCGATTTCCATTGTACTCAACTACCGTAAATTGGGGTTACTTGGACCCAAAAAGTGAAGATGTTTGTACATTTCTTACCCAACGATAGCCTTAAAAACATTTTTGTGATGATAAGCTGATTTGAGCAACAAGATTCCCAGGATTTTAGGTATTTTTCAAACCAAAATTTTAATTCTATATATATATATAAATTATTGAAATATGGGTTCAAGTAATCCCCTGATTGGGGTTACTTGGACCCAACCTACATTTTACATGAAATATACAATTCACATAGGTAGTGGAATCTCGTATTCGCATAGGATCTTGAAATAAAAATAGAGGCTTATGTATGAAAAATTTATTTTACATTAAAACAGAAAACAAACCGCCTTTTTTATTTGCAAATCTGATTGTTAACAGTGGATGCGAATCAAAACTAATTTACCCAAGTCACGCCCAGGGAGGTGATTTTGAAAACATTTCACTGATCTTCCATGTATTGCAAGGTAAGACTTGATAATAATCGAAATTCCAGTTCGTCTACGGGAAATCTAAAATCACCAAATTTTGTCTAAATGACTGGCACAGGCAACTCTTCTTCACTAATAAATATGATTGGATGTCCAAGTCCGTTCAATAAAGCATTCTTCAATCTCCTTTTCATAGTGGACCTACTAATTTTAAAGTGGGTTGAGGCATCTCTCTGAGACATTTCTCCTGACCTCACAACATTAAACATTCCTCTAACTTTTCAACTGTAAAATCCGCATACTCTCTGCTCCCAGGAGACCTCTTGTAATTTCGGAGCATTTTTGAATTCAGATCTGCAATGATGAATAAATGCACATGAACCGGTTTAACCATTTAATAAAGGAAACCGACATGAAGTAATGATATTAATTACTTTTACAGTGAAATTTGAGAATGTCTAATCAAAATTGTGACTAGGGGTTAATTGGAACCACTTCCTTGCTTGGGTCCAAGTAACCCCATTTTTAGTTTATCAGCACACTAGTTAATATTATAAATTTTACTGGGTAATTGATTCTCTATTCATCTAAAACTATCGCTATATTCTTAAAGACTGTATTTGAAATGTAAATTTATCCTTACCTAATGTGGGATTGTAGTGTGTAAAGAAGTGAAAGTGGAAGTTATTAGGTCACAAAAATTCTCGTTTTTATCATAAAGCAACATAACCTGAACTAAAAAAGATGGTAACAGCGGGAACGTGGTAAAGTACCTCAGAACCTAGCTAATGCTCCTATTTGTTGGAGAGATTGTGAATTATATCTATATTTTATCGATAAGAGACCTAGGTGTAATTTAAAACACTTTGGGTCAAGTAGCCACAACTTACGGTACAGAAAAAGAAACACGATGTTTGTACTTCTTACATCTTACGAATGCAAAAATAGCCAAAATGTCCTTCTTCTAAGCACCATACCTAATTCCAACAAATATCACAAAAATGCGAAAAACACAACAGAAATGATCGAATGTTATAACGACAAATATGGGGTGGATGTCGTAGATCAAATGGACCGAAAGTATTCAATAAACCACCCTTACGCCACTGGCCAGTACATGTGTTTTGATATTCTTGATTAACAGCTATAAATACGTGGGCACTTTTCAGGGAAAGTAACGGGAAAAACAGTCGCCGAGACTTTATTTTGTTACTTACAAAAGAGCTAAGAGAAAATGAGATTTTGAGGAAAGCCGAATCGTCTGTATTACGCATACCAAGAATATTACTGACTCTAAAACTAACTCTCAAACGTAAAAAAGGGGCCAAATCAAATTATGTAAAAGGGGCGCGATGGCCCAGTTGGAAAGGGCAGTGGTCCAGTGATCTAAACGTCTCTGGTTCGATGTCCGTCGCTGCAAATCCATCATCGTTTACGTTAATGGCGGCTGGCGCACGTAAAATCCATCGTAGCTGCAAAGTCCTCCAAATTCTCAAATTTACCTCTGGAGTTGTGGGGTCAAGTGTTCCGGTATCGGCACTTTACTCGGTTCTAAATTACGGGACCGGCTTGTAGGGAGTAATGCTGACCACATATACGGTGCCCCCTTAAATAAATGGCCACCAGCCACGGCTGCAAGCGTAATGGATTAAGTTCCAAAATTGCCATAAGTAACAACAACAAATTATATAAGGAAATAAAACTTCCGTGAACTGTTCCAAATGTAACTTAGCTGTTTGTGGATATTGTACTGGATAAAGGAGAGCTTCAACTATTGTGTAAATTGCTGTAAGGAGGAATGAATCTGTAAGTACTAATATAATCAATAAATTTACTTTCCATGATGTCATACTCTATTTTTTCGCATCTTTGATTAAAAAAGAATACTTCTAATTAATTAACATTCTATGGTGTTATACTTTATTTTTTACACATGCTTCAATTAAAAAAAATATCTTTCTGAATTTAAATGTATAAAACGCCCCTAATAAACTTTATGTGCATTCAAGAAATTATTTTAAAAATTGAAGTGTTTCACAATTCATGTCTTGCATGCCATTTTCCTAAAAAAACTATTTTAAAGTGATACACCTTTAGAGTAACAAGCTTACTTTGTTATATTTACTATATTATTTGAATATAATATTATAAAGGCCTTTCTTGCGAGGGTTCAAATGAACCCCTCCTTAGTTCTAGGTATATCCAAAATGCTGTAGTTCTAGTGTTAAAGAACTCATGTGTCAGAGATTTCCTTACTTCGCTGAATACTAAAGGCTGCAAAGTCTCACGTAAAGAAAGTAAAATTACTTAATAACCAGGAACTCAAAATATTGCGAGATTATAAATAAAATATAAAAATATTTTGCGTGCCATTACCCAACTGATGTGAAACGTAAGCACAACATCCACCATGAATTTTTACTAAAGGACACACGTTTTTCCCGAGCTCTCGGCGCCTCAATCTCTAACAGTTAAGACCTTGCCAAAAAAGTTGAAAATTAAGGTGATCAAGATTACGGAAGAGAAAAAAAGCTTAGAGCATGCTTCTGGAACAAATAAAAGAGCAATCTACGAAGTAGGATAGCTATAGAAATAGGTTGAATGCGATGTATAGTTTGTGTTAGATACCTTTTTTGAAAAATACTTTGCAAACTTTGAACCCCTTTAATACTCAAACAGTAAATAACGACGCCAAATTTTGGAAAAGTTAAATAAAAAAAAAGCCACTGTATTTTCATTTTGCTGGTATAGATAATTTGTTGACAGCTATATAGATTATCGGGCTAAAATTTTTTAATGCAGAAATTCAGGGGCGTAACGTATCAATTAACTTGGAGGCGAGGGTGTAGACTTCAAATTTCCAACTATTTCCTCCCTCCGAAAAAAAAGCATATGAAGTTTTCTGTTTGCAGATTGTCAATTTTTTTTCTTTCCAATTTTAATCAATTTTATTTCAAACGCTCCTCATACCAGCATCTCTTATCAAAATTTTTGTTTATAGTTAAATGTTCTATTTATTTGAAATAAAATTTAAAGATCTAAAGTTATATTGAATTTTACTTTTGTATTGAGAAAAAAGATTTAGCCTTCAATGGTTTACTTCTGGAGAGTAAGGAGATAGGGATTAAAATATATAGAAATGTAAATTTTATAAAGCTCGAACGCTGTGTACAATACCTGAAGAGTTTTTTTACTGTGATTTCATATACACACAGTAATGATACTCTAAGTTAGTTACTGTGTTAATGAAATAGATACACTTAGGAAGTGAACTTTCTACAAGAAATTTGTTAAGATGGAGTTAGAGCGACTGAGTAAAATTTTCATACAGAAAAATATATGCTAGTTAGACTATCATTATATGGGGATCGAATCAGTGGGGGACAAGTCATTCTATAGCAGCTCTAAGGATAGCAAAATTTTGAGGCTCCATTCCCATATCCAGCGGGAAAAGATTCTAGTTTCCCTCTTATAATTAACATCACCCACTTTCTTTGTCTCATAAAAAAAGAAAAAGAAATTCTAGGAAATGAATGAATTTTTACCACTCGTTTTGTTAATAAATGTCATCAATATTTATTACAACATGACTAATAAATGTATGTTTTTTTAAGGATTAATTATAAGTGAATATTTTAGAATACTTTTCGTTTTAAACTTTGAAAATTATTGGCATGAAACATTTTCACTGCAGTGAAAGGTACGTATTAAATACTACTCCAAAATTAATTGTTCACCTCAAAATAATACTATAAACATGGCATGTTGTAGTATTTTTCTTGCTTTAAGCATGGGAAATTTATCCATGATGGCTTCATAATGTAAGGCTTTTAACATTTTTTTAAACAAACATTAGTAACAAACAAGTGTATTTCGAACTTCTCTTATAGTTTTTAATTCGCTTCAGAGTGAAGAAAGGGCGTTTGCCGCTAGTGTTTCCGAAGGGCAAAGTTAAAGGAATTTCTGAAATAATTTATTCATCAATATATTAATTGCTCTCAATCAGTTATCAATTTGACCAGCAGAATACGGGCTGATTTAATACATTTTCTTCAGCATCTTGTTTAATTAATTCCACTTAATCATTAATATAATGTGCATTCAAATATACTCTTCATATTTAATACTTAATATCGTAAGGCTGAATAACGACATGATAAAGTTGTTCAGTGGTTTGAACATTTTCCCCAGGTGGGTTGATTCAATCACTGATCTGGACACTATTCTTTTAAACTGGAGGAAAAAATGATCTGAAAAGGTGGGTGAATAAGACATGTAATGGTTGCAGTGGAGCCCAAGAGAAACTGAGTGGTTTTCGACAAGGATTTGAAAGGCACGTCAAGATTCATTTTAGCTGGGATAAGGCTGATTGAACGGCATGATGCAGTCGTTCAGTGGTAAGAATATCAGTGTGAGATCCTGATCAGATGCTGAGTTTAAGTAATTCCTGCTTAGGTCGTAGTTCGTTTTTAAAGGAGAGTGCAAAAGATATGGTAGTTACAACCTATTCCCGCATTCTTTAGTATTTTCATTTCGTATTTCTTTCTAGAAAAACAAATTTGCGATGATATGGAATGCTGAAGTCAGCAGAAAGCTTCTGCGAGAGACGATCGAAATGAGGGCAAATCACGCTATGTACATTTATCAGAAAATATTCTTGTGTACTGGAATTTGCATCGTTTTAGTTTCTTAGTTCTTTCCTCTAAAATTATTGTTATTTGATCGTAACTTTGCTTCATCTTGAATGCCTTCGAAATTACTTCTGATATCGGTGTTGTGAAAACATCAGCGTAAAACTGGTTCAGAAGCAGCGCACTTGAAACTAGACGGAACCGGTTTTATTTTACTCCTGATCGCCCAATCGGACATTCTCCAGATCTTCCTACAAAGTTTTAAAAGAACGTTGGCAACAGAAAAGGTGTAAAAATTTCTCCGGCGGAAGGACATGATAAAAAGAGAGTCCTCGAATGCCCTCGGCGAAGCTGACGTCTTTGTTCTTGGAGAGATGGTTGTCTGAAGCACGTAGTTGCGCGAGTGACTCAACTGGTCTACGAAAGATTTACAGAAATACGGAATTGACCGATGGTTCCTGGTTCCTTTGCTGAGAATTGTATTTTCCAAGAGCATATAATCTTCGTGCTAACAATTGTGCTGACCTCAACATGCGTGGTATAAATGGTGATGCACCTCGTGCAAAATATTTTTTTTATGCTCTCCTAACTTGTCTTAAATAAAGTGTGGTAAGTGAATTCCAGTTTTATTCTTTTATTTTTTTGCAATGTGCTGATCTTATATAATCACGGCCACAACTAAATATCCTTTACATTTTGAAAAACTTTCTGCAGCCAGATTTGCATTTCCTGCATGTTGTCTGCTGCAATGATGATATCATCCAAGAAGTACTGTACATTTTTCCCCCTTAAATTATCTAGACATTTTGATAGTAATGCATGAAAATAAGATGTCGAATTTTTTAATCCAAAAGGCAAGCGTGTAGGTTGAAAATTACCAAATTCAGTAGAAAAGGCAAGTTTTTCCTTATCAGAGTCCTGAAGTTGAATTTGGAAGAAAGCTGCTTTCAAGTCTAACACAGAATACAATTTTTTACCAGCTATGTTTTGTAATATATCATTAATTTTAGGAATGCATATTTTATATGATTCCGTAATCGAGTTAAGAAGTCTATAATCAATTACCATTCGAAACCGAGGGGATTTATCATTGGGTAAGCTTTTCTTTTTAACAAAGATAACTGGAAAAGAATAATTTGAAGATGATGATTCAATTATCCCTGCCTCTAATAGCTTGGCAACCTCATTCCTGGCAAATTCCTTCGCTATCTTTGGGATAGAATAAGGCCTAGTTTGCAAAGCAAAATTATGGTAAAGTTTAAATTCTGGTTTAATTTCATCAGTTGAACCCAAAGTTTTATAAGAAATTGAAAACACCTCATAATTAGACATGAGTAAATTTAAAATGTCTTCCCTATCCTCTATTGAGAGATGGTTCAAGTTAAATTGGTCAGGTTTTAATTCTTCCTTTCGGAGTTCTTTTATTTCCTGAGATATTAAAGAGTTAATTTGATATACTGTTTTATCACTGGATTGCTTAATTTGGGATTTATTTACATTTTCAATGCAACCAATTTTAGAATTCTTTCTCAACACAATTTTTTCATTACTGCTATTTTCAACCATTAAGTAGATTAATCTATTTTTATCAATATTGTGAATACTACTATTTACAATTATGTTATTTAGTTTAGGATTAGGAGAGAACATTACAGTTTCATCACTATTGAAGTTTTCAGAGACTTTTAACGCGATGAATTTATACTCAGTGGGTTCAAGGGTTATATTAAGCAATGATCTAGCAGAATTGTTGTGATTTCTTTTATTGAAAGAATTGCCTAATTCAGGTTCATCATTGTGAGTTATCGGGTTCATCATTTCAGAGTTATCAATCCGTAGGGAGGGAACCTTACTATGAAATTTAAAGTGAACATTGTCGGCTATTAATTCATTTTTATTTAGATCAACAATAGCTTTGTTTCTGTTTAAGAAATCATAGCCTAAAATAAACTGATAATTTGAGTGCCAATTATTTCTAGTTACAAAGAAAACATTAGAAAACCATTTTTGTTCGATTTTAAATTTCAATTCTATAGTACTATTATAGGGAATTATATTATTATCTAGAGTTTTAATATTTACAGAGCGTGAGATGAAGTTTAATTTTACTACCTCTTTTAATAGCTCTACAGCACTGGGTTCGATTAGACTTAGATTTGCACCCGTATCGATTAATGCTTCAAATGAGTTATCAGCAAATTTTACATTAATTATTGGTAGAGTAGCGCTATTGTTTTTGCATGATAAAACCATTCTGTCGTTAGTATTCTGTTTACTGGAGATATTATTTGGAATTTTTGTTTGCTTAGACTCCGTTTTGCTTTTTCTCCCCTTATTTTTATCTATAATTTTTGAACGGATTCTTGACTGGGGATTACTATACTTATTAACACAAGAATCCTCAATTAGTTTAAATTTTTTGTCTTGTAATTTTTATTTGAGTTTTTGTAGTAAAGGGTCTGCCTGGATCTATTTCCTCTGTTGTGATAAGCACCTCTTTGATGTCTAAAGTTTTTGCCATAGTTAACATTTTGATGGTTATTGTTATTCTCTGGATAATACCAACAGTGTGTTGTAAGATGTTTTTTAAGGCAAATATGGCAAGTTGGATAATCAAAAGGTTCCGTGTAGTGTGAGGACGACGCTATGTTTTGCGTGTTCTCTTTTGCTTGAGCATTAATTGTGGATTGCGTTATCCTGTCTATTTTTTCTGATAACTCTTGAATTTTTTTGTTGCTTTCAAATTGCTGCTGTAGCAATGTCTCTATATCTATGTTATTAGTTGATGTTATATTGTTGACGCCTGAGGCTTGTTGCTCAAACGCATTTTCCACGATTTTAGCTCTAGCAACAGCTTGCTTAAAGTCCTTAGGACCGAATTTTAGGACTTCTGTTTTAACGTCCGGTCTCAAAGCTTCCATGTACTTAGAAAATTTTAAGTTTTCAGTTAATTCAATGAGTGTGGGACTGTCATCATCAGTGTCATTTTTTACAAATTTTGTTACTAAATTGAGTACCTCCTCAGCTAATTCACTACAACTCTGCCCAGGTTTCTGAGCAATACAAGCAAGTTTTTGCTGAATACTTTGAAAACTTTCAACTTTGCGGAATTTTTCTTTAAGTAAATTTTGGAGTTTACTACAATGAATTTCATTTGAGGCATTGACATTTGATGATAAAAATTGTAAAGCCTTGCCCTTACACTGTAACTTTAAAATTATTGTTTTTCTCGCTTCATTCCATTTCTCCAGTGTAGCAACAGCATTAAATTGTCTGAGAAAATATTCAATATTTTCTTCTTCATTTCCAGAGAAAGAGGGAAGAGCATTAGCCAGGGAATAAGCCATAGCAATCTTTTGTTAGTTTTATAGAATCACAATTTTTACGTATCTCTCCCCCAAAATGTCAAAAATATACAAATTATAAATAGAAGATATCAAATATACATGAAATTCAATTTGATTACTATATAAAAATCAATCATTCATTAACACATATGATTCTGTTTCTCAAATTGATTTTAAATCATATTCAGTACCATAATCAAATAAACCTTTAAAATCAAATCTTAAGACATATATTTTTCAGAACATTTTTCTACCTTATAGAAATTTACTAATTATTGATATATACACTGCATAAAAATACATAAAATGAAACAAAGAACGAACACAAAAATATCAATTTTCATAAAAGTTGCTTAATATATAAAATGAGGGAATGAATGGTATATATCAACTGAATAGAAACCCAAATTCTCAACCTATTATTAATTTTTTTTTTTTTTGAAAACGGCACCAATATAAAGGATATTTAGTTGTGGCCGTGATTATATAAGATCAGCACATTGCAAAAAAATAAAAGAATAAAACTGGAATTCACTTACCACACTTTATTTAAGACAAGTTAGGAGAGCATAAAAAAAATATTTTGCACGAGGTGCATCACCATTTATACCACGCATGTTGAGGTCAGCACAATTGTTAGCACGAAGATTATATGCTCTTGGAAAATACAATTCTCAGCAAAGGAACCAGGAACCATCGGTCAATTCCGTATTTCTGTAAATCTTTCGTAGACCAGTTGAGTCACTCGCGCAACCACGTGCTTCAGACAACCATCTCTCCAAGAACAAAGACGTCAGCTTCGCCGAGGGCATTCGAGGACTCTCTTTTTATCATGTCCTTCCGCCGGAGAAATTTTTACACCTTTTCTGTTGCCAACGTTCTTTTAAAACTTTGTAGGAAGATCTGGAGAATGTCCGATTGGGCGATTAGGAGTAAAATAAAACCGGTTCCGTCTAGTTTCAAGTGCGCTGCTTCCGAACCAGTTTTACGCTGATGTTTTCACAACAATCGGCAACAAGAGGAGGAAGAGATTCAAATAAATTCTTTCCCAAAAAGCTAAATTACACATCTTATATAATCATTGATTTTTACTGTTTGTTCGAGCTAAAACTTTATCTCATAAATCTGACAATAATGCTATTCATTTTGTAGGGATCAAAATTATAAAGGAAAGAAAGAAAATAAATCAATAAATTTCCAAATTCTTGCGGAGAGCAGCAAAGGGATGAAGAGCCACGGTTTTTCCACCCCTGGTATACTGTTTTAAATTATTTATTCTTTAAAAAATACTAAAAGTACTAAAGACAATTTTTTATTGCAGAGTGTAAAGAATAAGGTTAATTCTTATCTTCTTCTCTAAATATCGTTAAAAACTTATTTATTTTCCTATTTATCTTTTTGATCAGTCCTGTTTATTAACATGTGTGCAACTCTTCAGGTTCCCAATATCGCTGTTTGTACAGTATCACAAGTTATTACTGTTTTCTCTAGATTTTTTATTAAATTATTGCAAAGCATTTTATGTACATTTCAAATCGTGTTTGTTACATACCTGTGTTTGTTACATTATGTTTTTTTAAGAATATTTTCTCCTGATTTTTGAAACTGTGCATTTTCCTCTGTAACATTTGAGGTAACAGAACACTGCATTTAAAAAACAATTTTGGTCATAGTGGCGATTAAGTAAAAAAATAATACATGATTATAATTAATAAAATTGTCAAAGATAACAGATATTTTTTGACAATAGCTTTCTGAAAGATCTAAAAGAGAGAATTTTTTTTTACCATCTAAAATGTCAGTTCATTATATTAAATATTTGCAATGAAAAACTTGAGATATGTTATATAAAAGTTTTGTAATACAAAAAAAATGTGAAGTTGGTTAACTGTTTTTGCAAGGAGAATGGTTGAAATTTTTTTGTACATTTTTGATTTCTGATAAATGTGTAAAACGAAATATGATTGTATGGTGTGAGATTTATAGTGTGTACTTATAAAATGTATGCTCTGATAGCTGTATGTATATTGTTCTGTTTTTATGTAGAGAAATTATATATATATATATATATATATATATAGTCAAACCCGCTTAATGGAATATCGGTTAAGCGAATATCCCGTTTAATGTAATAAATTTTCAATGTACCAAACCGTGGTAATTTGTTTCTGTGTTAAATTTCCCGGTTAATGGAATATCATGTTTTGAAGCTATCCCGCTTAAAGGAATAATTTTTAGCCATGACGACATCGATCATTTTTCTATTTCCCACACTTTTCAGAATTTTACTATCAATAATTGTCAATCTCATAAAGTCGACGTAAGTCTGGAAAATGTAGCACTTCATTTTTTGCCTCCGAATACTACAGCTATTTTACAGCCAATGGACCAGGGAATTATATCACTTTTTAAGAGGAATTACAGAAAAGAAGTTGTTAAAAAGATCATAGCCTGCATGTAGATGATACTAGTGGAATTTCTAACAATAGATCAACTAGTAAAATTATTAGAAGCATTTCAATTCTTACAACTGTTCATATGATGAATAATGGAATAATATTTCCTCTGAAGCAATAAAAAATTGTTTCGTAAATTGTAAATTTTCAACAGACGTAACAAATGATGAATTAAATGATGAAATAATAACAAACGCAAATGATTTACCACCAGAAGGAATGACAGAAGGAAATGTTTCCAATTTCGTAAAATTCGACAGTGACGTGGAAGAATGTGGTGAAACTTCAGACCCTCAACTTGATCAAAGCGAAGTCGATGAAGATCCATTTGACGAAAAATGTAAGAATGTACCGTTAAAAAAGTTCCTTCACATGTTTAAGTTAATAACGCTTGTGATATTTAAAACATTTCTTGGAAACGAAGCCAAATGCGGACTTTCATTTATTAAATGCAGACTTTCATTTATAAACTAGAAAATCAAATAACAGATTTACTGCATTCACAGAACAGTAAACAGTCTAAAATATTCGACTTCTTTAGCAACAAATAAGTAACATTGTAATTATTTTCCAAAAATTAAGGGAAATATGTATATTCTACAATAAAATAGCTAATTTTTCATCAAATTTCTAAATTTTAATGTGTTTAAAGTGTTTCTTACTTTTAATTAATAGATTGTTTGTTAATTATAATAGTTTAAATATGCCTATGGTTTAGGTAATTTTTAATGCTTTCTTGGTTTAATTATACTTTGAAACATTGTAGGCGTGTCATTGTGATCCCGGATAATGGAATATCCCGCTTATTAGAATATTTTTTCGTGGCAAATTGGCTATTACATTAAGCGGGCTCGTATGTGTGTGTATGTATATATATATATATATATATATATATATATATATATATATATATATATATATATATATATATATATTTTTTTTTTTTTTTTTTTTTTGTTTTTTTTTGCGAACACTGTCGGAAATCCAGCATTAGATGCTGGAAATGCTATTAAGACTATTGCACAGTAATATTTTTTTGCACAGTAATATTTTTTTAGAGCTATTATAATTCTTTTGCGTTGTTATATTCCTTGTTATTGTTGTGACGATATGAACACTTCTCCCAGGTAGCTGGGTATAGATTAATTCAAGATACGGAGTTTAGGTTTTAAAATTATGTATTTAATTATATACAATATGTACACTTCTGTTACACCAAAATTTTACTGTCAAAATCGCCCTAAGGCACCGGGGAGTTAAACTTCTTCCCCAAACAGTCAGAGTTCACTGACTATATGAAACGGCACTAAGCCCGGGATTCAAAGTTCCCAAAAATGTAATCTGGCCCAAGGCCGCAGGTATCAGTCACCTTCTGAGAGTAGATCTCAAGTCTCTCTGCCTCGTTTTCGGTCCGAGGTTCTCCAAGAAAACTCTAAGCACCTCCCTGGAACATATTTCGTCCTATCATGCGTTGGTTTTTGTGTTTCAACGTTGATTTGCTGAAATCAGTGACATCAGCTATTTCCAACATTCGAGAATTTCGCACGCCGAGGGCTTAGCGTAACGAACCGCACTTTTGTGCATGAAGAATGCCGGACTCTACGTGTGTGGCCTTTGTCGCCAGCTGACACCCTCTTGCCAGTAGACAAGTAGAGGAAATACCGCCCTCTGTCCGGCGATGACCATCAGTCAGTTAGCTTGACACTAGGGTTCCACCCAGTTCACGCCCCCCTCTGTTGCCAAGGACAGGGGTGACAAAGACACATCAAATATTCACACGACTGACTGCTTGAAGAATTTCCTATTCTTCACAGCTTCCCCCACCCTTACATCATAGTTCGGGGATACAGTGTGGTACATATATGTGTTTCCACCTCTACACTTGAGCTCTGAGGCAAGCAACTTTAAGCACATAATTTACACTACTATACTTTAACTAACCTAAATAAACATAAATAACAGCATACAAAAAAAAAAAAAAAAAAAAAAAAACACACTTTCAAGTACAATTATTGTAAGAACTAATTCTATTTACACCTTCATTAGCAAGACATACGGCTAAGCGTATCTGCATTCTGGTTAAACTTTCCAGCCCGGTGTTCAATAGTAAAGTTATACGGTTGCAGAATTAAGGACCACCGAAGAATCCTGGAATTCGTGCCGGTGTGATTTTTTAACCACTTCAATGGTTTGTGGTCTGTTATGATTTTGAAATTTGCACCATCTAAATAAAAATGTAGTTTCCGAACCGCGAAAATTATCGACGCGCACTCCCGTTCTATTGTCGAGTAATTCTTCTCAGCTGGGCTAAATTTCCGACTAAGATACAAGACAGGATGTTCTTCTGCCCCAAACATTTGTGTTAGTACTACCCCGATCGCAACATCAGAGGCATCACATTGTATAATGAATTCGCGCTTGAAATCTGGCGAATAAAGTACGGGAAATTTTGTCAGGTTGTCCTTTAGTGTGGAAAAGGCAACCTCGCACTCAGGGGACCATTTTATTACTCCCTGTTTCTCCTTTCCCTTCAGCGTATCTGTCAGTGGGGTCGCTACAGTTGCGTAATCTTTGACATACCGGCTATAATACCCCGTTAATCCCAGGAAAGCTCGCATTTGTTTTTTTGTTGTGGGTTGAGGAAATTCCTTTATGCATTGTATTTTAGCTTCTGCGGGCGTTCTAATACCACTGCCTACGATGTGCCCTAAATATTGCACTCGGTCCTGCGCGAATCGGCATTTGGTGGGTTTTACCTTCAGGTTAGCCTTCCCTAGCCTTACGAGTACTTCACGCAAATCTCGAATGTGCGTTTCCCAATCCGCCGAATATATGGCTATATCGTCGAGGTATGGTACCGCAAACTCGTCACAGCCCTGCAGAATTTCTGCCATTAGTTTACTGAAGAAGTACGGCGCGTTTTTGAGCCCAAAGGGCATTCTTAGTGGCCTATATGTGCCAAAAGAAGTTACAAAAGCGGCGATTCGCTGCGCCTCGTCATTTAGCGGAATTTGCCAATATCCTTTAGCAAGGTCGAGCACACTAATAAATTTTGCCGAAGATACACGCTCTACCCTCTCTTCTATGTTTGGCAGAGGGAAAAATTCTGTTCTGGTTACCTCGTTAAGCCGTCGATAATCAATGCACGGTCGAGGTTCTTTTCCTGGCGCTTCTACGAGAATAAGGGGAGAGGCATAATCGGATTCCCCTATTTCGATTATTCCCAGCCGTAGCATTTTTTCGATTTCTCGTTTTAATATCTCGTTTTGCCGATGGGATGCTCGATACGCCCTAGTTCTAATAGGTTTGTCCGTGGTTACCTGGATAGTATGCGTCACCAGATGCGTTACCCCAGGGGTCTCTGAAAATACCTCGGCATGTCGCACTAATAGTCTACGTAACTGTTCTAATTGGCCAGCGTCTAATTTTTCCTCAAGACGACTTTCTCCCAACAACAACTCCAGATCAAATACATTTGGGTCATCAATTACGTTTGGAAAATCCCAATCCACATCTGTGGGTTCCTTCTCCGCTACCCCGGCTAACACTAAATTTATTAACTCAGGTCGTTTATAATATGGTTTGAGCATATTAACATGAAAAATCTGGGAACGTTCCCTCCCTTCGCTCAAGCGCACAATATAATTCGTTTCTGAGATCTTCGTCTCAATTATGCCTGGCCCTGTCCACTGCACAGATAATTTATGGGGCCTCATAGTGGCTAATACTAAGACTTGATCCCCCACTTTAAATTCCCTTTTAACTGCGTTTCGATCATACCACAGCTTCCGCTTGTTCTGCATTTCTGCCATTTTTTCGGCCGCAAGATCTTGTGATCGCTTTAATCTGTTTAAAATTCTAAAGACATGTTCTGTTACGGGGGTTTCTGATTCGGCCGTTTCCACCCAATGCTCATACAGTAACACGTCAGGTGTCCTAAGGTTTTTTCCCAAAACTAACCCCGACGGTGAGAATCCAACAGATTCATGCGTTATGGTTCTCAACGCAAGTAAAGCCCCAGGAAGATGCCTGTCCCATTCGGTATCAGCTTCGATACAAAGAACCCTTAACAGCCGCTTAAGTGTTCGGTGAAACCGCTCCACTGGGTTTGACTGTGGGTGTGACACTGAACTATGAACTACTTTTATGCCGAACCGCTCGAAAAATTCCGTCGTGAGGTGACTAGTAAAAGAAGTGCCATTATCACACTGCACCTCCTTCGGAAACCCCAAACGACTAAAAATTTGTAGTAACGCATCGGTCACAGAAACAGAACTAATATCTTTTACTGGTACAGCTTCAGGATATTTTGAAGCAAGACAAATGGCTGTAATCATGTACCTATTTCCAGCATCCGTACACGGTAACGGCCCACAAGCATCAATATTTATTTTGGAAAAAACCTCTCTAATTATTGGTACTAATTTCATGGGAGCCTTTTTCTTGTCTAAAGCCTTACCGGCACGCTGACATGGGTCACAAGAGCGTACAAACTCGTCCATTTCTTTGTGGCACCCGGGCCAAAAAAAATTCCTCGCTAATCTATCACGCGATTTTGTTACCCCTAAATGGCTAGCTCCTGTGTCATGGCATAATTCCATCAATTTACCCCTAAAAACTTTCGGAACAACTATCAATTTGTGCACTTCACCTAGATGATTTTTTTGGATTCTAAACAGCATTCCATTTTCGGTCACATACTGTCCCTGAATGTTTTTTTCCCCATCTGTCTTCAATTTATCCCAAATCGTTTTTAAATCATCACACTCAATTTGAGCGGATTTTAATTCTGATGGTGTACAAATCAACAGGTTAGGGTCACTTGACACGACATTCCGCTCCTCTAACTGCAAGTCTATTTTCTCCTCGATCGGAACCTCTGCACTGAGAACAATAGCCGGTTCAGAAACGTTATCAGCTGGCTCAACCCCGGATTCTTTCTCTTTCGATTTGCTTTGCGAGCGCGTGACGGCGTTTAGTTCCTGAACTCCACCCCCTTTTCCCGCGCCTTCACAAAGAAGAGCAAAAGTACGATTCCCCAAAATGTACCTGTCTTGGTTTAGCGAATTATCGAACACAGCGGCCTTTGTGGTCACGCGCCCGAATGTCCCTTCTAACTCTATCCTGGCCACAGGGAGGCATTTTGCTTCCGTGTCAAGGGGTTGTTTTACCCAAACGACTTCGCCCGTAAAGGTCTCTGGCGGAGCGTACTTCTGTGAGACCAGATCAAAAGTGGCTCCCGAATCTCGTAAGACTTGAGTTTGGACGCCATTGACCTTGGCCACACTCAAATATGGTTTCAACCATTTGTCCACATCATCGTTTTGTTCAATATTATTCAGAGTCTCCGCATCTCTCTTTTTTCGGAAAGGACACTTTGGACGTAAATGCTCCTCCGAATTACATTCATAACAGCGAAGAGGTTTTCGCTTATCAAACTCTTTAAATTTTGTTTCATATTTTAAATATGAATTTTTGCTTGGGGAGGTAGATTGCCCATCCCCTTGTTTTTCTGGTTTGGCTTTCCCCTCATTCCTAAACCCCAAATCAATTTGTTTTCGCACCTGAAATTCCTTCCTTCCATTATTTGTGATTCTTTTACCCTGTCTTACTGACTCGTAACGATCCAGTTTTTCGGCTAACACTGAAGGTGAAACAATGCTCCCCCATTCATCTAAGAAGTGTTCCTGCACCTCGCTATTTACGCGTCTCTTAATTTGGTCCGCAATCACGAGTTGTTTCAAAGCCTCGAAAGTATTTATTCCTAGCCCCTCAATCCACCCATTAAAATAGCTCTGCAATTCATAAGCGAAATCTTTCCACCTTGAATTTGCTTTGCGGGTGTGTTGCAGGAATTTCTGCCTAAAGGTATCTGGACTCAGTTTAAAACGGTCTAGCAAGATTTTCTTTACGTACTTATAATCTCTTGAGTCTTGTTCTGACTCACGTAAAACAATCTGACCTACTTCTAGCGGCAATAACGAAAGAATTTGGGTTGCCCACTCTGCTTCATCTATCTCAAGATTTTTAGCTTGGAGCTCAAACATAGCCAAAAACAAACTTATGTCTGTCTCCTCTAGAATAAATTTCGGCATCATCCTCCTCATTTCTGGAGAAGATCTCCTTAGAGAGTTTTCTAACGGTTCAGGAGTTGACACTCTACCACTTCCTGAGCCTATTATTTTGAGTCTCTCCAATTCGTAAGCGCGCTGTTCCCTCTCTCTCTCAAACTTTAACTGGTTTTCACGTTCAATCGCTTCTAACATTGCTTTCGCGTTTTCTTCATCATAACCCTCATCTGACATTATTAGTCTCCTAATTTCGTTTTTGTTCATATCGGAATTGGCACAAACTCCAAGATCTTCCGCGAGTGAAACCAAATCAGCCTTAAGGGCTTTAGATAAATAAGCCATGATTTCAGTTAGAGAATTTAACCTTACCCTAAATTTTACACACAACAATTCTAACACAAAACACACAAAAATTTAATTAGCTCACTACAGTTTAAGCTTAAATTCAATTATGATATACTAAATAACTTTGCACATTCAAATGCACTTTTATATTATACAAAACTAAATTATTTTACTCTGTTATTTTTAAGATTTGTTTTACTAGTATATTTAAACACAACTTTATCTATGAAACACAACTAGCAATGATTTAAGTTGAATGACACACAAAAAAAAGAACACTATTATTCAATTGCCTCAGTAACCCAATAGAGAAATGAAAACCATATAGTACTCACTGCTTTGACGACTGCTCTTGATGATCAGCATGAAGACGGAACAGAAGACCACAATGGTTCTGTTTAACGTTGCAAACAGTTAGCCTTAATTGAAGAAGCGGGACGTCAGGAAGATTTCGTGCACTACGTAACAAAGTCTAGTAGATTGCAGACAGGAAAGCACCACTCGACGATTCTCTCTAACTTTCAGTTCACAGGAATTGGAGTTTGACGACAAGTAGACACGCACAAGGCAGGTTCAGCAAAATAATCCAACTTGCTATTTACAGGAATCACAGTTCGAAGAAAGTAGATTGGAACGCCCAACTTGGCAAAACTCTGTATATATTACTACTCACAGGAATCTTCAGGTGGAGGGATCGATCAACACCGCTGCCACCACTTTAATTAATCTATATAATAAGACTGTGACGATATGAACACTTCTCCCAGGTAGCTGGGTATAGATTAATTCAAGATACGGAGTTTAGGTTTTAAAATTATGTATTTAATTATATACAATATGTACACTTCAGTTACACCAAAATTTTACTGTCAAAATCGCCCTAAGGCACCGGGGAGTTAAACTTCTTCCCCAAACAGTCAGAGTTCACTGACTATATGAAACGGCACTAAGCCCGGGATTCAAAGTTCCCAAAAATGTAATCTGGCCCAAGGCCGCAGGTATCAGTCACCTTCTGAGAGTAGATCTCAAGTCTCTCTGCCTCGTTTTCGGTCCGAGGTTCTCCAAGAAAACTCTAAGCACCTCCCTGGAACATATTTCGTCCTATCATGCGTTGGTTTTTGTGTTTCAACGTTGATTTGCTGAAATCAGTGACATCAGCTATTTCCAACATTCGAGAATTTCTCACGCCGAGGGCTTAGCGTAACGAACCGCACTTTTGTGCATGAAGAATGCCGGACTCTACGTGTGTGGCCTTTGTCGCCAGCTGACACCCTCTTGCCAGTAGACAAGTAGAGGAAATACCGCCCTCTGTCCGGCGATGACCATCAGTCAGTTAGCTTGACACTAGGGTTCCACCCAGTTCACGCCCCCCTCTGTTGCCAAGGACAGGGGTGACAAAGACACATCAAATATTCACACGACTGACTGCTTGAAGAATTTCCTATTCTTAACTTTTTTTGAATAAAATATTAATTGTAAAAATACTTTTTGAATTTTTTTTTCATTCCAATCGATAAAGCATACATAAGTGTTGTAAAAGTGTTGCACTCAAGTCATGAAGTCAGCTTTTATGTTCAACATATACGAATGTAGATCATAATTACAGCAAGTTTTTAATATATTCATTTAAATATTGATGGCCTTTCAATTAAGTTACAACTTAAACATTTTTACTTATCTACCCCACTTCCTCTCCGTTTCACAGATTCTCACGTTTAAAATCTTGGTTTTAAGTTTGTACTTAAAATCTTCACAATCTCTGTGATATACCGTAAAATCTCAAGTATAATACGCACTTTTTTTTCACATTTTAGTCCGCAAAAATGAGGGTGCGTATTATACTGAAGTACAAAAAAATGGAGTTCTAAACATTGGATAAACGAACGTACAGCAGTAGTAAGACATTGTCGCAACATTGTGCGCATCTGCAGTCCATGATTCATCCACCCGTTTACTAAGCAGGTATTCCTGTTAAACAAACGGAACTCACAGTTCGTATCACCAAGTGAGGATGATTATGGCGATATATATTACGACGGCAACAATTGGACGCAACAACAATAGATGAGCTGTATTCTAGTGAAAGTGATTAAGACGATAGTTTGACAGTATTGTTTGTATTGAATTAACAGTTTAAGATTTTTCTACCGAATTTGACGTTTTCGTTTCTTTTTATTACAAATTTCATTTATGTTCATATATATTTGTGCAATTTTTGAATAAAATATTGAAAAGTTATGGGTGCGTATTACAGTCGAATTTTAATTTTTTCTTAAAATTTCGCACAAAATCAAGCATGCGTATTATACTCGGATGCGTATTATAGTGGAGATTTTACGGTATGTATTCTATACATTTCTTACGGTTTTTTACTATATTTAATATACAATATACAAATACTTCTATACAATTCTTTACTATATTTAATTAACAATATTTATGAATACTTCAAATGAAATTTTTTAAGTTATGTTGATTATCTCCAAGGGGAATTTTATTTTAAAATTACTCTGATACTAAAATTCTCGGATTCATGTATTCTCCAGGGATACATGCAGCACTATTCGATTTTACATTTCTAATTTATTTATATTTCGTTGGGGATGAGGCCGTTTATTATCGTTAGTTCCTTAAAATCGTTAAACAGCTGACATTTAATAATTACAAGATAAAAAGAACTTTTTAAATACCATGTTTTTAAATTTTCTGTTGAATCCTATAAACTTGACAATTCTATGTATTAATGAATACTTTTTAAATTTTTTGATGAATTATCCCATCAACTTGAAAGAAGATGAAATTAATTGGAAATTAACTTGGATATAACTTTTCGTTCCCGTTACGGTCAATAGATGGCTGCACCAGTCTACAAAACAAAATTAACTGAAAATAACTGAAAATTAATTTAATTCTGCTTAAAGATGGCTAAAAGTATTTAAAAATGCATTGTCATCGTGTTCTGAGCTATTCTAAAAGTTTCAAATGTCTATCTAGTCGGGAAGTTAGTTAAAAATCGATTGCAAGATTTGTACTTGACAAACACAAAAACACACAAACACACAAAGAAGAAAGCAAGTTAATAAAAACATGGTAAAAATCACACTTAATATGGATAAGGCTATTTCTTTTCTAAGTTATCAAAAACTTGTTTCAGAATACGTTCGTTCTCAATGAATTTCTCTGCCTTGAATTCTATTGAAATGGAACGTCCAAGTGGATCCTGGTAACAATGCACATAACAATTAAAGTGGACGATAAAATCTGTGACGTCCAGTGCATATTCTAATATTTCAGTTTTCTACCTGGGATTTATTACTTTTCCTATCCATTTAGTTGTATACCTCTAGTTCTACCAGCTCACTCCAAGTGTACGCAGGGGACATCATGGTTCTAAATTGAATATAAGGAGCGAGAAATGGTAGAATGAGTATAACATTGGCCGAAGGCTGGGAATCCCAGTTTTCCTATTCGAGGAAGGTCCAAGGTTCTCAATCCGATCTGAAAAATGACATTCACCTTCCCTTCTGAAGCCATGGTAAATAATTACAAGATAAAAAGAACTTTTTATATACCATGTTTTTAAATTTTCTGTTGAATCATATAAACTTGACAATTCTATGTATTAATAAATACTTTTTAAAAATTTTTTGATGAATTATCCCATCAGCTTGAAAGAAAATGAAGTTAATTGGAAGTTAACTTTTCGTTCCCGTTCCGGCCAATAGATGGCTGCACCAGTCTACAAAACAAAATTAACTGAAAATAACTGAAAATTAATTTAATTCTGCTTAAAAATGGCTAAAAGTATTAAAAAAATGCATTGTCATCGTGTTCTGAGCTATTCTAAAAGTTTCAAATGTCTAGCTAGTTGGGAAGTTAGTTGAAAATCGATTGCAAGATTTGTACTTGATAAACACACACACAAACAAGAAAGCAAGTTAATAAAAACATGGTAAAAATAGATATTACGAAAACTTCCTTTTTGATGTTCTACCCTAAACTCCCTGATTTGTATTTTACCTGTTGAACTCTCGAATCAATGTGTTCGTATTCTTTATTCTTTCCTATCTTATAATCTCTCCACCACCATTTTCCTTTCATCTCACCTCGCGAGCACTGTCGGCAGTCCAGCATTAGAGGGCTTGGCCCAGGAAATGCTGTTAAGGGGACTCACTACTCTTAAATCTTTAAAACATTCGATTTTTTGAAAAAAATATATGTTAAAGCCTGATCATTTCTGAACAAAATAAATCAAACCGCATGAAAATATTCCGCTTAGTTCCGGAGATATTGATATTCTAAATATTTAATTACTGATCAAGTTTATGGTAAGAAAAATTTTAAACTCATTTTTCTCAAAATGTAATTTTGCAAAATGAGTAAAAAAAAATGAAAAATGAAATGATGAAATGAATGATGTTTTTGAAAAATGAGTATAAAATGCCAAAAAGGAATTGCTGGTCTGGTGATAACGTGGTGTGTGAGTTTCAACTTGAAAGGTATATTGCCTTTCATTTCTCGATTTTAAGTTGACTCAAGTGCAGGTAATCTAAATTATTTCATTTAATATTTAAAGATTACGTGGGATCGGGACCCCAAAATTAAAAAAAAAAAAATCTAGGAAGTTGAGCAATAACAGCGGAATGACGAGGAACTAGTTGAAAGCGCTGCTAATCCCAGATGTGACAGAAGCTAAGAGGTCTTCGGTTAAGGGGGCAAAGGTGAAAATTGCCCCCCCCCAAAAAAAAAAAAAGTCCGGCGTATTTTTTTTCCATATAATCGCAGACCTAATACTAAATGAGCTTAAATTTAAAATGAGACGATTTTTATTTCTTATATATATATATATTAATATAATATACTATAATATTGTACTATATATATTATATATATATATATATATATAACCCTACGAGCCGACGTTGCCCCCCCCCCCCAAAAAAAAAAAAAAAAACTCTGGACTGGAGCCGCCCCTGAGGTGAATGGTTATGGGACCAAAATATGGTAGTTTAATTACAGTACCTGAGTATGGCACTAAAGTGTGATAGATTATTTAATCACAATAATAAACATAATGATTCATTGCGTTGTGTATTGAATATATCTTGGCAACTCTAAATGAACTTAATAAAGGGATTTATTAGAAAGAAACGTACACAGTTCAATACGATACATATTAATCGAATTAGATCAAATGACTTTAATTGAGTTGATTAAGATGTTATGCACACACGTAAATACATGCAAACATATTAGGCACGAAATCATCAGCTCATTATTCGCTTACGAAAAGCGACTACGACCACTTGTGGATTTTAAATCTTCAAATGATTAATTTCTTTTTACCACTTAACATTAACAATAATATTATCATGAAGCAGTAAGGCAATGCAGATCGAGTGACCAAAAAAAAGACAAGAAATACCTTATAATGGAGTCTACGTCGCGTCAGTCTTTATCCATCAGGTAGGGAAGGGATTCGTCTTTGTTAAGCCACTAAATAATCTGGAAAGGAGGAACAAAATAAACATCAGCGGTTTTGAAGCTAAGCCATAATACAGTAAAGGATTGGCAATTGCGAAATTGCATTCACGCATTGAGTCCGATCTTATACAATGAATGTATCTTATACAGTGTTCCTAATCTCGTATCGTTCAAAAAAATTAAATACTGATTCACAAGGAACCACATCCGGATAACTTAGTAATGGGGAAAAACTCTCTGCAGATTGGTTGACAATGCTTTTTGGCCGGTAGTGTTAAAGCTTATGTCCAGTCGTGTCACTTTGTCAGATTTATTATCATAGTAATCGTGTACCTGAAGGTTTCCTTCCCGAAGTCGTGGCCAAGCAAACCAATGAAATTATCGGCATCGACTTTCTAGGCCCATACCTAATAAGCTCTAGAATTAAATTCGACTTCCTATTTGTAACTGCCGATTATTTTTCTGAAACGATAGAATCAGTCCCATTGATTAGAACGTGCAAATATCAATTCTATTAATCCCTATTGTTTACGGAGATCCATTAAAATTTTCGGATAAGGGAAATCCATTCCCTTTGAGCAAACGAGCACATGTCTGGTCATAAAGCATGTTAAAACAGTTACGCATCGCGAGCAGTGTCGTTTATGTGATCTCTAGTTGGTACCCATCAAAACATGACGGCTGGATAGTAAATAAATGTACTAATACACAAATTATACTCAACACATAATTTCCAAATGTTGAAAATCGTAATAATAAGAATAGAGAAATGCACTTTAAAAAATTACTATTGAAACCAATAAATATAAATAGGGTTACTCAACAGCACGAAATGAACAATTTCCGTTAGGTTTAATTCTATATTTCACAAATATAATTAAAAATCAAAATGGCAGAGAAACAGAGCTAGAAATATTCCTCGGAATAAACAAATTAATCTGTTTATGCGGCCCTGTGCTTAGTAAGTGTCTAAAGCCAGATTTAAACATGTCACTGAGCATGCGCAGAAAGCAATTTTTAATTGTAAATTATAGCTGATTAATAGAAATTGCGGTTACCAAAACAAAATTTGACACATTTATAGATTGAAATCTTTCGTTTAAGACCAAAATGAAGTAAATTGAAGCAGCAATTTTCTCGCACAGAGTGCCCAAAGAATCGGCTAAGCAACTGAAATATATAGATAGCATTCAATGAGAATTCTCAGGAGAATTGGGATCCCTTCATAAGAGAATATCACCGTACAGTGACACTAGACCACCGGGCAAACTATAGTAGTGTTACTTTTAGGCCGCAAGATAAATATTTATATTTTACTAGCTGAATACTCGTGCTTCGCTACGGAGTACATTCAAATTAAATACAACGGTCAATGTATGTCATTATTGCAAAAATAAATAAATATATATTTATAAAAAAATCGTAACGGATATTTTTATATACAAAATAATGTAGAAGAAAATATTCAAATTATATACAACGGTCAATGTTTGCAATTAATTTGTTTAACATCCATAAAACATACTAATTTAAATTAAATTCTCAATAAACTTCCCTCTTAATTAGTCTAGGGGTTAAATTTTATATTTTACCGTATTTTAATAATTTTTTGTCAGTTTATTTCGTTGTTATGCACGTGACTCAAAATTAATTGAAAGTATCACAAAAAGAAAAGAAACCACTTGATCAGCATTTAATAAATTAAATTCTAAAAATTAATCTTTAAAAATTCACCAAAAATCTGAAAATGGAGGTAAAGATTCGAAAAAGATTTCATTTTAAAGGAATTTTTATGATTTTTCTTGTGATGTAAATTTCATAACCCTCAAATTATTATTTTAAATGCAAACTTAAAAAAAGTTACAAAAACAGCTTAAAAATTTAATTTTAAAAAATCTAAGAATTTTTTAAAAATCTTTCTCAACGAACTCTTACACTATAAGAAGAATCGTCATGCAAAATTTCAGTCCTTTAGGTCTAGCGGTTTGGCCTGTGCGTTATCAGTCAGTCAGTCAGTCACGGGACTGTTTTTATATATAGATATGCGATATACAGCATCTCATTTCAAGATGAAAAGGTTTTAATTTAACCCGGAGACTGTGAGAGTTAAGAAATCTTTTAAAGGCTATGGCTGAAAAGAAACTTCTGATCTTGAAAGTAAGGATTTCAATTCTCAGAATAGGAATAGTGTTAGATCGTAAACTGTTCGTCGTCAGCACCCGAAGGGTGAGGTTTACCCCGACATTGAAGATCCCTGTAGGATAACATCAATGTGACACTACAGTCTGCCAATGTAAAATATGAGTATTAATAATAAAATCTTTTTTTATATATAGCGGAGGCACATGTCGTGTAGACATTCACCTATAATAAAATCTAATATAAAAGCTATGCAAATATATTCGGGTAGACATGAACTCCTTATAAGATATTCTGACAGCCCCTTCTGACTTTCAACAATTCATCACGTACTGTTGACGGTAGACAGAGCCAGATTACTCAACGAAAAGATTAAGAATTCAATGAAAACATGCAGAAGGAAAAAAGAGTAAGCAAAACCAACTCGTTGACCATACCAAACAGTAGTAACTGCTGTACAGAACTAGTGACGTCTGTCGGGATACCGAAATTTCCCTGCAGCGTCCTCCTACCCCGAAAGTACCATGATCTTCGACAGTAATGGCGGAGGATACAGTACAGCTCTGAATACAGATAGCGGACTGTTGGGCATCCTCATGGATGCCCAAAGAACTGAATTTCGAGCACTTAAATGCACCTCACGTCCCTGGATCACCTTGGAACACCCGTAGCTAATAGAAAGCAGTTCATGGACTAGAATATTAAGATAAGTGGTGTTTTATGTTTTAATTTAATTTTTAAGAACGGTGTTTTGACGATCAGAAGTAATTATATTTTTTAGCTAAGCAGCAAGTCGAGCTGGAGGAAAATCTTAAAAAGATATTCTGGCAGTCTACTCTGACTTTTAACAATTCATCACGTACTGTTGTCGGCAGACAGAGCCAGATGACTCAACGAAAAGATTAAGAATTAAATGAAAACATGCAGAAGGAAACAAGTGTAAGCAAAACCAACTCGTTGACCATACCAAACAGGAGTAACTGCTGTACAGAACTAGTGACGTCTGGGAGTTGTTCAAAGTTTTCTTTATGTTCTAAAAACAAACTGTCTTTATTTGTTTGTTCTGTCGAATTTTGAACTTCAAACGTATGCAATAGGGAATTTTATAAGGGTGCGCATTTTACTAATAGTAACCCTAATTTTTATTCTAATTTTTATTCTAACACCGAATCGAATAAGAGGGACACTCGGCCAGGAGTACACTTATCACTTTTGTATTGTTTCGTGTATTTGTCCATTTTCCATAACGTATGTTACACTATGTACCCAATTACTCATTTTGCTTTCCTTTTAGGATTCCTCGGGATGAGCCATATGTGAACATAACTTGAAGCATGGCCAGAATGTTAAACATCGTCAAGTTACTATTGTTAAATTGTAAGTCTTTGTGTTGTAATGGAAAAGAGATTCATGAATGTTAAAAAAAAAAAAGAAAAAAAACAGCAGCGGTCCTAAATTTAAACTAAGGATTGTTTTCCCCATGAGTTCTGATTTAGGACACTGTGATGCTAGTTGAAGTTTGGCAGGAATATCCGTGACGCCCAATGTACGTTCTTTATATATATATATATATACACTGAAGAGCCTCCAAAAATTGGTACACCTGCCTAATAACATGTTGGGCCCCAAAGAGCACGTAGAAGATCAGCAACATTACGTGGCATGGACTCAACTAATGTCTGAAGGTATCGAGGAGGCAATTCACACCATGAATCCTGCAGAGCATTTCAGAAATACATAGGAGTGAGAAGGGGTGGAGATCTCTTCTGTATAGCACGTTGCAAGGCATTCCAGATGTGCTTAATAATGTTCATGTATGGGGATTTAAGCGGCCAATGGAAGTGTCTAAATCAGAAGAGTGATCCTGGAGCCACTCGGTAGCAACTTTCGAGGTGTGGGGTGTCGCATTTTCCTGCTGGAATTGTCCAAATCCTTCGGAATGCACAAGGGACATGGATGGGTGCAGATGATCGGAAAGGAATTTTATGTATACGTCACCTGTCAGAGTCGTTTTTAGACGCATCAGGGGTCCCATATCACACGAACTTGCACACGTCCCATACCATCACAGACGCTCTACCAGCTTTAACAGTCCCCCGGTGACATGTACGGTCCATGGATTCATGAGGTTGTTTTCATACCCGTACACGTCCATTCCCCGATACAATTGGAAACGATACTCGTCAGACCAGGCAAAGTGTTTCCTGTCATCAACTGTCCAATGGAAGCGTTGGTGGGCTCAGGCAAGGCGTGAAACTTTGTGCCGTGCAGTCAACAACGGTACACGAGTGGGCCTGTGGCTCCGAAAGCGCATTTCAATGACGGTCCTTTGAACACTTCCCATTCTGACACTTGTTGATGACCCAGAATTGAAATCTACAGCAATTTGAAGAAATGTCGGACGTCTATCTCATTTAAGGATTCTTGTCAGTTGTCGACGGTCCAGTTCTTTCAAGGTCTTTTTCCAGCCGCACTGCCGTCGAAGATTTGATGTTATACCGGATACCTGATATTCCCGATACACTCGTGAAGTGGGCGTGCGCGAAAATCCAAATTGTATCACTACCTCGGATATGCTATGTCCCATCTCTCGTGCGCAACTATAACGTCACGTTCAAAGTCTAATAAATCGTGATAACCTGCTATTGTAGTAGCAGGAACAGATCTAACAGCTTCGCCAGACACCTGTTGTCTTATATAGGCGCTGCTGATTGCATCGCGTTACGCTGATCGGTTGTATATCTCCGTTATCTGTATACGCACGCCTGTATATATATATATATATATATATATATATATATATATATATACAGGTGGTTATCAAAATAATGGAAACACTGAGAAACATCATGAAAACCTTTATTAATATGGGGCAGGATCGCCTTTTCATGTAATACCACCTGATTAACCTTGGAATTGGATTATATAAGTCATAAATAGTGGTTAAGAATATATTATACCATTCTTCAGGGAAAAATCATGAAAGTTCCTGTAGAGACGCTGTGGTGGATATCGATACCTTTATCTATCCGCACTTATACAGATCACAGTGGTTGGATGATTTATAATCGGGGAGATTGTACAGGGCAAGATAAGATATTTGACTTCTTTTTCATACTCTTCAAACTAATACTTGATGGATTTAGCTGTATGTATAGGGGGATTATCATACCGGAGAACGCCATCTCCTGCAAGAAACAATGTTTCCACCATAGGATGGACTAGTGAGCTAAAATTTCGACATAGTCCTTCTCATTCAATCTCCCTTTTAGGGTTACAATAGAGCCCGAAGAAAACCATGAGATGTCATCCCAAACCCTGATAGATCTACCTCCATAATTGACAATTGAGATGAAGCAGCCAGAATCTTACGCTTGTGTAGTTGTTCTCTAGACATACGCACGTCCTGTTGCGAGGAACAATGTGAACAATGATTAGTTGGATCAAATGCCGTTTTTTGACATGTTACTCGACCAGGATTTACGCTCGTGGCACCATTGTGGACGATATTTTGTATTGGCATCTATTACAAGTGGCTTGGGAATAACTTCTCTTCCGTAAATGCTTTGTTTGTGAAGTTCCCTTGTACCTTTAATGGTTGATACCGGAACATGCAAATGCCGATTGAGCTCTTCGGTCCTTTTGGTTGCAGTTGTTTTTTTTCTTCGTGTCACAATCCATTTCAATACCTCGTCCGTCTCTTTCACTCAGCTCTCCCTTTCGTCCACTATTCTGTTTGGCAAAGGATGTTTTTCCGTGCACTCTGTATGCTATCATGAATTTCGATACCATAGCTCTAAAAACACCCATTAGCCTGGGGGTTTGCTGTAGCAGATACTCCAATTTAAACGCGCCCTAACAATTTGCCCTTTTCCCAAGGTCTGCAAGGTTTGACATTTTATGCTGTTCCCCCCAAAAAACAGAATGTCCTTAGCTTCATTAGTGCTACCTGACAGAAGAATAATATATACACTATATTATACAAAAAAATACCGGTTGCCAGTCTTGTTTTTTAAGGAATAAGAAGCACATTCATAAACACCACTAATATTGATAGGTGTTTCCATTATTTTGATAGCCACCTGTGTATATATATATTCAATATTATTGTGGTAATTATTTTCTCTATTTGTTTAGTTACTTTTGTAAACTTCTTTTTCTTCACTCCGGACGTGCACTAGTGCTGTTAGGGTTTGAAAACTGTATTTTAAGTAGCATGAGGGGACCGAAACGGGTTTTCAGACCGAAACGGGTTTTCAGCGAAATGACATTCGTTAACTCTGACTGGTAATGATTTGACATTTCCTAGAAAATAATCTAGTTATTTATTAGACATGAGCAGTTAGGCTAGTTAACAAGCCGGTGCTGTAGTTTTATTGCGACTTCGGTATGAGCTGTTTACCGAGAGAATAGGTACTTGTCTAAATATGTTAATAAATCCCTTTTATGTATATTTTGAGTATCTTTTATTTGTTACGCAAGCTTACAGTGACGATATGGCTTACTTGATCACTTTGACCAGTCTCGTTTAACACGGAGCAGGGAAAAGGGAAGATGACAACTAAACTATTCTCTCTAAACTGTTAGAAAAATATCATTTTTGTTCAATCACCCTGAAATTAATTAGGAAAATAGAATTTCAAAGTACAATTGTTTATATCACTTTCGCTCAGCGTAATTTTTTACTTTTCCCGACCGATGCACCTTATGGAAAACTAAGCCGGTTCGTGACAATCTCCTTACTGGAATATTATTCTTCAATCCACTCAAAGTCAAGTTAATGCAAAAGACTATTACAGAAAAAAACATAGTATTTAATGAGACATTCATGACAATAATCACAAACAATGAATTTGCTCAATTTGAATAAATGTTTCGATAATGGATCTACTTGTCTGCTGAGCGTCTTCTACCGTTTTTTTTTCGAATGTGCTTAAAAGAAAAATGTTTTTATTCGGTTATTTGAAACTTTATTGCTAATGAAAAGTTTTTTCCGCTATTTCATTACATACGGCATTGAACGAGATTTATTTGTCAATAACATAAGCATACCGTTCACTTCTAAAGAAAATTTTAAATTATACAACAAGTGGGGAAATAATGATAACAGCTGTGTAAGATGGTTATCCTAATTCATGGCCATTTGTGTAAATGTCCTCGGAAACGTATTGTTGTTTCTGCTGAAGACTCTATACCTTTTCCCAAAAAACTTCCCATAGGAAACAGCGACTTCATGATCGACATGATACAAGGCTCAGAAATACTTTAGTTGCTGGAATAATTCTGTTGAGGAGAATCTCGTTTGATAATTCAGATTATGCAGGCGAAAACTGATACATATTGAAAATATTTTCAGAAAAAGTTAGTTTAAATTTCTTATACGAATGAAACCAGGCACAGAATGTAATCTTATTCGATTGTTACGGCACAAAATTTATTTCGTCTAAAAGCATATTAAGATGGGAAAATTGATAAAACAATTTCATAGACTACATATTTTTTTAGTTGCTAATAGCACGGTTTTCAGTGAAGAGTAATGCAATTTAGATCATTATTCTTCTCTCGTAGACTTTCACACTAAACATTTCATTTATTTAGATTTAATTAACCCTGCGAAAGCAATTAGTGAATATTTTAAGATCGGCGTATATGGGCATGACTTTTTTGTCTTGCCTTTTCACAGCATACTTTAGGTTAAAGAAAAAGTTTGTGAGTTAGATGAAAAAAACACTTTTTTTATAAATTATGTGAAAGGAACTGTATTCTTTCCCAAGAAATTGAAAGAATCACAGATAACCACAGACAACTTCGTAACATCTGGTCAAATCAGAATCTTTTGACAAATTATTACTTTGTACAAGAATTTATACATTTTAAAACTTTTCTAAGAATCATTTACATTTACTGCTCAACTTTAGTTGTAAACATAATCTGCCTAAGTAAACCTTAAAGTTTATCTCCTATTTTACTAATTTTAAATGTATTCAGGTTCTTTTTTTCCATTTAAAAATAATTTTGGTATTTTTTTCTCAGATAAAAATTATTTTTAAAAAATTGAATAAATTTAAATTATTTTATTTTTATTGTTTTCGACTCAAATAATTTTTCTAAGCTCAATCTTAAAATTATTCGTATCTTACTTATTTTACCAAATAATCCCTAAAATTATGAATAAGTTCAAAATTATTCAGCTTCGTAGAAATTTCATCAAAGTTTTAGATTGTTTTGTTCCTTAATTTTCAAATAATATCAATAATGTTGTTCCGCATCTATTTTATCCGACTGAACCTAAAAATTCTCCAACCACACTACCAAGCATCTAGTTCATACTTTTTCAAGTAAAATGAAACAAAAAATATCGCATTAAACTTAAGTAAAAAAATATCTCACATCTAATTCTGACTTTTACTAAAATAAGTTAACCAGAGCCGGTCCCATAGGTGAGGTGGCGAGGCGACAGCCTCGCCACCTCAGGCGCCGAATTAAAATAGGCGTCAAAATGAGACATAGTAAAAATAAGAAATTTTTAACAAATTAAAAGATATATAGGGTAGACCGGGGCTCGTTGGCTAATTTTTTCTTCAATATTTAATTTTTAAATTATTTTTTTTACATTTTTAATTATTAAATTTATTAAAATTTTAAAATTTTTTAAATTATTAAAATTTTAAACTTTTTTAAATTATTAAAATTTTAAAAATTTTAAAATTATTAAATTTATTAAAATTTTTACAGAAATGGGAAACAATTAAACAGATTATTAGATTGCATTATTGTTTCTGATAAATAAATTTTTAACAATAACAAAATTCGAGCACACATTTTAGTAAACTATTTAGCAAAACACAGAAATAGAAATGGTTCCTGTATGTTAAGAGGCTTTTAAATGCTTAAAAAAATCTTAGTTTCTTAACCGATCTAAATTTTGTATTACAAAAATGATCTCTGCCATGATCTTTTAGAAGCTCATAAAAAATCAGTGACTTCACAATTGAAACGAGCACCAGATCGAAATCCGCACTTACAGATTGCCATTCTAATCAGTCGACAACCTACAATGTTGTCTTAACAACAAACATTGTCTTATTGCAACGATAACATTGTCTTAATGCAACGTTAATTGATTAAGACATTGTCTTAAGACAAACATTGTTTTAATATAACGATAGTTGATTTAGACATTGTCTTAAGACAAACATTGTCTTAATGCAACGATATAGGATAGACCGGGGTTTGTTGTTGGCCCCTTTTTTCTTCAATATTTAAAAAAAAAAATTATTAAAATTTTTAATTTTTTTAGTTTGTGCAATCAGCACATATTAAAGCATAATCACGTATGAGAAAATTAAAAAAATATTAATTAATAGCTTCTATATGAAGCTCAGCAGGACATCAAGTCACAGAGCCAACCTGCCCCATTGAACGGGGCAGGTTGGCCCTGCCCCGTTCGTGAAGTTGCACAAAGTGCAACTTCTCTTTCAACTTTGATAATATTCCTTTTGTAATAAACTTTTTATTTTCAAATTGAAAATAATAATTCTGCGCTTTATGACAAGGCATAAAATGTTGATAATATTGAGATATATTTATAATTAAAGGTCAAAGAATACAGATACAATCGCCTTATTTCAAAACTGTCCGGTTTAATGCATCTAAGGACAACTTGCGAATCGATTCCTATTATGTCCAAAAACCTAAAAAACAATGAGATTGTCCATCTCCGTGATATGCGGGATATCGTGTTATAGCTGCACATTTGATCTACTTCATCAACTCCTGCTTTTGTGGTATTGTAATCCAGTGTAATCGCTGGTTTACCACGGTTAAATCCCGACTAATAATGAATGGAAAGGAGTACAAGGCTCATAAAATCAGACCTGCATTAGAAAGGGTGTAGCTATAAATAGAAACTGCTTAGAACATTCAAACCTTACTTGTAAATCAAACCATTCAAAATTACGAAAATGTTGCACTTTATACATGGGCGCGCCCGCTGAAAGGTTAAAATGGAAACCGAAAATTTTAGACAAAAGTGAGATCTCTAAAATCTCTGACTGAACATAACATTTTCTTCAACTGGACGGGGTATATAAAGCTTGTTTGTTTCCATGGGTAATTCACATATACGGAGATCAATACATTCCTTGATATAAATAGGTAATAAACAGAATTAGAAAAAAATCACATTTATCAAACGGAAGCGGGGACTTTAAAGGGGAAAGTTTATCAGAGGGATTGGGTGTAAAATTTTACTATCTAAAGATAAGCATATGGTTCGACCCGGAAAAGCAACTATCAAATAAAGAATAAGGAAAGGGGCAAAAACAAATAGAATCAGGAAGATGGAATTATGAGACTGCATTGGGAGATAAAAGAAATATTAAAAGCATTAAAGAAAGTGGGATACTAGGTGACTCATTTAAGAGCGTAAATTTTTCCTAACAATGGATCAAGATAAAATAGACAGGCCATTTATTAAAACTGACGAACTAGAATAGATAGAAAAGTTATCTGGAAAAATAAAATTTTGGTACAGAGTTAGCATGATGAGTCATTTTGGGGTCAGAAAATTTCAATTTGTGGCTACATTCCCGGATAAGTTATAGCATTCATGGATTTAGATAATTATTGGTTTTAAACATACACAGAGGTTTCTTTTTAGCTTTTATGGAGAATACATTTATTTGACCAATATAAGAATAATTACAGACACTTCAAGTTATGTTATAAACACCCCACATCCGAGATTGATAAACGTTAGTTACTGCGGTATAAAAATCAAGTTTATTAACGGATTTGATGGTTTATTTTATTTTTTTGATAGGGTGGGTTTCGAGAGATTCACCCACAAATTAACCGCGTGGAAGGGACGAATGCCGAAAAGACAAGTACCTGCCACGTTTGAAAAAAAGAATACTATCGCATAATGATGAAAATATATTTGTTCGTAAAATAAATGTACAATAATACGAGGGAAATACTAAATGTGACATTTGATTTATTTGGGCAGATAAATTGAATATTTAAATGATTTCACTAAATTTTTGTAAGTACTTGCCATAAGGTGATGAATTCTCTTCAGTTCTTCTTTGTATAGGCTTTATGGTGCAGGCTTCGTTTAGCCATTACAAATGAACATTCCTCCAGAATCTTCCAATTTTAGAAATAATTCCAGATGCCTTGGGATTCTTTCGACTTCACCCCTTTAAACCCCTGCGTTGTTCCATCAGCTCAGTTAGACTGAGATTAACTGATTAAAGTGGTGGATTAAGGGGCCTAGGTACACACCATATTAGATTCCTGCGTCCAAGCTTAACCCATGGAGAAAAGTTTCTGATTCATTTTCGGCTTGCCCTTACATTTTTTTTTCTAAAATAGTAACTTTTTATAGAGGAAAGAATTTTTCACAAATTTTCATTTTGCAAAACATTTTCGAATAATGATTTAAAGCTTAAACTATTTAGGTAAAAATGTGGTCAATATTGTGTTTTGAACGGACATTGTTCCCTTTCAAGGACGAAATAAAAAAGAAAAAAGAAAAATAGAGAAAGTGCAGAAAAGTTCAGTTTATCCAAAAAAAAAAAGTATTTTTATTTTGTTACCAATATTTCTGTAGCTGTAATTGTTCTTTCATGTTATATTTTCTTGAAATTTTCACAAATTTTGCTGTATAGGGGGAACGATTGTCTTGATTATTACTGACTATTGCTGTAAGCGTTGATTGCCAGTTCCATTTTAGAAACCTTCCCAGGCTTTAAAGCCTGTTTGTTAGAAGGATGTAAAGGATGGATTTAACGATGATTGGCAATTTATCGATGAAGGGATGAATCGATGTAGTGCTATCTCCAACCAAAGGTTAATTTGGAGTTTTTAGACATGCATATTAGACTTACTGACCTACTATTGGTTACATGTTGCAAAAATTACCGTTTGTTACAATATCCTTGTTAAAAAATCTCTATAAATTTATTTCAATTTTAAAGGAATCATTTGCATTACTTTCAAACTTATATAAATTATTTACTTGTAATGTTTTGACTTCTGAAGCGTTTTAACTCGGGAAACTTATCACACTTATGCTCGAAACATTTTATTAACATTTTTACATTCTAGAAATTTATCATTTTCTTCATATGAATAATTTTTGGGATTAATAATTATACCCGAACACAGATAAATCTGTACCAAAGAAAAGTAATATATCAGTCAATTCTCAAGAGCTTCAGTCACTTTCTGAAAATTATTTGTAACAAGGACAATGTGTATACGTTTGCATGAAGACAGACGACTTCATTATACTTCGGGTTAAATCTATCGATAATATAAAGCACAGACAGTTCTTAAAAATAAAGAAATTTCTCTAATGAGTTTTTCAAAAACATGTAAGAAATTTGAAATTCTGAAATTAATACATGATAATACATTAAAAATAATTAGCTGTACAGGTTGTTTAAAATTTTAAAATTAAAGTAGATGCAGTTGCCAAATATGTAATTTAAAGATTTTTTAATAGCATATACGTAGCAAAATGTTTAAAATATTGGTTACACATTAAAAAATATACTAAATCAGTAAAGCCTCTAAATAATTTGTGTATCTTGATTTCAATCTATTCAAAAACTGATAACTTTTATGAAATTATTGGATGAAAAATAAATGAAAGATTTGTAGATTGAACTTACGAAACAAATGATTTAAACAGCAAATATAATACGCAGGATACCTCCAGTTCTCATATAAGTCAATAATAAATATTCGAGGGAAATAACAACTATATGCAATTAATTGATAACAATGTTGAGGAAAATGAAATAAATGGGATTGAAATAAAATGGCAAAATAAGGAAGAAAATAAAATATTAAGTGTATCCAGCTTATGCTGTTTTGAAAATAACAGAATCTAGAAAACTTAACTTGTTTTTGAATTATTCAAAGAGATGAAGAAGATCAAAAATATAAATATTTCCCTATAAAATACCAAAAGGGATTATACCAAATAATATTAGCAAATACAAGGTAGGAAATATTAAATTAAACAATAGTACATGAAATAAAATACAATTCAAATTTAATTACTGTATTTGAAGAAGTTAAAGCAAATGCACCACTTCTAACTCCAGTTGAATCGTTTAAAAGTAAATGATATTGAAAAAATTACTAAAAATATTGAAATATTTATTACTCAGCTTTAAATCTTTAATTATTTTCATGTATTCAGATATTTTTAGAAACTCTTCTATTCTAATTTTTAATCTCTGTTTAGCCGTTAAATGATATCTGATGCATAAGTCCTAGAAAAGTATTCATAAAAATAAATGTGATCTTAACATCTATGAACAAATGAGAGATAATAAATTACAGGGATTACTTGAAGATTTTAAAATAATAACTTACGAGAGTACTGGATATTACGCTTCAAAGTTGGGGAAATATAGACATTATTTAGAAAATAAACAAACAAAAAATTGACGAAATTTTGTATTAAAAAATGATGACCAAAATTCTAAATATCATTTTAAGGAAGCCGTAAAGGCTCGGCCCACAGAAAGCGGTCTGTCGCGGCAGGAAGCAATCCACTGATCGTCGCGGCGGTCTGTGATAAGGGGGCGTCACATCGGAAGTGACAACTCTGTGCGAGCGGTCCAGTCTGGTCCCTTTCTTCTAGAGAATTTTAAGAGCTACAGAAGCAGATATTGAAAATGCGGATTATATTGTAAAAGCAGCTTGATGTTTGCAAAATTACGTTATATCAAATAATAATAAACACTTGGCCACACAGAAAGTGATCTGTCACGGTGGTCTGCGATATTGGGACGTCACATAGGAAGCGATACCTTTGTGTGAGCGGTCCAGTCTGGTCGCTTTCTTCTAGAGAATTTTAAGAGCTACAGAAGTAGATGTTGAAAATGCGGATTATATTGTAAAAGCAGGTTGATGTTTTAACAATTACGTTATATCAAATAATAATAACAGCGAATGGAGAGCCGAAGACACACAAAAAGAGTGTGGGCCTATTCGCACATTTGTGGAAGCTGGATTAGCAAATCGTAGGTCAGCCAATGCTACAATTCAAATTCGCGAACGCTTTGGTGATTGCTTTGACAGAAGAAACAACGCAAAATAAAATTAAAGGAATTTTACTTATTATTAATAACTAGTTGTCTGCCTGGAAAAAAACTGGGTAGAAAGGCGACTACAGTCGGAAAAAGGTTGAGAAAAAGGTTGAGTGAATTTTGTGAATTTAATATGTTCTCGGATGCATTAAATTTATCTTTAACATCTTAATATTAAATATTTGTATTTATAAGAAGAATATTTGTATTTATATTGAAAATAAAGAACTTTCTTGAAAAACGATTGTTTGAGCTTTGATTTTATTCAAGAACATTTGACTGAGATTTACCCTTGATAAAACTAGAGATTAAATGGGGATAAAATTTTCGAATCCTTGAGCTCCTGAAGAAAAGCACAAAATTTATTAGAAAAAGAAGTTCAGAATGTATACATGCTATAAAAATAAACACTAAATAAGCAAAATTAAATTTACATTGTCTTAAAAAACTACTGTTATACTATCTAAAAAAACTTATGTAATACTGATCATACAAAATAACCTTAGGAATTTTGCTGTAAATAATGTATAAGTTTTATAAATATACCAACTAAAATGTTACTGTAATACTAAGAAGGTAATTAAATAAAACTGAACACTTTCAAAAGGATACTGAGTCGATCATAACCATCTAACAAAGATTAAATGTTTATTTAAGAGAGTACACATGTGGATAGGCTTTGAATATGTGACTGCAAAACAAGGTCTTAGTTAAATCCTTGAACTTGGGCTTTAAACTCAAGCTCAAGTTAAGTAAATATTTGAGAAAAATGACTTTCAGATTTCGTCTTTACCCCAAATTTACCACAAGTATAACGTAACCGTTAAAGATATGAACTACCGACTGAAAAATCTATAATTCGAGAAGGCTCTAACAGTCGATATCTTTAGATTTTCAATTTAAAATTTCTGATATTGACACTAGTATGTGGTATTCAATATGATTATAGTGTAATTGTGTTTAAAGTTATGTATCAGTGAATTATTTATTCAAATCACCCTGAGTTGATGATAATCTTCTCAAAAAAATTTCAATAATTAAAGAGTGCATGCGAATTCAGTTTTTCTATAAATATTTTTAATTTCTGGTACGATAAGACACTGAGATTGGCATAATTGGAGTAATCATGTTTATTAATCATTCATGAAATAAAAAGACGCTAACTACAAAAGAAATCTGAATGAATCACTGCGTAGTTGTAGGTTGTTAACTAGGAAACTGAAAAATTCCCTAGGAAATTAATTGCATGTGAAAAGTTACATCACATTCATGTTATGCGAAGAGATGCATTAGCAGAGAAAATATGATTTTTTTAATGTTCAACTTTTTACCTGTTTTTTAAGATATAATATATGAAAGTGAACTCTCTCTAATGTAAACGTGTTTATGGAAATAAAGTTAAAATATACTCAAACTTATTCAAAATTACTTCACCATGATAACTATCTAAGCTAATTTCGCCGGGCTGTTTCAACGTATCACGGAACTAGAGAGCGTAACCCCATTTATCTGTGCAGTTTGAAGAGGTAGGGATCGTGCCCAAGTGTGCATCCCCATTTCTTTGAAGATTTTCTTTCTTTTCAGTATTCCGAACAAAAGCGAGAAATCATTCGCTGATATCCTTAGGGCCTAGCGAAACGATCACTCAGCAAGAAATTAAAAGAAATATAAATGAATGTATATATGTATACAGACACACACGCACACACACACAGACACACACACACACATACACACACACATACACACGAGGATCGTTTGATATGTCCATGCAAAAATAATAAAACGACTTTTTTCTTATTAATTTTCTTATATAATCATCCGCAAGGTCGATACATTTAGTCCTACAATTTTCAAGCTTTTTATTCCCACCAAATCCTTATTAAAGATTTCCAACTCCGCAGTAAGAGTTTGTTTCACTAATCACTACAGGATTTGATGCAAATTTCTGAATTGCAAGAAATTTCTTCTTATTTGAGAATAAGCAGTAGTCCAAGGGTTCGATATCTAGAGAATACGGACTGAGGGGAACTATTTTAAAGCGTAATTCTAGGAGTTTTGCAGCCGCAATCTCAGGTGAATGAGACGAAGTACTATCATTATGGAAAAGAAACTTTTTTCTTCTCTAAATGGGGTTTTTGTATTAAATTCACTATTTAAATAGCCTTATATGGATTAATAGTACTCTTAGGTAATTTTTTTTGCCCTTTTCCAAATAGTCTATAGTGAGCATACCATAGGCGTCTGAAAAAACAGCGTCCGTAACCTTTCTTGTTTTTGCAACCATTTTCACTTTATTTGGTGCACGTCCGCTTCTTTAACCGACTGCTTTCACTGTTTTTTCCTTTCTGGCTGGTAGTGATACATCCATGTTTTATCAACTGTTACGAAACAATTAATCAGTATTTCTTTGAAACAGCTCCAAACTGGGCTTAAAATTGTTCACGTTTTTGACCGATTGTTAGCAAGCGCTTTACCCATCTTACCGACAAGTTTTTCATATACAGATATTCATTCAAAATATTATGTATGCACTCTGGTCAGATACCAACATCCTAAAAAATCTCATGCGCTTTTAACCTTCGATCCTTCATGTAGTAAAGCGCTTTTAAATAAAAAGCTAGCTTTATTACATGTTGGTGAATAAAGGCCGGAATCAAACTTAACGCCGACAGTAATTAGGATGTAGCCCGTGCGAGACAGCTTTATGAGATTTGAAGATGGGAAGATCTGAGATTGGAGACATAGATTAGTTGACGGAGCCCAAAAGTGACATCATGTTACAAAGGTCTTTTACGTGGAATTTATGGTATACAGAGATCCCCATCGCCACGTGCAATTCTTGGGTGGTCTGATATGGGCAGGCAGTGAGGGCGTGAGGTTTAAGTTCAGAAGCCAATGAGAAAGTGTGAAAGGAGTACAGCGAATGAAAAGTTTACGGTGTCCGGATTGGCTGTTTGAAGTTTATGAGAAGGTGGAGTCATAAGTGTGAAAGGGTATTAAAATAAAATATATAGAAGGAGTTTAAAAAAAAGGAGAGAGAGTCTGGATCGGGGAGGCTGTAGGTCCCCATCTCCAGCACGACTTAAAAAGTTAAACTTTAAGTGGACTTGAGGGTTCCACATAAACCTGTTACGGCCACTGCAACATTGCGTTGACTAAGTGAAATAGAGCGGTCCGCACTCAGATTACCGCCGAGTTACTCCCGTGTTACAGCCGAGAAGCAACCCCCATCGAGGACGAAATCGAGAAGTTACACGACGAGGAGAGCCCAGCGCCCCGTTTTTACGACGTGAAGAGATACCCATAGCCAGTGCAAAATAGTGAAGGTACGCGCCAAGGAAAGCCCGGCTACAAATCATCAACTGAGAGAAAATGATCATTCATCGTGAAAGAAATAGAGTTAGCCCCCTGCCCGGTGTAGCAGCGTGACCCCTGACCCTCGGCGAGGCGAGAAGGCCAAGATAGCAACGTGAGTTGATGAAAAGTAATTGGGGTGAGTGTTAAATCTCAAATTTGATTTGTTCAGTTCCAATTCAGGCTAGGTAATTTAGTTTTTTTTACGTAAGGAAGGAGTTTTTTAGTGAGAAGGTGTTTAGTGTTGAACTAATAGTAAAGTTTATTTGTTGTTGCGCTCGGGACGCTCCCTAACCTTGGAAAAGTAATAATAAAATATAATTTGTGAAAAATAAGAATTTTGTGCATTTGTTTTCGGGAAATGAAGTGATTCTTTTTGTTACTTGTAAATATTAAGTGTGTAAATAAACTAAGTTTTCTTATGTTAAACTCTTTAGTTTGTCTAAATTGAAGGTTGTTGATGTTAATTTACATAATCTAAAATTGAGAATAGTGTATTGGTTTTTGTTCGGTTGCTAAGTTCGACATCCAGAGCTTTGGGTTGTATTCAATAAAATAAATATTAAAACACAACGCACCCAAATAAATCCTAAGAAAAATAAATACATTGTACTAACCAAAATAAATTTACGATACGCGCCCAATTGATTTAAAAACTGGATGTAGAAACACGACACTTGATCCCCATATCGGGATTTTTTAAATATTTTCTGACTTCAGCAGGGGGACTTAAACGTTCATCGTCACTTGCGGATCATTCGGCAAAAATCAACAAACCACTTGTAAATTCTTCTAAGCGAGGGTTCAGACCCACCTCAGTATTTATCAAGCCAATATTTAGTTTCTGGTACCGTTTCAGTTAAAAAAATTTTTTTTATCAACACATGGATTTCGTTTTTGTCCATTGTATGAGCCGTAACAAGAGTTGACTGACTAAAATGACTAAGGGTCTAAGCACAGACTAACCCATTAATGCCCAACATCGAATTCTTTAATTTTCTTTACCTAATTATGTACGTACAGGTGCAAAATGGACTGAAAAAATAATAAAAAAATTCCTGCATTAAAATTTTAATTTTTATTCAAAATAATGTTACCGTCCTATAAAAAGGACGCTAGGCACGGGAGGGTACAGGTTTTACACAAACACTTCAACCCTTAGATTTTCTAAAACTATTCCTTTTAATGTCGTTTTTAGATAAATAAACGCATGAAACCAATGGAACTCTGCGAGAAAATGCATAATAAAATAAACACAAGGTTTTTAAATTGTATTTTAATCATTTAAAAGAAATCAAAACAATTTAAAAAGCTGAAAATGTCAAAAATAATAGCTTAAAAGGCACAAATTTAATAAATTATGTCTTATGATAAATTTTAAACACTTTTATATTTAAATTTACATATAAAAGGGGCTTATTAAAATACAAAATAATGAAAAAAGCTATTCGTAATTTTTTATTACACAATTTATACACAAGCTATTTTGTGAGAAAGATTTCAAAGCATTTATCATGCAATCCAACTAAACATTTATTGCATTTTCTTGTGGATTTTTTGCCACAGTAGGAGCATTTATTATCTGTTTTTGGCTTCACAACGATTAAAGATCTTTTTCCGCCATACCGGACCATCACCAGACACTCTTTTTGAAAGTGCTTTTGGTTTCCTGAAGCCAGACTGTTATTTGGTCTCTTACTGTACTTAAAAAAATATGTCTGACAGATTTCTCTTCTAAAGTGGAGGAAACCATTCTGTTACTGTCATTAGAAGGGCATACTCTGTACAATAGCCCACGCATTTAGGATTGATGCTTCTAAGCTAAACAAAAACAGTGGCCACCCCATTTTTAGACCGTATGGAACACTGGTATTGTGCCAGATTTTGATCCACTTTGATCGGTGCACTCCAAAAATTTATTATATTGAGACACAATATACGGTTGGTCAATCTCTACAAATCTTTTATCAATATTCGACCAGCGTTTGACTGAGCTACTAGGTTCATATACCATATGGTTAGACGCCAAAGTAACAACACTATTGTCATTCGACCGAACCATTTTAAAATTTTTGCTGTTCTGAAAATCAAAACTTCCCCTACTCTTCTTTTTAACAGATTTAACATCTCCAAGTGGACATTTTTGAGTTCTATTAACCCGTATAGTGCCAGTCATCGGTAACTTCATTAGATGGTGGGTCCAAATAAATATGCGATTCATGGAATGTATCTTTATCAGATAACTCTGCCATTAAAGCTAATGCCTCTCCACAGTTAAACTTAAAATAAAAACAAAAATATAAATAAGAGCTTTAAAACTTATCAATTGCTCATTTCAGTATATTTACACTGCTGGCCACCCAGATTGCAACACCAAGAAAGACAAGAGATATCACAACAAAATTTATTTTGTAGATAACATGTTGACCAAGTATCAAATGATTAAATTTATAGACTTCTATGAAGTGTGGTTCCTGCCAAAATCAGTAGCCAGAGTAGCCGCCATTGTTGGAGATCACCGCTGCCACACGCCTCGGCATTGATTCAAAGAGACTTTGGATGAGTTCTTGGGTACAGAGACCGAAGCAGCTTCCACACGTTGCCAAAGTTGATCTGCTGGGCAGCTGGGGATGGAATCTGTGTTCAATCGTAGAAGCAACCATGAACCACATGTTTTCTATCGGCGACAGATCCGGAGAGCGAGGCGGCCAGGGAAGCAATTCAATCTGGCGATTGACGAAGAACCGTTGGACAATGCGAGCCACGCTGTGGTGCGCATTATCCCTGTTGAAATATGGCTGTGGGCAAGCCTCGAAGGTAAGGAAGGACAACTGCTCCAACAACCTCGGAGATGTAGCGCTGGCTGTTTAAAGTCACCCGCAAATGCGTACTAGAGGTGTGCGAGAGTGATGTCCAAATACCGCCCATACCATAATACCCGGTGCAGGACCTGTGTGGCGGTGCACTAATGCAGCTGCTTCAGGCATCCTCTCTTCACGGTGTCTCCAGACTCGAATGCGACCATCGTGGTGTTGCAGACAGAAGCGTGACTCGTCAGTAAAGACAATTTCATTCCATTCTGCCGTCCACATCCTTCTGTCATCGCACCATTGGCGGCGGAGGCATCTGTGGTTCTGCGTCAAGGGTAGACAAAGCAATGGACGTCTTGGGGACAGACCACTCTGCTGTAAACGGCGTCGAATAGTACGCGCAGACACTGGATGATGCGTTACAGACTGCATGTGCTGTGCTATGGTTCGTGATGTGACTGAGCGATCCGTCACTGCCATGCGCACAATTTGCCTGTCATCACGTGAAGTGGTGCGCTGAGGTGGATGCGATAGAACACGCCGGTCCGTCGTACCCTCCTGCATCCAACGATCACATATCCGCATTACAGTTGTTTGGTTTCGTCCAACACGACTACCGATTTCCCTGAAAGATAATCCAAAATCTCGGTAGGCCACTGTCCTTCCTCTGTCGAACTCGGATACTTGATCAAAAGATGATCGCTGTTTTCGACGAGGCATAATTGATCGTTTTTTTTGAAAAAACCACAAGAAAAACACAATTGCCGAACTTGAAATCGTCGAAATCTCCAAGCCTTAAATAGCGCTTTGAAGTGGCCCACAGGCACGCGTGATGTGCGTCTGCGCTGAAATCTAATCATTTGCATATCTCACCTCCGTCTAGGCATGTTGTAAATTTCATGTATTTGCATGTTTCCTTCAGGCTGTGTTGCATTTTACAGTGGCCAGCAGTGGTAGATCAATATAATTTGATTAAAAGACAAAATTCTTAAAATTTTATTAAATTATTTACATTAAAAATACACATATTTTTAAAAAATCCAGACAATTACTTATGTACTTCGTAATTTTTCTTTATTTTTTAAATCCCTAAATACAGCGAACACATACTTTGAATTAAAATTTTTGAATTTAAGAGGCTAATTTGGTTCATACGTTCATTACATTATCAAGAGGCTAATATTTCTCTTAAATAAGAAATTTTTTTAATCATTTCTTAATCAACAGAACATTTATTTTTAAATTATTTTCATAAATAAGGAATACTCAATAATCTTTATTTATAAAAATAATTTATAACATCATTTTTCCGAAAATAAATAGCATATCCTTTTCTCTATGGTAATAAAACATCATAAATTGAGTAAAAAAGACGCATTCGTATAGCGGAACAGGTCAGAAAAACATGTACCCATCCGTGCCTAGCGTCCTATATATAGAACGCTACGCAAAATAAAATATAACAGTGTTAAAAAATAATTTTAACAATTTTGAAAGATACGTATTTAAGAAAAGAGTATTGACTGTGATAACAGCATAAAATATTTTCGTTACATTGGAAAAACAATAAAATAAAACTACTTTTGCGTGACGCTCTTTTTGAAAACCTAAGAAACGACAAACTCTGACTTTAGACCCTCAAAGCAGAAATAGAACATTAATGTAGTGCTACCAACTGATGGATAATAAGAAATACAACACTTTATCATGATATTCTGCAATTTGGATCGAAAAAAAATAAAAAATTCAGTGATTTAGAGCTTATTATGTAAGCGTCCTTTTAAAAGGATGCTAGGCACTAATGGGCTAAGTATGGATTTTGTTTAAAATTTGACATACGAACCTTTGAATCATTCTATATGTCAGAGCGAACGTCCCTCCCACCCACCCCCATAATCTCTCAGTGGTTGGCATGTTGAATTTCCATGTAGTGGACTTGGGTTCAAATCCCGAGTAAGGCTTGGACGTTACCGTGTTGATCCCTCATAGAGAGAAATAATGACTCACCTAAAAGGTGCTCCTATAATAAAGCAGCCAGCAAAGCAGCTAGCGATGTTGTTAGGGTGAATGTTTCACAAGTACCTCCGCAATAGAATAAAAATAGACAGAGAGGCACTAATTTCAATTTTGTGGCTCCATCTCTCTTATTTTGCATGGACATATCAGACATATCAAACGATCCTTGTGTGCATGAGTATTTTTTTTTTTTTTACTAATCCCAGATTGTCTAGCAAGGCTAGACAATCTCCATAAAACCAAAAATTTCCAAAAAGTCTAAAATCAGTAGAGGGTCCAGAAGGACCTCGTCCTTAGTAAAACCCAAACAATTTAAAATATGGGCAGGGGAGGCCATGTCGGCAGAAGCACCAGTGGCACTCCGGGAAGATCTTCTGTCCCTGCCGAAAAGTGAGTGCTTTTATATGACCACTCATGAAGCGCGAGAAGGCCGTTTGGTACTTTCTGGGCTTGATCTGAAAAGACCCACCCGGACTTCTTCCAAAGTACATGGGTGGCAAGGAGGAGTTCTCCAAAGATGGTTTGTTTGATCTTCATGAGGGAGTAAATCTCTCTAAAAGTAAGTACCTCACAAGGACTCACGTACTCCTCAGCCGCAGTCCTGGCTAAAAGTCGGCCCTTTCATTACCGTCGATCCCAACATGGGAGGGATCCACTGGAAATGAATAGTGTGTCCAGATGAAAGCCGGTCAAGAAGATCTAAGATGTCCAGGCTAGTCTGGTCCCCAATAATAGTCCAATTAGAGAGGTGCTGAATTGAAGCACGGCTGTCAGTTAAAAACCAGACATCGTGAAAATGAGTATATATACTATATATATATATATATATATATATATATATATATATATATATATATATATATATATATATATATATATATATATATATATATATATATATATATATATATATATATATATATATACATATGTTTGGAACGGTTATAGTTAATTATTGTTCTTCATATTTCATTGAAAAAATCGTTCTTTAACTGTTTCTTTAAACTAACGGTAACTTTATATTTAATTTAAAAAAATTGTTCCTTAACCGTCTTCTTTAAATTAACGGTAACTGTATATCATGATAAGAAAACGATATATTGTTTTTCTTTTCGTTGGAATAAAACTCTAAAAATAATTGGTCTCGCAGTTCCTTTTGCTCTTATTTTGTTTGTTTCCCTTTAAAAAAGTATTTTTGAGTAAAAAAAGGAACCTGTAGGAATAAAAGCTTGTAACGGAGAGCCGTTACATATTTTTATTCATACAGGTATCTATATATATATGTGTATATATATATATGTGAGCGTGTGCATATTTATTTATATATATAAATATATATATATATATATATATATATATATATATATACACATACATATATGTGTATATATATATATATATATATATATATATATATATATATATATATATATTTATATATATACACTCTGTTACAAAAAAATATATGCACCCAGAAGGAAATAAGGTACTATCACGAAACTTAACATGTAGGCAGTGTATGAGGAGATAAGCAAATGATTACAAATTCAGAAGAACAGACCGTTTTATTAAGAAGATATGGCATAAAAAAGGTTACAAATCAGTAAGTTGATCGTGTGTCCTAACAAATCGCTCCCCACACTGCCACATCTTGTGTAATCTTCTCGACAATACTCGGCAATCCTCTCGACCGTAGGCCTCTCGACAACAAATGCCGGATCGGACCGGTGGCCTGGCCGAATCCACACGCGTATGCGCTAGTCATGATCATTAAGACTGAATCAGGATTCATCGCTGAAGATCACACGTCTCCAGTCGGTCACACTCCAGCTAGCACGAGGTCGGCAAAATTCCAATCGACACTGCCTACGATGTGGGGTCAGCGGTAGGCGTCTTAATGGACGTCGGCTCTTTATACTTGCGTCAGCCAGTCGTCTCCGAATGGTTTCCCTTGATATCACCGAATGTCTGGAAGGTGGTAAATGGCGTCGAACCGATTTTAGCGACGTTGTTGATGCGGACGTGGCCGCTCTTATGAATGCGCGATCCACGAACGCATTTGTGTTCCTGGGACGCCCTAACCCTTCGCGACGGTAAATTATCCCTTCCGTGATCCATTATTGACATTACCGAGCAACTACCATATCGTTCCAATCGAGGTGGCGGCCGATACGCCTGTTAGACCAACCTGCTTCTCTGGGGACTACTATACGCCCCCTCTCCAAGTCCTACAATTGTTCGTACTGTCGCCGGTTACGTCGCAGAGGCATCTCTAGTCACAATACCGTCCATCCAAGTCGACAGATTTGTTTGAATAATCTTATGCAACGAGCAATCATGTCTTTAAACTCTCCGAGCTGCACATCTCATATGCGCATAGCACGCTTACCCTTGTCTCATTGGAGTCGGAATTTTAATCATTTGCATAACTCTTACCAGACTACATTCCTGCCAAGTTTCGTGATAGTAGCTCGATATCTACTGGGAGCATATATTTTTTTGTTACAGAGTGTATATATATATACACTGCTAAAAACAATTAGGGGAGCACATGGTTTTAACGAAATTACTCAAATACTTACACCGATAAGTAACATAAAATAAATCATCCATAATTTAAAGCCTAGCAGGAAACAGAAGAAGAAAACTTCATATGCAAATCAAAGTTCATGACGTCAAAAACCAGAAAAATAACATAAGGGCGGAAATCGGGATGTTGCAGAAACGTCTGTTTCACTGCCATAACTGTGAAATTCGATTGCTCAGTTAATCTTTTTGAGAAAAGGTAACTTGAAAATGTCTCAACAACGTGATTTACCGGAATCCATAGCATGGCGTATTATAGGCAGACTTGAATCCGGACAAACACAAAGTAGTGTTGCGGACGCTGTTGGAGTCGCCAAAAGTGTCGTTGCAATGCTGTGGAATCGATTCCAAGAAACAGGAAATGTTAGACGTCGACCAGGGCAATGTCGGCCACTCGCCACTACAGCAACTGATGACCGGCATATACTGTTAACAGCTCGCCGAAACAGAACAGACAATGCTACTCAGCTGCAAAGACAGTTGCTCTTGGCAACAGGACGAAGGGTGTCCAGCCAAACAGTACGTAATAGGCTTTATCAGGGAGGTCTCTGTGCACGTAGGCCAATGGTCTGCATTCTGTTGACCTCACGCTACCGTGCGGCCCGAAGAAGATGTGCTGCTGAACATCGAGATTGGGAGCAACATGATTGGAGCCAAGTGCTGTTTACAGAAGAGTCACGATTCAGTCTGGAGTGTGGCACCCGACATGTTTTCGTATGGAGGGAAAGGGGCACTCGAAATAACCCCACATTCGTTTGTGAAAGGTCACAATACAGACGAGCTGGTTTTATGGTATGGGGTGGTATCAGCATAGGTGGACGTACGGACCTGTATATCATTCGGAATGGTACTTTGATGGCCCGAAGGTATGCAGACGAGATACTGAGACCTCATGTCATACCTTACACCGTAGCCATTGGAGATTCCTTTGTTTTCCAGCATGATAATGCCAGACCGCATACAGCTCGTCTTGTGGAGAACATGCTTGAAGCTGAAACAATACAGCGTATGGAATAGCCAGCATGCTCTCCTGACCTGAATCCAATCGAGCATGTTTGGAACATGCTCGGACGATGCACTGCTACGAGACCAAGGACTCCTTTTACTCTCCGAGACTTGGAGATTGCACTTCTTGAGGAGTAGAACAGCATTCCCCAAAGTCTTATCTATAACATCATCGCATTCATGGAAAACAGGTTTGCAGCAGTCTTAGCTGTTCGAGGAGACCACACGCCATATCAAAAATCTTGCGTCATTTCTAAACAATACTTTTTTTTAATCGTTTACATGTAACGAAATTGTTGCCCTAAATCATCTTTTCATGTTTTTCCATATTTTCAAAGAATTAAAGCTTAATTACGAATTTTTTACGTCTTTTTTTCTGTATTGCGCATTGATACGTGTGTACTATCTATTTTATGCCAATACGTGGCTGTCTCGCACGGTTTTCTTAACTTCTTTGCTTGCTCCCCTAATTTTTTTGAGCAGTATATATATATATATATATATATATATATATATATATATATATATATATATATATATATTTATATATAATATATATATATATATATATATATATATATATATATATATATATATATATATATATATATATATATATATATATTAAGGGAGAGAGAGAGACCAGTACCTCATTTTCCGGCTATCCTATTTATTTAACATTAAATTTGAGCTTTCTAAAAGCAATAAAATAATTGTCAAATTATGTTACATTTAATGTATAAAGAAATGTAAAATTACGTCAAGAATTAGTCACAGGATAAATTAAAAGAAAAGAAGGTACTATATACAAAGTCATTTTTTTTATCGTCTAATTATCAAAGGATTAATTTATTACTCCTGAACTCACAAAAATATACTTATAAAAGCACTTTTGCAGAAAATTGTCAAAACAATTTTTTTGGAAATATCTCTTTATTCGAAATTGTTAAAAAAAAATTGAACGAATTTTCAGGCATGAATAAAAACCGGATAGAATACAGCTCCTTCCTCAGCCTATCCAGCGCATTCCAACAGTATCTGTTAACAGATGGCGTTATCGTGCTCAAAATGGCTCTTTTTTTCGGAATTGAAGGATCATTCTAGATGTAATGCCAAGGACACTCAATAAAAATAGTGGATTCTTAGCAGCCATAGTATTGTAACGTATTTGTCATGCAAACTTTCAATGGTTTTGAGATTCGTACCGGAGGTAGAGTTGTATTTTATCAGGTTTTAAGTCATGCCTAAAGATTTGTTAATTTTTTTAGCTATTTCAAATCAAGAGATATTGCTCAAAAAATTATTTTGACAATTTCTCTCCAAAAGATATTTTTTTAAGAAAATTTTTGTTTGTTCAGTAGTAATAAATTAATTATTTGATAATTAGACTATAAAAGGCGCTTTGTTTATCGCATTTAGAGACTAGCTTGTTTTTTTTTTTTAATTTTCAGTGACTAATACTTGATGCAATTGTAATTTTTTTATACATTAAATGAAACATAATATGACAATTATTTCATTGCTTTTAGAAACTGCTTTAGACGTTATGTTAAATGTAACAAATCTGAAGTTAACTGTTAAAAGTAACAGAAGCGGAAAATTTCTGATAAAGTGTAACTTCTCCCTGATTAAAATTTTACAGAATGGAACACTAAACTATTTTCTCCCTATATAGCTGATTAATTAATGATTAAAATACAGAGTTACAAAGAAGAAATGAAAGATTTCTAATAGGAATGCTTAAATTTTTATCGTACAATTGTTAATATAAAACTGAAAAAGTTCGTCCAACCTGTAAAAGGACAGATAGCTAATGCAGTGACATTTTTATGCAGATACATTATTTTGGAAAGTATGAAATTTGGCAATTTTGGAGAGGAAGTCGTTTTAATTGGCTTAGACCTCGTGTCCTTCATATTGCTGTTTTAGGAATTCGAGAAAATGGTAGAAAGAGGAGTGGGTTTATTTTTTTAATAAGTTTGGAGCATAAAAATAATATTTTTTGGCACACTTTCGTTCTGTTTGAGAGGACCCAAATTTTATTTGTTGTATTCCATCATTTAAAACGACTCCTGGAATCCCCCCCATAAAACTTAGTTAATGTTTAAAATTACGATTGATAAATGTAGAAATACTTCCCTCGGTTAAGAAATAACGAGACATTTTATTAGAAGATATTTTTTTGGCCACACGTGTTAGCAATATTGACTAATTACACTGAAGTGCCACTGAATTAGGGTAGCAACGCCTATGAAATTGTGTAGCACTGCTCATCATGTATGCGCAAGTGAGGGCGCTGTGGTAACTCCATATAAGCGCGTACTGTGGTTGTCTGAATTAGTTGTTGGAATTGCCAGTAGGGTAAACTGCCTGATTTCGACGCCTTCGATCGCGGACAAATCGTAGGTGCGCGACGCATGGGCCATTCAATTTCCGAAATCGCCAGATAGCTAGGATTTTCAAGGTCGACAGTGTCAAGAGTAAATTTGACATTGGTCCGTTTAGTACCAAGTCACACACACCACACCACCACACCACACACACACAACACACACACCACATATATATATATATATATATATTTATATATATATATACTATATATATATATATTATATATATACACCAACATACGTACATTGGTATCCAAAATTTAGGTTATAAGCACGTTTTTGATAACTCAAAATAGCTACTGTAAAATGATAATATTTTACCATATATATTTGGGGAACAGGTAACACAGTTTTTAGTATCCAGTTTGATTCAACGGTGTTTAGCGTAAGTATGTAGAAGAACGTCAAAGTAGCCCATTTCAGCACCTGGGATTTTTTTGTCTGCAGAGTTGTGATTCTTGCATAAATTTCCCCAAAATTCAACTGATTTCGGTGCGAATGAGTTGTCATAATCGTTTTAGACGACTGGCTGAGATGGAGAGCCATTTTAGTCTGGAAGCTGGCCAGTCTCTAGCGGAGGTGACTCGGTGGCAACGAAGGCACCAAAAGTGGTATCCAGGTTATGGCATCAATTCAAAACAAGTGGTACCATCATCAGGAGGCCGGCCAAGTCCGTCTAAGAGCAACGATACCTGCACAGGATCGTTACGTGGCATTAAATGTGCGATGGCATTAAATGTGCGATGGCATTGACAGATGACAGAACTTGAGAGACTCTCTCAGGACTCTGTTGCTACTACTGGAACAATAGTTTCCAGACAAACTGTATAGAGGCGTCTAGCAGAGAAGTGCCTTTATGCACGGCCACCAGTGGTGTGTCCCCCTTTGATCATACAGCACAAGAGAGCCCGTTTGTCATGGAGCCGATCGCATCATACTTGAACAAAACAACACTGAGGGCGTGATCTTTTCACTGATGAGTCCAGATTCAGAAAACAAAGGGATTCCCAACGAGTCTTGATCTGGAGGTAGCCTGGGCTGTGTTGTCATCCCTCCAACCTAAGGGAAATAGATCCCTTTGGAAGTAGAGGAATCCTTCTCTGGGACAGCATCATGTTGGACAGTCGTACACCGCTGCAAGTCGGCATACTGCAGGACTTCGATGCAGGCAGCGTCACCGCACAGCGCTATAGAGATGAGGTCCTTGAAGCTTATGTAAGATTGTTCCTTGGTGCTGCCGGTCCCGACTTCTTTTTTTATGAATGATAATGCGATGCCGCGCAGATCCCAATTTCCCGACTATTTTCTGGAGGAAGAAGATATTCGCCGTATGAAATGGCTAGCGTTGTCTCGGGACCTAAATCCTATAGTCAAGTTTGGGAGGGCCTAGAAAAAGTCATTTCAGGAAATCCCACCCCCCCCTGACAGCACCCTACAGGAGTTGAAATCCGCGCTTTCAGAAGAATAAGATTTGGTGCCACAAGTATTTCTTGATATCATCATTAACAGTTTGATGGATCATTGAGCAGCTTGAATAGCTGCGCACGGTGACCACACCCCCTGATAGGCGCACGGTTCCGGAGATATGATGCATCATGATTTAACTTTTTTTTGGTCTAATTTGTGTATTGCTAAAATTTAACGCCTAATTCATCTTGTATGTTGCTGTATGCTTTCCTGTTGTATGAGACATCTCTGAAAAATTTCGTTGCCTATAAACCAAACATTTCTCCAGATATCACAGATTTTACTGTTTGTGACCTGTAATTTGGACACCAAGTATTAATATATATATATATATATATATATATATAATTACGTTTTATTTCGATTTTACATGTTTTGATCTTTGTAATGCATCACTCTGACCACTTATTATAGAAAGTAAAAGAAACAATCGTTTTATATTTAAAACTGTCTTCTTTCTGTAAAGTTTGTAAAATCGTTTGATCATTCATTTTTTTTATCAATAATTTGAGGCTTTACAATTTAGGGAGTTCCCCAAAAGTGAATTTATTTTAGAAAATGTAATTGCGGGCCAGAGGGGTGCAGTGGCCCGGTGGCAAAGGCTTCAAGACAGTGATCTGAACGTCCCTGGCTTTATGCCGGTCGCTGACAAATCCACTACCGTGTACACTAACTGACGCTGGTGCGCGAACAATCTGTAGTGGCTGCAATGTCCTCGAAGTTCTCCAATTTATCTCTGGAGGTGCGGGGTAAAGTGTTTCCGTCTCGTCACTTGACTCGGTTCAAAATTATGGGACCTGTTCATAGGGTACGAAGCTGGGCCTTATAAATGCGTGTAAGATAAACTAGCGAAATACTAGAAAAGATCTTTTTATTTGAACAGCGAATAAATTGCGATCGACAATTGATTTTCTCGAATGAATATCAGCGGGGGTGTAGCCAGTGGTGGACCGCTCACTTCGCATGCGGGATACCCTGGGTTCGAATCCCAGTTTCTCCATCCAGGTGGATTTCAGGTTTTCGTAGTCACTTTTCCCCCCAAATTTTTATTTTATACATATGTAATTTATTCTCGATATTTTTAAGAAAAATTATAAATGCGTGCACGACAAACTAGAAAAATGCGAGAAAGGATTTTTCTTTTGAGCAGCGAATGAATTGCGATCGATAATTTATTTTCTCGAATGTACATCGGCGCGGGTGTAGCTCAATGGTAGAACGGTCGCATGCGAGATTCCCTGGGTTCGAATCCCAGTTCCTTTAAACAGGTTGACTGTCCTGTTCTCTGATTCGTTTTTCTCCCCCAAATGTATTTTATACATGTGTAATTTGATCTCAATACTTTTTTTAAAATGTATAGATGCGTGCAGGATGAACTAGCCAAATGCGAGAAAAGATCTTTTATTTTTGAGCTGTGAATGAATTGCGATCGACAATTTATTTTCTCGAATGAATATTGGCGGCGTTGTAGCTCAGTAGTGGAGCGCTCGGCCCTGTGTACGAATCCAAGTTCCTCAATCCTGGTGGTTTTCAGACTTCCATAATCATTTTTCCCCGAAAAGGGATATTATACTTATGTAATTTGGTCTCGATATTTTTTAGAAAATGTGTAGATGAGTGCATGATGTAGTAGCCAAATGTGAGAAACGATCTTTTTTTTTAAGCGGCGAATGCATTGCAATCGATAATTTATTTTCTCGAATTTGTATCGGCGGGGATGTAGCTCACTTCGCATGCGAGATTGTCTGGGTTCGAAACCCATTTCCTACAGCCAGGTTGATTTTAGTTGGCATAGTCATTTTTCTCCCCAAAAGGGATTTTATATATGTGTAATTTGATCTCAATAATTTTTAGAATTTATATAGATGCGTGTAGGATGAACTAAGCAAATGCGAGAAAAGAAACTTTTTTAGATCAGCGATAATATTACAATCGTAAAATTATTTTTTTAATGTACTTCGGTGGAGGTGTAGCTTAGTGGTAGAACGCTCTCTACGCTTGCGATATGTCTTGGGTTCAAATCCCAGTTCCACAAGCCAGATGGTTTTTCAGATTTAAATCGTCATCCCCCCCCCCCCAAAAAAAAAAAAAAAAAATGTGACTACATACGTATTTTCGTCTCGGTATTTTTTGAAAAATTATAAACTCGTACAGTATAATCTAGCCAAATGCGAGAAAGGATCTTTTTTTTCAGCAGCGAATGAATTGCAATCGATAATTTATTTTCTCGAAAATGGAACGGCGGGAGTGTAGATCAGCGGTAGATCGCAAGCTTCGTATGCGAAAACCCCTGGGTTCGAATCCGAGTTCCTCCATCCCGGTGTTTTTCATGCTTCCATAGTCATTTTTCTCCTAAAAGGTATTTTATATATATGATATTTGGTCTCGATATTTTTTAAGAATGTTTAGATGCGAGCAGGATGCAATATACAAATGCGAGAAAGGATTTTTTTATATTAGAGAGTAAATAACGATCGATAATTTATTTTCTCCAATGCAATTCGCCGGGGGTGTATTTCAGTGGTAGAGCGCTCGCTTCGCATACGAGATGCCCTCGGGCTCGAATCCCAAGTTCCTCCAAACCAGATGGAATTTAGGCTTCCATAGTCCTTTTTTTTTTCTCCTCAAATGTGATTTTATACACATGGAATTTGGTTTCGATATTTTTGTAGCAAAATACAGATGTGTGCAGGATGAACCAGCCAGTTTGCGAGAAGGGATTTTTTTTGAGTAGCAAATATATTGCAATATATAACTTATTTTCTAGAACGCAAATCGGAGGAGGTGTAGCTCAGTGGTAGAGCGGTCTCTTCGCATGCTTGATACCCTGTGTTCAGTTCCCAGTTTCTCCACCCAGTTGTTTTTCATTTTCACATAGTCATTTTTTCCCAGGAAAGTGATATTATACATATATAATTTCTTCTCGATACTTTTTGTAAATATTATAAAATCGTGTAGGATAAACTAGCCAAATGCGAGAAAGGATCTTTTTTTTGAGCAGCAAATGAATTACGATCAATAATTTATTTTCTCGAATATATAACAGCGGGGTTGTAGCTCAGTGGTGGACGCTCGATTCGTATGCCAGATGTCCACCACTTCCTCCACCCAGGTGGTTTTGAGTTTTCCATAGTCATCCCCCCCCCCCTCAATGTGATTTGATACAGATGCCTACAGGATGAACTAGCCAAGTTCAAGAAAATAATTTTTTTTTTGAGCAGCTAAAATATTGCGATAGATAACTTACTTTCTCGCAGGTATACCGGCGGGGGTGTAGCTCAGTGGTAGAGCGCTCGCTTCGCATGCGAGATGCCCTGGGTTCGATCCAGTTCCTCCAAGCAGGTTGGTTTTTAGTCATAGTCTTTTTTTACCCCAAAAGTTACTTTATACATATGTAATTTGGTCTAGATAATTTTTAAATATGTATAGATGCGTGCAGGGTTTGTCCGGTCGATGGTCGAATGGCTAGGGCGCTGGCAGTCTGTGGGCGGAGTTCTGTGGGTTCGAATCCCACTCCTTGGCATGGACGTTTGTAGCCGTTCGGAATCGCGCTTTAACAGTAGGTCCCGATCTAATTAGCCCTCGTGTAGCAAAAGTTGACCGTAGCTTACCAAACCAACCACGCGTGCAGGATTAAATAAATAAATGGGTAGAAAGGAATTTTTGTTGATTACGCGAGTAAATTGCAATCGATAATTTATTTTTTTCGAATGTATGACGGCGGGGGTGTAATTTAGTGGTGGAGCGCTCGCTTCGCATGCTAGATTTCCTAGGTTCGATTCCCAGTTCCTCCATCCAGGTGGTTTTCAGATTTCCAAAGTCTTTTTTTTCCTCAAAAGAGAGTTTATACTTATGTAATTTCGTTTTGATATTATTCAGAAAAATTATAAATTCATGCAAGATAAACTAGACAAATGAGAGAAAAGATCTTTTTTTTTTGATCAGCGAATGAATTGCGATCGATAATTTATTTTCTCGAATGTATGACGACGGGGGTATAGTTCAGTGGTGGAGCTCTCGCTTCGCATGCTAGATTTCCTAGATTCGATTTCCGCTTCCTCCATCCAGGTAGTTTTCAGATTTCAAAAGTCCTTTTTTTCCCCAAAAGGGAGTTTATACTTATGTACTTTCGTTTCGATATTATTCAGAAAAATTATAAGTTCTTGCAGGATAAACTAGACAAATGTGTGAAGGGATCTTTTTTTTTTGATCAGCGAATAAATTGCGATCGATAATTTATTTTCTCGAATGTATGACGGTGGGGTGTAGTTCCGCCCAGTTCCGCCAAGCAGGTGGATTTCTGTAGTCATAGTCATTTTACCCCGAATTGTGACTTTATACATATGTAATTTGGTCTAGATATTTTTTAAATAAGTATAGAGTCGTGCGGGATTAAATAGACAAATGCAAGAAAGTATTTTCTTTTTCATTAGGGAGTAAATTGGGATCGATAATTATTTCTCAAGGCGAGGGTTGTAGTGTTAGAGCGTTCCCTTTCTCTGCGAGCTGTCATGTGTTCGAATCCTGTTTACCCATTTAAGTGATTTTCTGTTTTCCATGGTCTTTAGTTAAATGCGAGAAAGGATTTTTTTGAGCATCGAATAAATTGCGATAGATAACTTATTTTCTCGATGGAATATTGTCGGGGTGGTGCTCATTTTTAGACCTATCGCTTTGCATGCGAGACGCCCTGGGATCGAACCCCATTTCTTCCATGCACATGGTTTTCAGTTTCCCATAGTTATTTTTCCTCAAAAGGGATTTTATAATATTAATTGTTCTCGATATTTTTCAGAAAATGTATAGATGAGTGCAAGATGAATAGCCACATGTGAGAAAGGTTTTTTTTTTAACAGCGAATGAATTGCAATCGATAATTAATTTCTTCGAATATATTACGTATGGTGTATAGCTCAGTTGTAGACCACTCATTTTGCATGCTAGATGGCCTGGGTTGGGAATCTCAAATCCTCCAGCCGGATGGATTTCAGTTGTCATAGTCCTTTTTCCTCCCCAAAAGGATTTATACATGTGTAATTTGATCTGAATACTTTTAGAAAATGTATAGATGGATGCAGGATGAACTAACTGAATGCGAGAAACGAAAATTTTTTTTTGAGATATATATGAAATTTAGTCTCCATATTTTTTAGAAAAAAAATAAATAATTGTAGGATAAAGTAGCCAAATTCGAGAAAGGATTATTTTTAACAGCGAGTGAATTGCGCTCGATAATTTTATTTTCTCGAATGTATAATGGCGGGGGTCTAGCTCAGTGGGTATACGGCTAGCTTTGCATGGGTTTGGTTCGGTTCTGGTTTGAAGCGCTACGGTCAACATTTGCTACACGAGGGCTGATCTAGATCGGAACCTACAGTTTAAAGCGATCCGAATGGCTACAAACATCCATGCCAACAGTGGAACTTGAACCCACAGGATCGAAAACCGAATGCCAGCGTCTTAGCCATTCGGCCATCATCCTGGTGCTTCACCTGGAAGATGCCCCTGGGGTTGAATCCCAGTTCCTCCAGCCAAGTGGTATTCAATTTTCATAGTAAATTTTGTCCTCCAAAGTTATTTTATGCAGTGTAATTTAGTCTCGATATTTTTTAGAATATTTATCGATGCGGGCAGGATGAATTAGCGAAATGCGAGAAAGGATTTTTTTTTTTTTTGCAGCAGCATTGAATTGCGATCTATAATTTTTTTTCTCGAATGATTATCACTGGGGGAGTAGCTTAAGGGGTAAAACACTTGCTTCGCATGCGAGATTGCCCTCGGTTCGAATGCCAGTTTCTTCTATCCAAGTGACTTTTCAGATTGCAATAGTCATTTTTCCCCGAATAGTGATTTTATACAAATGTAATTTGCCTCGATATTTTTTAGAAATGGTTAGATGCGTGAACGATGCACTAGTCAAATGCGAGGAAAAGAGCTTTTTTTTCCCGCAGCGAATAAATTGCGATCGACAATTTATTTTTCCTCTATTGTATAATGGTGGGGGTGTCAGCTCAGTGGTGGAGCGGTCGCTTCGCGTGCGAAATTCCTTGGGTTCGAATCCTAGTTTCTCCATTTCTGGTGGTTTTCAGTTTTCATAGTCATTTTTTCCCTAAAAGATATTTTATTCATATGTAATTTGTCTCGATATTTTTTAAAAATATATAGATGGGTGCTAAGATGAAATAGACAATGCAATAAAGGATTTTTTTTCTTTGTGAATCAGAGAATAAATTGCAATCGATCATTTATTTTCTGAAGGTATATCGGCGGGGGCGTAGCTCAAAGGTAGACAGCTTGCTTCTCTTACAGATGCCTGGTTCGAATCCCAGTTTCTCTGTTCAAGTGATTTTCAGTTTTCCATAGTCTTTTTTCCCCCAAAAAAGTGATTTTATAGATATGTAGTTTCGTCTGGATATTTTTTTATAAAATGTACTAGACGCGGGCAGGATAAACTACACAAATGCGAGAAAGGATATTCTTTTTCAGCAGTGAAGGAAATGCGATCGATAATAATTTTCTCGAATTTGCCCTGGCGGGTTGCATGTCGGTGGTTAGCAGCGCAATCGCTTTGCTTGGGAGTTGCCATGAGGTTCGAATCTCTGTTCAAGTGATTTTCAGTTTTCCATAGTCTTTTTTCCCCCAAAAAGGGATTTTATACATATGTAGTTTCTTCTCGATATTTTTTATGAAATGTATAGATGCGGGCAGAATGAACTACCTAAATGAGAGAAAGGATCTTTTTTTTTTTTTTTTTTTTGATCAGCGAATAAATTGCGATCAAAAACTTTTTTCCTCGAAGGGATATTGGCGAGGGTGTACATCTGGGGTAGACAGGTCGCTTCGCAATCGAGCTGCCCTGGGTTCGAATCCCAGTTCTTCCATTCACATGGTTTTGAGTTTTCCATTGTCATTTTCCCTCCAAAATGGATTTGTACATATGTAATCTCGTTTTGTTACTTTTTAGCAAATATTCAGATGCGTGCAGGATGAACTAGCCAAATACGAGAAAGGACTTTTTTTTTTGAGAAGAGATAAAATCACGATCGATAATTTTTTTTGTCTAATGTACTTCGGTGGAAGAGTAGCTCGGTGGGAGAGCGCTATTTCGCTTGCGAGGTGCCCTGGGTTCGAGTCCCAGTTTTTGCATTCAAGGAATTTTTAGTTTTCCATAGTCCTTTTTTTCCCCCCAAAAGTGATTTTATACGTATGCAATTTGGCCTCGATATTTTTTAAAAAATGTATAGATGCGGGCAAGATGAACTAGCCAAATTCCAGAAAGGATCATTTTTTTTTGAGCAGCTAATGAAATGCGATCGATATTTTTTTTTCTCGAGTGTATATCGGCGGGGGTGTAGCTCAGTTATGGACCGCTCGCTTTGCAGGCAAAATGCTATGGGTTCGTATCCCAGTTCTTCTATCCTGGGGTTTTTCAGTTTTTCATTGTTATCTTTTCCCTAAAAAAGGCCTTTTATACATATGTAGTTTTGTCTCGATGTTTTTTAGAAAAATTATAAATTTGTACAGGATAAACTAGCCAAATGAATGTAAGGATTTTTTTTCTTAAGCAGCGATTAAATTATGATCGGATATTTATTTTCTGGGCTGCATATCCGAGGGGCTGTGACTCGGCTGTAGAATGCTCGCTTTGCATGTGAAATTCTCTGCGTTCGAATTCCAATTCCTCCTTCTTGGTGGTTTTCAATTTTTCATACTCACTTTTCTTCCCGAAAAGTGATTTTATACATGTCAAATTTTGTCTCTCTCTTTTTTTTAGGAAATATATATATGCGAGCAGGATAAACTAGCTAATAAATAATTGTTTTTCATAAATAGCGGAGATATTGTGATCGATAATTTATTTTCTTGTCAGTGTATTCGCGCGTTTGTAGTTCAGTTATAGAGCGTTCGCATTGCATGCGAGATCCCCTGAGTTCGAATCACAGTTCCTATATCTAGGTGGTTTTCAGTTTTCCATAGTCATTTTTCTCCCCCAGAAACGATTTTATACAGTATGTAGTTTTGACTCGATATTTTTTAGAAAATTTACCATGTGTCTCAATTCCCTCCGGGATTTGGAAGGCTTATAAAAAAAACATATTACCAACACAGCAACAAAGTTGACTTTACTGGAGAAAGAAACATTACAAGTTTTCTTTCACAAATGTTCAATATGTGAACCTTTCGTGATGTATCAGATATCAAGTCTAAAGTCAAATTCTTGTTTCACTCGTTTTTTTCCGGGATCTGCAATTCCGCACTCGCTTGACGAATTGACTTTCTTGGGCTTCGCACAAACGCATCTCATACACGAGTAAGCTTTTTCGCCGAAGGTCCTGGACGACCAGTTCATTTTCCATCACACAAGCATCCACTTTCCTGAAATTTCCGAAACCACGCATGAATTATTTTATTCGTTGGTGGTTGAAATCCGTATTTTGTACGAAACTGTCTTTGACCTGTTACAACAGATTCACTTTTCGCAAATTCTAACACACAGAAAGCTTTCTGTGAACACGTAAACGCCATTGTCTTATGTGCAAAAATTTCAAAAGTCTGTTTCCGTTATTTGCTACTGCTATCAGACCTAGTGCCGCCATCTACTAACACTTTTGTGAAACAAAACTTGTAATGTTTCTTTCTCCAGTAAAGTCAACTTTGTTGCTGTATTGGTAATATGTTTTTTTTAAGCCTTCCAAACCCCGGAGGGAATTGGGACTAGATGCGTGATTGATGAACTAGTCAAACGCGACAAAGGATTTTTTTTTTTTTTAAGCAGAGAAGAAATTGCGGTGGACAATTTATTCTTTCTAATGTACGTCTGTGGGGGTGTATCTTAGTGGTAGAGCGCTCGCTTCGCATGCGAGATGCCCTGGGTTCGATTCCCAGTTCCTCCATCCAGATGGTTTTCAGTTTTCTGTAGTCATTTTTCTCCCCCAAAAGTTATTTAACACATGTGCATTTTGTTCTCGTTTTTTTTAGAAAATGTATAGATGCGTGCAGGGTAAACTAGCTAAACGCGAGAAAGGATTTTTTTAAGCAGCGATTAAATTATAATCAATAATTTACATTCTCGCTTGTGTGTTCTTGGGGTTGTATATTAATGGTAGAACGCTGGCTTCGCACGCGAGATTTCCTGGTTTCGAATCCCAGTTCGTCCCTCCAGGTGGTTTTTATTTTGTACATTACCTTTTTCTTCCCCAAAAGGGATTTTATACATATATAACTTTGTGTCTATATTTTATAGGAAATGTATAGATTTGTGCAGGATAAACTAGCCAAACGCTAAAGAGGAATTTTTCCTGAAGCAGCGAATTATTTGCGATCGGTAATATTTTTTCTCGAAGGGTATTCCGGTGATGTAGCTCAGTGGTAGAAACACTTCTTCGCATGCGAGAAGACGTTGGGTTCGAATCTTAGGTCTCCTCCATCGAAGTGGTTTTCAGTTTTCCCCAACCTTTTTCTTCCTTAAAGAGTTTGTTATTACAATTTTGTCTCGATATTTATAGGAAATGTACAGTGATGGCAGGGTAAAATAACCCACCGCAAGAGAGGACTTTTTTTAAATTAGAGATTTAATTGAGATCTATAATTTATATTTTTGAACGTGTATTCGAGGGAGGTGTATGTGTAGCTCAGTGGTAGAGCACTTTTGTTCGCATGTGACCATACCGTGGATTCGAATAGCAGTTCCTCCATCGAAGGGGGGTTTTAAGTTTTTTCCTGATCCCTTTTCTTCCCCAAAAGTGAATTTAATATATCGATATAAGTTTGTATCGATATTTTGCAGGAAATATATAGTAACTAGCCAAAATATATATAAACTAGCCAATGCAAGGACTTTTCTCTTAAGCAGTGAAAGTAAGTGCGATGGATAGTTTTTTTATCAGTGAGTGTGTACTCTCGTCGGTGTAGCTCAGGTGGATAACGCTCGCTTCGCATGTGAGATGGCCCTGGGTGTCCGAATCTCAGTTTCCCTCCTATCCAAAGTGGATTTTAGTTGTTTCAGAGTCATTTGTCCTTTCCTCCAAGATTGTCCTTTGACCAATTAACTAATAAGATATTAATATAAACCTACGGTGGGACAAAATACATGGACTTATTTCAAAGTTAACCAGTCATATATACGGAATGGTATGCTATTCGAAAAAAACAAATCATTAAATCGCATCGATTCGTACTTTATCTGATTGTCTGTTACCCTTGTTCTGAAATTCTGTGTTTTTAAATCTGTGTCACCTGCTAATAGGAGTATTGACAAAGTGAATTTAATTGATGACGTGGGCGTAGAGTTAAGCTAGAGAAATTTCTAGGAGTCGTACTGGTCACGTCGCTTTGCTATTACAAGGTAATTTTGAGCGTTCTCTTTTAATTACGGGCTGTTGATCAACTGAAAAAAAGGTAGAGGGAGAGAAGTTGAGACCTCGCCATTGTCTTCAAGAAGGAATGACCCCCTCAGGAGTCCTTTCGAGCTTCTATAGTGGACTCTGTATAAGAAAATTAATTAACAACGTCTTAGCTCTGCCTGGGGGCTACACAACTCGAATAAGGCAACAAGTGCTCATAAAAAATCAATGAAAAGGGAATTCCAATGTTGCGAGACTCTACCTGAATATTAATTCATTCAATCGGTACTCCATTTTTCCAAAATAAAGTTTATTTATATAAGTATAATTTTTGCTAGCTTACATTTTCATCTCACATTTATATCTGAATTCACATTCTTTTTTCTGTTAAAGTCCGAAAATCCATTGCCAATTTTTTCGTTATAAAAAAACCAAAGCTAATCTTGATCTACTATAAAAAATATCCCGGAATGAATGCCTGCAACATCCAATTTGTCTTGAAGTTGTCGACTCATCTTCCTGCAACTACCAACTTTTTTTTAGCTCCATTAAGTTGTTTTTCCCTTTTAGCTAGTAGTTATCTTTCTTCCCCCCGCTATCCTGAAAAGTGTGAGCTATAAATTTTCTCCCTTCTCGTTCTATCTCGTCCAGAACCTCACATTGGCTGATAGGGTTCCCCGTCTGACCAAAAAGGTAAATGCTGTTCTACAGTAAAAAAGCCTGACCGAAGCGGGCATGGTTAGGGTTTCAGGTTAAGATCTTCTATGTTAAGTGAAGTGCCACGGGATCTGCATAAGACAGAAGATTCGGTCTTTCGCTAGGGATTCTGGCCCTTCGATTGCAGCCTAGCCGCTGGCTAGCTAATCCTAGATAGTCGTTACAATGCTATCCAAAATTTCATTGTTTTTGGCCCACACTAATTGTGCGTCGTTGGTCTCCTTTTTAACCTCTGGAGCATCCATCTTTCGGCAACTTCATCCAAATTTCCTCTTTATCCATTTTTAAAAATTTCTACAGCCATCCGGGGCCCTACCCACGCATTATTATTAAAGTGGCTATTTTGTGAGCGGAAATTTTAGGACAGGTGTTGTCTAGCTTGACGCCCGGTGGCGTAGTGGTTAAAAGCGTCAAGCTGCCACACCACAGATCCAGATTTCTACCCTGCAACTGAGTAAGGTCGACTCATGCCTTTCATCCCTTGAGTGGGTCGATAAAATGAGGACCAAGCATGCTTGGAAACTAACTCTGGGGGTCCCGCGTCAGGTTGACGACCTGACCGAGACATATGCTGTATGGCACCACAAACCCACGGTCATGAAAGCGGAGATGGGCGTCTCAGTCCTTGGTCCACAATGCTGAAAAGCAATTCGGATTGTTGTGCCATGCGTTAGTTAGTTGTCTAGCTTAGTACTAAAAGTTTTCCTGTTGATTTACAATAAAAACGTAGCTTAGTATTCTAAAATCCTACTGACACCTCCTCGCGTTGGGCCCTGGAGGTCAATTTTCTGACTGACTGCTAACGTAGGAGGAGCGTGACTACGTGCCTGTACTACGTGCTAACAATGGACCCTATGTTAAGAAAGTAGACGCAGTTCACGTTGGATTTGTTTGAAAAGGAAAAGAGACTTTATGGTATAATTAGCGCGCTTAAATGGACGGTTGATACGAAGAGAACCCTCAACGGGGCTGTAAAGGACTTAGCGTATATAAATATCGGATAAATCGATATTATAATGTATTATCGAGGGAAGATTTCCATATTGGAAAAAAGCAAGAAAGGCAGTTATGCGGAAGCTGTCAAAAGTAGTTATAATGTGAGAGAGAGGTTAAGATCTCGAAAGAGAGAAGAGGGAGAATATTCGATTACGGTTATCCCGAAAGTTGATCAAACAGCCGAAACTACGAAGAAGGAGGTTCATGATCTCGTGAAGCCCGCAAAACTTGGAATCGGAATTAAAGTGTGTAAGAAGACACGGAAAGGAGGACTTCATATCGAAACAGGAAAAATGGAGGAGCTTGACAAATTGATAAAAGAATTTCAAGAACTCGACCGGCTGAAGGAACATTATAGGCTGGAAAAGCCGAAAAAGAGAGACCCACAGGTGTTTATATTTGGGGTAAGCGTAAATTATGGCAAGGAAGAATTTAAAGAGAAGTTAAGGGAGCAAAATGAAGAACTGAAAGAAGCAGAAATAAACGTATTAACCAAGTATAAGGCTAAACATGGAGAAATTTGGTTAATAAGTGTCAAAGAAGATATATTTAGGAAACTAGAAAGAACTAGTAAAATCAAGATAGACTGGCAACGTCATAGTTGGAAAGAACTCTTGAAACCATTCATATGTTTTAATTGCTGGTCGTATGAACATTTAGCCAGATATTGTAATAATAAGAAAACTTGCAAAGACTGTGGGTTAGATTCCCATGAAGGATAAAGAGAGCTGTCAAAATAACGTTTATATTGTAGTAATTGTTAGAAGTATACAAAGAGGTATACTGTGGAACTTGACACACTCCACTTTCCACGGATCCCTCATGCTTTTGCGTATGGCATCGAGGTAGACAACTTATAGTGAAAACAGATTATATTAGGATCGACTCGGTGTGAGCTCGGTAGTCGGCGGTCTTGAACGGGATTCTTGTTTCATGTTTTGTTGAACTATGTTGGTTTTTTGTGTTTGTAATACATTTCTTAGGCTTGCTATGTTACTTGTCTCATGCGATATGAGACACGTAACATAGTTTCTATTGTGGTGCTCGAGCTGGTTCACTTATTGTTTTGTTATGGTATTAGATGGCAAAGCGATGTTAATTTCTTTAGAATAAGTTTATTATAATTTGTAATGTTGACATACATATGTTTTGTTATGTGAACTTTGTTATTTATTTATGTTACCTGTACGAGTTGTACAGACTTCTGTAAACCATTTTATGAAATTGAGACTAATAAAAGAGTGAGTTTGTGTATTTGGCTGTGTGGTGGCTGCGGAAAATTGGGATTATTAGTTGTTTTGAATTTATAGTGACTCTTGGATTGGCTTGGTTCGTAGGCCGTGAGCGGCAATAAGTGGCAATATTAAGTGGCGGTATTAAGTGGCAATGACTGTATTTAAGGAATAGCGAAGAGCCCCACGGACACCGGGGGTTGGGAGCAAGATCGAATGTCCGGCCCTGCGGAACTGCAGTCGAGCAAAATTGCCGTCGTGGCGATCAGAGGTCAATAGTTGAATAACATCTGCCGTATACGCTAGCGCGGTAGCCGGCGAAATCCTTGAATCCTTTCTACAGCCATCCTAAATGGCTTTTGGCAAGCTGTCTTGTGTGGCTAACGCTCCACTCTGGCCATTCTTATGGACCTAGGGTGAGGGTGCCGAGGTGCTTGGAAGGGCGAATGAGTGTTTGCCTATGGTCTACACTCACGGATGTGGGTTCCAACCCGGAAGGCCTCAGTAACTATGTCGCGCCCCATGCTATGCAATGGAGACCACGCCATTGTTTATTAGCGTTGTGTCGTTCTACTATGATTAGCTAAAAGATTTGGAGGTGTATTTCGAATACAGAGATAGCAAAAAAGTTTGTAATTAAAATTACAGCAAACCTGTTTTGATGCGGTCTTATTTTAATGCGATATTTTTGTGCGATTTTTGTTTGTGCGATTTTTTATGCGGTATATGACTGCGTATCGAGATTAATTATTGATATTTTTTTATCCAGCTTTGCAGGCAAATTGGAAAAGCATTTCATAAAATAGATAATTATTCCGAAAGAAGTTTGAAATTCCAAAAGCAGCTTCGATCGTGTATATCTGGCTATCGCGACTTTTACAAGCAGCTGATGAAAAGACTGTCGTCCCAAAAAATTATCAGTTTGGTACGAAAACCCGGACCGTACCACCAAAAGGACAATTATATGTGACTGTAGTAACCCACCCAATTCTGTCACAGGAAGTCCCTTCTTAGGACCAAAGGGGGGAGTGGTCTTTCTAGCTTCTTAATAAATGATTCATGTATTATCATGAAATATTCCTGCATTATGCCGGCATTATTCATGCATTGTTCATGCCTTACTTCTGCATTAAGAAAAAAATAAGGTGTGAAATCGGTGTGATGGATATTTGCTGTTAATTAAATGGAAGGGCTTTGTATATATATATATATATATATATATATATATATATAATATTATTATATATATATAAATGTCAAAACATTTATTGAGAAATTACAGGGGGCTTTAGAATAAGCAAAACTACCATTAAAATTATTGTCAAGCTCGTTAAAAAGGTTTTCCCCCGTTTCTGAAAGTGACCTCGATTCGTGAAAGTAAGTTCCACCGAGGGAATCCATTTAGATGTACAGGTTTAGCGTGCGAAGAGATTGCTGACATAAATAATACGGTTCTGGAGCATTCGGCAGACGTCATAATGAACATGCACGAGAAGGTCGCCTTGAGAGACAATAGAGTTTTGGCAAAGCGGGATTACTTTTGGATTTGGCGGTCACGCATCACGAAGATTTAGATGATTGCTTGAAAAATTAAATTATGTACAGATTGAGTCGGGGGTAGTTATAATTAATAGTTGAATAACTTGTTGGATATAATGACATTGTAATCATTTACCACGGTCTATGTTCATTACTGCAATATTATTAATAAGTATTAGGGAGTAATTAAGAGGGATTTACGATATTAAGAGCATACTTCGACCCCAAATAACAGGCTCGTCATATCTATATATATATATATATATATATATATTCATATATATATAGATATATATATAATATATATATATATATCTATATATATATATTATATATATATATTATATATATATATTATTCTATTATAATATACTAGCTATTATGCCCGTGTTTGCCCGGGTAGAATATAGATAGTAAAATTTTTCATGCATTCCAGCAAAAAAATACTGGGGCTGCACCTCCCGCTCTTCATATTCAACACCATCCGTTTAAAAAATCGTTAAAAAAACGTCTGCATCACTTTCCGCATGAAACGAATGTGACGTCATAGACATCTAAACGATATGTGTATCAATCATCTGCAGATTCAAGATGAAAATAATTAAGATGGTAAACCATGGTATAGAAAATAATAAGCTTACTTATCCAATTATATTAGAACAACGATACAGTTCATCACAAGAATATGCGTGTTTTAGTCAACGACGATAGTACGAATTACGTACATTTTGAAAATTTCTCCATGTGTAATATGAGAAATTAAAATGTTTTAAAATGTTTCCATGTGTAATTTGATTATTTATTTTGTTTGGAAAGCCCTTTGTTGCTATTTCGTAAAGCTTTGACATATTTCTACGTGAGACTTTTTTGCATTTCCTCTCCACCGCATAAAAAAAATTCTTTAATATGTTGTGAAAAATTATTTGTTATAGCTATTTATGAAGTTTCTGAATTTTTTTTTTGTGCGAGTTTTTTTTTTTTTGTGGGGTCCCTATCTACCGCACAAAAATAGGTTTGACTGTATACTTCATTAAGCGTTGAATGAAGAGCAAAATACACTCATGGACAAAAAAAATTAGCGCACCAAGAAATAATTGCGGGATCGTAACGAAACTTGCAATGAAGGTACATGTCGGGGAGATATGCAAATGATTAGAAATGCAGCGTGATTGCGCATTCCGTATAGCCGGTAGAGGACGTTGAACATCGTACTCTGTGGAGTATAAAACAGGTAACCAAAGCTTGTTTGAGTGTGCTGAATCATTACAAAGTGAAAGAGCTGAGATAGACAGGCAATTACGCCGTGTTCGAAGGACATATAAGCAGTTGTCGCAGTTTGAGAGGGGGATAATCGTCGGGATGATGGAAGCTGGGTGGTCAGCTAGGCAAGTAGCTCGTCAATTAGGCCGCTCTGATCGTGTTGTGAGGAGGTGTTGAGACCAGTGGACCCGAGAGATGTCATGTACACGAAGACCAGGCTCAGGACGCCCTGGACAGACCAGTCGTCGAGAAGACCACCACATCCTAAGAATGCACGCGTACAGCCAACTGCTTCATCGGCCGCCATCCAGCACAGGTATCACCTTCACTAGGGGCCTCTGTGTCTTCTCGAAACATACGAAGGCGCCGGGCTGAAGGACAGTTGGTATCGCGGCGGCCATTACGTGTGCTGCCCTTGACGCCCACCCATTGACAGCCTCCGTTTGGAGTTTGCAGCGCACGAGGAAACTGGACTGCAGCGGAATGGAACCAGGTGGTCTTTAGCGACGAATCCAGATTCAATCTCGGCAGTGATGACAATCGTGTTCGTGTGTGGAGAGCCCGTGGTGAACGCTTCAATCCTGCCTTTGCTGTACAGCGACACATCGCTCCCACAGCTGGTGTGATGGTATGGGGTGCCATTGCCTACTATACATGGTCACCCCTATTATTGTTCCGTGGCACCATGACAGCCCAGCGGTATGTTCATGAAATCCTGCAACCACATGTGTTGCCACTCATGTAACGGCTCCCAGGAGACATTTTTCAACAAGACAATGCCCGGCCTCATACGGCAAGGGTGTCACAAAGACCTGTCTCCGCACTGTTACTACCCTTCCGTGGTCTGGCCCGATCCCCAGATTTGTCTCCAATCGAGCATATCTGGGATCATTTGGGACGACGAGTTGGGCATCCCACGAGTTTGAACGAACTAGAGGCAAGGTTACAGCAAATATGGAACGAAATGTCTCAAGACATCATACAGAACTTGTATGACTCAATGCCCGATCGTATCGCATCGCTGCATTCGCGCTAGAGGGGGTCCAACGGAGTATTAACTCCTCCGTTCTTTGCCTTTTTCCTCTGAAATAAATTATCCTTTTGTCTTGATTTTCTTATCATTTACTTATATCAAAGTAGTCATTACGTATGTAAAATTTCGTTTCATTTTTCCAAATTCTTGGTGCGCTAATATTTTTTGTCCATGAGTGTATAAATGTAAGCCTTCTCTTCTTTATTGCCTTTCTGCATGATTAGATTCAACTAAGTCAATATGACATATAAATGAGGTGTTATAAGGTGATCTGCAATTTGAAAAATTTGAAACCCTGGACTTCTTCTCTCAATTAAAGAATTTCTCCGTCTCTGGAAAACATGATAACGAGAAAGTGTGGGATTCAATCTGAGGAACGTAGTAAATATGGTACGTGTACTGCTCATCCAGGATGAGTTAGCTATCATTTTGACCTATCCTGTACCTGAATTACGAGAATGTATGCAGCTGATTTGAGCATATTTCGGAGTTTTTTCTTGTTGTCACTGAATTTAGTACATATAAAGAATAGGAAAAATATCAGGAAAATGATATTAAATGGTTACAGCTCCCGAGATTTTAAAGTTTTCTAGAATTATTGAAACAAGAGGAGGGGACAATATCCAGCTAAATTATCCAGAGTAAGCCCAAAAAGGGTCTTCTACAAAACCAAAGCGAGGGCAATCAAGTTAGTACAATGTATTTTTCTGAGACTTTTTACCTATCACTCTGAGACCTTGCATCACTCAAGATATTTTTAATTCTTAGTAAGATAGCTGTATAAATAAGAAAAGCAAAAGTTTTGTAGGGAAGCGTTTATTAAAAAACTTATCACGTATTGATACATCAGCAGCGAAAAATTTACTCTGATATACGCTCTCTGTCTCTTCTATTACATCTCCGAGTGATCGGAAGAAGTGAATATCAGTGGCTCAGCTGCAACCCGAAAGTAAATTCCTAGTATCTTTTAAAAATCTTAATTCAACAAAATGCACAGTTCTCCTCTAATATTCATTTATTCCCCTTTTTTTCCAATATTAATAAAACTCATGTCAAAGCATTAGCTTTTAGCAAGAAGTCTCCCTCTAAACATGCTTTGAATTCCTAAACATAGTTTAATAAATCTCGGTTATGAGAATCTATTGCCAGAAAACATGTGTGGAAGCACATTTCTCTCCCTTACTCTCTTATTGACGCAAAATTAAACACATATTCATTCAGCAGACAGTCTAATGAAGTCTGCAGGGATAGTTATTTCTTTGGCGCTAAATTATGAACTACCAGAACAGCCGCGATGAGGGAAAAACTGCATAACATTCCTACACATATACACGTGCAGCATGCGCATATTTCAGAGATGTTTTATATTGGGGATCAAATGCATAGCATTGGTTTTTAGAGAGGCCAGCTTGCTACATTAGAAATGGAGTAGTTCTGAAGTTGCGACAAAAACTGTTGTTAACTAACCTAATTTTGTTAGAAAGAGAAGTATGCGAAGATCTCATTTAACCCAATTTCAATATTAATCCGAAAATCATATATTTTTTCTCTTCCTTTAGCGTTGGTTAGTGACATTAATAAATTGCGTTTCAGGTAAATATTCTGAGTAAATCGATATATGAAATTTTAACTCTTCTTGAATATTCAACGACTGTTTTATTGTGAAATGGTAATGAGATAAATCTATTCTTGACTGCTCAGTGAATTTGGAAGAGATGCATGTTTTATGTTTATTACATTTAAAGATGCCTCCCTGTGGGAGTGACTTTCGCCTTATTTCGTTAACTGTGACTGTCTATGTTTTGTACTTCTGTTTATTTGAGATAACTGTGTATTTACTCTAAACTACTATTGTAAGATTTCTGTGTATTTGCTCTAAACTAAGCATTGGATAAAAGAGTAAAATAAATTCATCTCCAGCAAATCTGTATAGCAATATCGCCACGGGAATTTATGATTCTTTTAAGGAATTTTCTCGTATGAACAATTAATAACCTTCGAATGAACCATCGATTTGCATATTTTAAGGTTGATTCTTAGTTGGTTGATTCAGATTTAGATAAAGATTATGAGGAAAGTTTTAAAGACAAGATTTATGCCACAAAACTACTCTCTTCCTTTCCTCCTAACTAGCTTTGTGCCATATATGACCTACTACTTCTCCTTACCAACCAGACCATTACACCAGAGAACATTCCCTAGTCTTTAATAATGAACTTTATATTCTTCCCTTCCAGTGACATCCCGGAAGGGGGGAAGGGTATTGCTCCGGTTGGAGACTCTTTTATATACTTTTGACACCGCTATAACAACCATATTTCACACATTCATTACTTCTCCTTAATATAAATGAGCTCGGTTGAGAGTTGAAACTGATCTTCTGCTTACCAGCATGATGATGATATGATATGCAACGAGAGAGACGAACCTGTTGTTGTTGTTGTTGTTGCTTATGCCCCTTGACCGACAGTAGCATCAGGTCAGTAGCATCAGGTCAGGACAGTAGCATCAGGTCATGAAGGTGCGGCTCCTGTTTTGAATTAGATCCACAAGGGTCGGAGTCTGACTTGGCTAAATGACCGGTCCCGTAATATTGAACCGAGTCAAGTGACGAGACCGGAACACTTGACCCCGCACCTCCAGAGGTAAATTTGAGAACTTGGAGGACATTGTAGCAACACCCTATTTTACGTGCTCCGGCCACCATTAGTGAACACGGCGGTAGATTTGCAGCGATGAGCATCGAACCAGGGACGTTCACATCACTGGCCCGCTGCTCTTGCCAACTGGGCTACCGCGCCCGAGACGAACCTGATCTCCATTAATCAACCTCATACGATTCATTAAACTGGTTTCACAGAGCAAAAGGAAGCCTGTTTACAAAGCAGGAGATCCAGGCTTCATTATTGAGTAAGTCTAGTTTTGTTATGGTAAAAGAAAATAATATGATTGAGAGTGTGTGACAGAGTCATCTTCTTTACACAAATAGTCAAAGCATTTCGTGCACGACCTTCATATTAAGTTCCTATTTTTGATAGAAGAAAACAATCAATAAGTTGTTAGAAATTATGTACCACAGCTAGCGAAAGTAAATCTGAAATATGAAACCATCAATATTTCACTGTAAAATGACAGTATGAAGGCGGCTCAGCTGAAATTTCTTGAACAAAAACTGTTATCTTCCTAAGGAGCAGATTAATCTTTTCCTTACGGGGTGGAATAGCATGTATCCCAAGAATACGGGCCCAAGAGTGAATATATATATATATATATATATATATATATATATATATATATATATATATATAGGGTAAGTATGCGCGGTTCGTTACGATTCGACGCTGTTAGAAAAAATAGCAGGAATGCATTTTTCCTCCCTATCTAGCCTTAAATATTTACTTCGTGAGCCGCCATTAAAGCATTAACGTTTCTTTAATCCCGTGACGTCATCTCAGCAAGTCGACGGAGTTCACAGCACAGTGACGTCCTCTTGTCATCAGCGTGTAACGTCGTTTTCCGAAGTGCAATAAATTTGCATTTTTTCGGAAATCCGCCAGGGAGCGTCGCAATCGGCCTTCTTAGATAAGTACCGTACAGCGAGCTACTTTAGTTGTGGGCAGTGACGGGTGTTGGCGGTTGGCAGTCGGCGGACTGAATGCGGTGCATGCAGACTGTTCCTTTTCAAGCAACCATTACCTGCGATGTTTATATTTCGGCGAGGGTTCAACGGTGAACCGACGTGCCCAAGTTCAATGCCTCTTCTTGCAGTAATTCTTTATGCTCGTGCAATGTATTACGCAGCATCTTTTTTTGAAGTTTGCCGTTTTCGCTAAAACACCCAAAGGATTTGGGTCTACCACATGTGAGTTGTTTTATTTTAACAATATATCCTGTTAAAGCTAGAAGAAAAAAAAACTTTCTTCGTCTGAACTCTAGGACTTCTCGAACTTTCTTTTTAATTCTCGAGCAGTTAAACCTGTGTAAAGTTCCCTACAATCCCGTATGTTTACAGCAAGGATTTATGTGTTGAATAATTTTTGTTTGTTTTAATTCAACTTCTTTATGTGTCTAAATAAACTTGTGTTCTTTTAAACTAGTTATTTGTTTTATGTATGTTTCGCTTCAGGCTTACACACCACAATTTTTGAAAAGGTTGTTTAACTTATTTATGTTTAATTTTCCAGCTACCTTCACTATCTATTAAGGCAATAGACCGCCTTTCCTGTTATCTATAACGACTCTGCACTTTAAGCTAAAACTTCATTTTTATATTTTATTTATTTAAAGTTTTTGGGCATTTCTGCCCCAAACTATAAAAGACGCGACCGTCTTGGCACGACCGTTTTGGTGCGGCCGATTCGGCTCCGACCGTTTTGGCGCTGACCGATTCAGTGCCAGATATTTACATTCCGAACTTTTTAAGTGTAAGAAATATTAATTAAAAAAAGGGGGAGGAAATGAGGATTTCGAGGATTTAACGTTCTACAAGCTTGTTAAAAACATCTTTATCTCGGTTAAAGAAACAAATTAGTCAAGAGGAAGATAGAGGGAGTCCTTTTCCCCAAAACCAAACGGAAAAAAATTACACTGTACATATGTACAAAAATAAATTCATAAAAAAAGTATGAACACGGAGGCATTAGTAGGATTTGTAAAAATTTTAATATCTTACCTTATAAATTACATTTTTACTTTAATTAGCCATCTGATAATTGTGGAGCAATGCTCCTCAGATGCTCTATTGCAGACATAGAATTAAATTTAAGAATATTATCTCTTATCCTTCTGTCTGCATCTCTATATTTTTAAGCTTTGGGGTTAGTTCATGACCGGCTAACAATTTTTCAAAATCACACTAAGTTTCATAAGTTTTAACTGCAAAAATTAAGTTCTTTTATCAGCTTATCACTGGCTCCTTTAAATTACGTAAAATTCTATTCATCATTAATATCTTTAATAAATAATTTAAAATAATTTTTTTCCTGCATAAAAAAAATCACAAATTACATTGTTTAACCCCTTCAAGCCCAGAATGTTCTGCAACGACGCGCTCCCACCAGCCCGCGCTCTTCGCAGACGAGATGTTTCCCCCGGCCCGGAGAGTTTTTGATGTTAAGCCTAATTCAGCAAATAAATCGTAAAAATTCAATCAAATTAAAAAATTTAATTCAAAACGTGGAAAATAAGAATATTATGATGGTAGCTTAATTACATATCAATAACATTTATAAAATATTAAAAAAATATGAATAAAATACTTTTAACTTTTTAAATAAAAATAATAACACAAATACTCTAACTACAAAAGAATAGAAGTACGAATATAGAACTATACACAATATAAAATATATACTAAATGCAATGCTTTCAACACTATAGGAAATTTAAAACTTAAAAACCAGGTTATTTTAAAAGTTTTGCAGAGTATGATACTTCTCAAAGCACTCTTCTACGCATAGCCCGACTCCACAAATTTTGCATTCATAATACGTTCTCTGAAACCGGCGTTCTTTCACACGCGTTCTTGTGCATACAACACATCGCTTTCGTGATTTTACACCTTTATCATTTATGTACAAACTAGGAAAATGCCTACCTGTCAATCTGAGAGGATTAGGCACGGGAGATTTTGAAGATAACTTTGTCATTTTGGGTTCAATATATTTTTCAACTATTTGATATATTACGCGCGACTTGAATTCTAAATTTGATAACTTTTTTCCTGTTGATTTCATAAATAAAACATTGGCATTATATAAAGCCATATCCATGAATCCGAAAAATAATTTTCGATACCATTTTACGGTTTTTCTAAAGGCAGGATAATGATACATTACAGAATCTCCCGTGTCTACTCCTCCCATATATTTGCTGTATTCAACAACACAATGCGGTTTTAGAATTTCTTCTTTTGTTTGCCTATCTTTTTTTCCTGTAGGCACTTTCTGGTTATTGTGAATTGACGTTATAATAACAACATCTTTTTTTTTGTCTTTAAATCCAAATACATTTACAGAATTCTTTTGAAATACCAAGAATTTATCTTTTTGAAATTTTCGGGGCAAGCTTTTAGGCATTCCCGAACGATTTTTTGAAACAGTTCCACAAATGTTTGTTTTCACGGAGTTCAAGTAAAATGCCAAATTTGGAGAAGCAAAAAATCTGTCTAAATACAGGTTGTACCCTTTATTCTCAAGAGTTGAGAGCAAAGTCTTCACAACTCTTTCTCCGTAAAGGCCGCTTGTATTAATGAGTTCGGTGTCCTTTCCTGTGTAGATGAGGAAATTCCAAATATAACCCGTTTGGGACTCGCAAAGTTTGTAAATTTTTATCCCATACCGCGCACGTTTGGATGGGATATACTGACGAAAGCCAATGCGGCCCTTCCATCCAAACAAACTTTCATCTATACATATTTCCCTATCAGGTGTGTATAATTCCTTGAAGTTTTTTGAGAGGATTTCGAGAACAGGTTGGATTTTATATAACCTGGGACCACTGCTATCTGATGTGAAATGCAAAAATCGCAGTACATCGCAAAAGCGATTTCTTGACATTGCCGAATTGAAAAACGGCGTTGCAAACACCGTATCAGTTGTAAAATACATATGGATTGTAGGTTTTTTTATAATGCTCATCAGCATCACTAACGCCAGAAAAACCCTTATTTCCTTGTCCGTTACCGGTACAAAATTCGATGGAGCATCTGACGGGCCTGGATCACTGATATTTGCCGTAAAAAATGCACTTGCAAATTCATTAGTCTCTCTTGTAATTAATTCGATGAGTTCCTCGTTAAAAAATAAACTGAAAAAGTCCAATTCCTTTTCAGGAAGCTCTTCAGGCTCTAAATTCAACCCACTCTTAGATAAAAATGTCAAAAGAGGAAGATCTTTCATATCTTGACTCCATCCGTCATTAGATGCTCTATTTGCATCACTAATAACACTATCATCGTCATCATCATCATCATCTTCACACACATCTGATTCTTCACTCACATAAATATCTGTTTCACTATCACTCGAATCACTCTCCTCATTCATCATACGCGCAATTTCACTTTCCGTAAGATATTTCACTCTTTTCGCCATGGGTGCATAAACGAAACTAATAGAAAATAAACCCTCATGCACCCTCTGTACTACCGATAAACAAAAAAACCAACCCATTCTCTATCCCCCTATTCGTCCTAAAATCCAGTGTCACAATAAAAAACAAAAACATTAAACTCCCCACAAAACACGCCTTTGAGATCAGCTCTTTAACTTTACTGCTACTCCACAAAGCAATCACGTGTGTTTGTTTATGTTAACTCCTGAGTCATTCCCAGCTGTAGGAATTCCGATAACAGAAACACAGGCTGAAAGTTCAGACCTCATATGACCTCCACAATTCAAAATTACGGTATAGTATTGCCATCTAGTGTCATTAAAAAATTCTAAAAAAACGTTCCAAAGTTTGGTTCCTTATACGGAACGATGGGCAGAAACAAGCGTTCGCAACGAGTTCCCAATACGGATCGATGGGCCCGTGAGAGCATAATTTTCCCGTACCGTATAGGGTACGATGGGCGCGAAGGGGTTTTAACGAAACTTTGACGAAAGTTTGACGAAAATTTAATGACCTGAACAACCTTCTTCACCAAATAGATTTTCGCCGAAGGCCGCGCCGAATAGTCCCATTTCGAAGTATGCGAATATGAGACCTTGTCTAATTTGAGACCCCAGCTTACAGGACGTATCAAGTACTGCCGCCTGGCGACTGGAGCGTAAAAAGGTAGTCTATTGCATCATTTGTAATTGGTGAGTCAGTCGCGTGTTTGCAAGCGTACACAAAGGTGCAGCATTTTTTTTCCTGAATGTGTGCTCATCGACGTTTTTGCATCCCCGTTTTCATTGGCTGTTTTCACCTTCAAGGTAACACTCTTATGAAAATTGTTAGTATTGGATAGGTAGCTATAAATGTGGAGTGTAAACACACCTGTTTGTTTTTAAGCTAACGTCAATCCTAACCTAAACAATTCGTTGTGTGTTCAACAACATGGTCGTGTCCAATATGAGACTCCAAAGCATGCCTAATATGAGATAGGGTCTCGTATTAGGCATTTTAGTTTTCATTTTCACAGCCTTGTTTCCTCTGAAGCTGCAGATGCAGTGACGCCCAGGCGAAATCCACAACCATGTAGCAGTAGTGACAATGTGGAAGGTATTGATCAAACAACAAGTTCAACCCAGTTCTTAGTGACTCCTGAAAAAATAAATCCCTTAACTACGTTACCTGAGAAAAACACCTCGAAACCAAGTAGGGCCCGTAAAGCCATTATTATAACATCATCACCCTATAAAAATAAATTGATTGATAGCATTAATAAAAGAACTGCACCATATCCGAAAAAAACTTTGTTTCCTACAAGGAAAAAAAGGAATAGACCTAAAAGATAAGAAATCAAAGGATAAACAAGGAAAAGGAGATCAAGATAAAAAAGAAAAAGATAAGGAAACAATAAAGGGTAAAGGAAAAGGTAAAGGGGTTCCTACAGGAAGGGGAAAATTAGGGATGGAGGAAAATACAACATTAGTTAAAAAACAGAAAACGAATAAGCCTAATTATAGCTATGATGATCTCAGCTCAATTGAAGATGATGAAAAAATTTCTCTCCATCACAGCAGTGATGATAGCATTGATGAAAACGACGCTGAATGCCTTTTTTGTAGTTTTTTATTTTCAGAAGACCAGCGGGGAGAGCAGTGAAGTAAATGTAGAAGGTGTTTCAGGTGGGCCCATAAAGATTGTGGAGCTGACGAACTTTTCATTTGTAAAAATGTGAAAAGTTTGAATATAAAAACAAAAAGTAAACAAAACCTGTAGTGTAAACCAACTAATTTGTTTAAACTGTCACTTTTCTTTGTCACCTATTAGTGTATATAGGTAGCTGTAATCTAATTATTGTGTACAGATTTGTTTTTAACGAACTTTTTAGAAACTCTAATTTTAGAATTGTTTCTAATTTTAGAATTGTAGAATGGGGGTCTCATATTAGGACTAATTTTTTCAGACCCCCCAAAATGGAACACTTGTGTTTATAATTTCATACAAGATAATTGTAAGGTTATTTTCATTTTCTGTCATTGTTATATGTGGTAAAATATAAGCATTAAAAGGATATCAAATTGGTACTATAATCCCTCACTTACTTTCCTTAGTTATATAGGAAAATCAAGAGGCCTCATATTTGGCATACTTGCCCTATATACTATCTGAATACCCGCGCTTCGCTGCGGAGTACATTCAAATTAATTTCAACGGTCAATGTATGCAATTAATACCAAAAAAATATATTTATAAAAAAATCGTAACGGATATTTTTACAGACAAAATAATTTACAAGAAAATATTCAAATTAAATCTAATAGAACATGCTAAAGAATATAGTACAGTTAATATTGTACAGCTTGAGGAACATTTCTTTTACTGTATTTTAATATTTTTTTTGGATAATGTCCAATCATCTCCCGCATTAGAAAGACAAAAAATATGTTTTGTCAATTTATTCCGTTGTTATGCACGTGACGCAAAATTAGTTTAAAGTATCACAAAAAGAAAACATACCACATGATCAGCAATTAATAAATAAAATTCTAGAAATTAATCTTTGAAAATTCCCCTAAAATCAGAAAATATAGGTAAAGATTAAAAAAAGATTTCATTTTAAAGGAAATTTTATTATCTTTCTCGTGATATAAATTTTATAGTCCTCAGATTATTATTTTAAATGCAAACTTAAAAGAATTTTACAAAAGCAACTTAAAAATTTAATTTTAAAAAAATCTAAGAAGAGAGTTTCAAAAATCTTTCTTATGCATCCTTACAGTATAAGAAGAATCGACAAGAAAAATTTCAACGATTTAGGTCTAGCGGTTTGGTCTATGCGTTATCTGTCAGTCAGTCAGTTACGGAACCGTTTTGCATATATATATATATATATATATATATATATATGTGTGTGTGTGTGTGTGTGTGTGTGTAACCCCCTGAATGGCCGTTCTTAAAAAGGGGGTATGAAATTTCCCGTTCTAAAGAGGGAATCGGAAAAATGGGTCCCGTAAGCTAAAGGTTAAGAATACTCCCCCAGAGCAAGCTAATGCATACAAATGGTGGACAAGGAGTTTTGCCAACACACAACCTCGAAGCAGTGAAGGGTGGAAATGCCTAGACGAAAAGAAGTAAAAAGTAGAAACCATGCATTAAAGAAAATACGGTAAAAAACACTTTTCCCGTGTTTTTTTTACTCCATGGTTTCAAATATCTTTTTTTTTCTTGCTGTGGAATGACAACACTCCTCGGACGTCTTTTGTAATCCTTGGCTTACTGTGCAGGCGTTCTCTTGATCTGTTCCGCACGATGAATGCAGTTTTTATCCTTATAGAAGTTCGAATTAAGCTCCCTTTTTACGAGAATTTATGAAGAAAAATGAATGACTGTTTCAATTAACGGAATGAAGAAGTCTCGGATGGTTATTTATCTAGCAAAACTACCATCAGTGTCTTCAACCTCTGCAGAAAGAGAATTCGTTCAGAGAAAGAATGAATTTTTTTAACTTTTCTTTCTGAGGACTTTCTGTCATAGTCACTAAATATTTCCAATCATCTATGACGTTTATTTTTGTTAACAGGTACCATCAAATTTTCATTTTGCAATGACATTAGTTTATGTCTATTTCCGTATACCTTATTTGACTGCATGTGTCCCTTATGGAAACGCTACTAGTATGTCACTCTAAACCAGCGCTAAAAATACAGGTGTTGCTTTCACGGAAAGAATTGTCTTAAAAGAATCTTTACTACTAACGAAGTGTTCTATAGTTTATTTTTCTGTGAAGTCAAAAGTCATTAATCTTTAATGTGACCGCAGCAGTAACTTGCTTTTATGAAAATTTATCGTTGTATCCAGTTGTAACGGTCAGAAAGTTATGAAAGTGAATGCTTTTGATAGGACAATATATAAATCTATGATGCTGTGTATAAAGGGCTTAAGTCACAAACAGTGATTTAAATATATATATATCAAGTAATTGCTTTTATACCAATCGCAGAACAATAATTTCGACTTGAGTCTTTTGTACAAAGAAATGCAATTTTGTATACAAAATTGATAGACTTAAGCCTTTTATACAAGTCAAAAGATTTTTTTAAATAAATACTAACAAATATCTAAAATTCCCTTTTTTAGACTTAAGCCCTTTCTACCGGGCACCATAGAAATATTCATAATTTTGAAAACAAAATTTTCAAAAAAGCACATTTATATTTTCTTCGCTTAAACCTACCTGAGAGATTTTAAGCTAAATTCATAAAGACCAAATTTTTCTACGGCGCAGATTCGACACCTTTATGCTGCGCTATCTAAGCATGTTATGCTGTTCATATCCACTTTAATTCTATTTATCTCGGAATAAAAAATTTCATAATTTACCACCTTTAAAAGAAACACATCTGAAATTTCTTGTACGGTATTTCTGTGAAATTTTATAGAGCGTGCTTTTGTCCTGTTTTAAATAAACCGTCATCATGATTTTTTTTATTAAGGGTAAAAGTTCTGCACATATTTTCCTAAAAACAAAAATTACCGCCCACGAAAATTATTATTTTTTTATTTCAAAGTGATTTGAAACTTTATAAATAAAATTGCTATAAATAAAATTGCTAGGAATCTCGAAGACAAGTTATTTTGTAACATTTCCGTAAAATAAAATCGAGAAAAATATGCAAAGAAAACTATTGATTCAGCAAATATAGCCAAACTGAACATCATGTTTTAATGTTTGGATTCTAAAGTTATTTTAAAATGAAGCTTTTTATGGGTCAAGGATTTTTTATATGTATAATAATCATTTTATTCATTTGATGAGAAACATTTTATTTAATACTAATATTTTCCGAATATTGAAAGAAATTCAATTCAATGATAAACAGCGGTAATAAAATATGCTTCTTACGGTTATTGTTATTTCTCGATGGAAAATGGTGTGATGGTATCAGACAGTAACACGTGTTGCATATTTAGAGTGTTTTAATAGAAACGCTTTTCTTAAAGTCATTTACTAATTGTTTTCGATGATTTTTCAAGCATGCAGTGTTTGTAACTTACTAGGCTATCAGCATTGGAAAAAAAGTATAAAATGAGAGTCATATTTCCTGTGTTGTTAGCGTTTATCCTACGCTGAAGGCTGCTGTGTACTAACCCTATTGGATTCGTCCACTCCAATGTTAACCAATGGAGAAAATATGTCAAAGGATTTCATACTTGGATATGAAGATTTTTTAAAAATGTACGCCTTAATAGAGAAAGAAATTTTACTCCTTGAGGCATTTTTCGTTTGAAAAAAATGAAAATAATAACTTAAAATTTAAATTATTCGGGAAAAAATCTGGAATAGTGTATTTTAAACTCTATTAAATTCTTTTCGTGGAAAAACCCTATCTTAAAAGTCCTTAAAATATACCCGACAAAGGTATTAAAAAATGGTATTTAGACTCGGGTATATTTTAAGGACTTTTAAGATAGGGTTTTCTGATTTCACACTTTCTTTATTTTTTTTTTGTGGCTTAAAATCTTCAATGGGGTGTGGAGCTGTAGTTTTGCTACAGTAGTGTAACTCTTAGGGTATAAAATTGCTGCTATTTGTCTATAACCGTTACTGAATTAGGGTGAGGGCGCCTCTTTGCATTTCTGTCTTTTCATTTCTGTTCTTTAGGATTGTATGTGTACTTGCATTTATGGCGCGTTGAGCTCTAAGTGCAGGATGTCTGTGCATTTTTCAGTTGATTTGACTGTCTGTTTCAATGGGGATCTCGGGGCCTTGGGATGTCTTTTGGTTAGACCTGCATCCTATTCAGAAAGTTCCCCCTTGAGGTAAAGGATTTGGTTAGGCCTCCTGATGACGAGACCAATCGGTTACCTCGATATATGGTTTAGTTCCGTTACTGCTACAGAATCTTGCATTATGGTGCGTTGAGTCCTAAGTGCGTGCTTTCTGTTTATTTTTGTATACATTCTTCCTGCTAATAATTATCTCGTTTTGTTGAATTTTTTAGTTATATTTGTCCGTTTTCAGTATGAGGATTTGTTGCAACTGCGCAATCTTTTATTGAAAAGTAAAAAATTCAAAACTAGGGTAGGTTTTCTGTTAATTTGTTCGTCAGTCTATTCCCTTTTTATACGTTATATTTCATAATGAATTATTTACATTGTATGTGTTATTCTTTTCGTGGACGAACTTTATAAAATGAATCCTGTTGCAAAGTGCAGAGAAGTTTAGGCTATCTGAAAATATAATTTTTATTGGATTATCAACATTTGTGTAGCTGTATATAGTAGACAAATTTGCTCCATAAGTTAATATGAGGTGAGCGAATCCAATAGGGTCAGTACATAGCAGCCTTAAATTAAATGAAAACGGAAGTCTGTTACGTTACAAAGAAAGCAAGAAACAAATATTTTTCGTGGGATTTGGTCTTTCGAAGGCCATCAGTATGATAGACAAAAAGACATTAACCTCATAGTTTTATGGTTATATAATAACTGTCGCCGGTAAAATTTTATCAGTCTTAACTTTGGAGGACACGCATCCAACGTAGTATGAATGAAAACAGCGTTGTCAAACAGTCTGTAAAGTTTTTATTACCTTATGCGTATTATGAAAGAACGTATATCTCAGAAATTTTTGAGTGTATAAAACACGTTTCTTACCTTTACACGTGCTTTAGTTCTATTTCAAGAATATTTTCATCTACAGTTTTATCGGGATTTTATTTGATCTCGAAGAAGAGAGAGAATTAAGATTTAAAGTGTTTCCTTTGTTTTATTCCAAAATAGCTGGAAACGGTGAAATTTGAACTGTGTCTCTTCAGACTTGATACTTCTTAACTACACCAGCAAAACAAATGGAGTTTGCTAAATGAAGCTTCTTTGGTAAAAGAGTATCTGCCCCTAAAGAATAACTGTAATATGAAGGAGGACATATTGTAAACAAGTAGTTATGAAGGGTAGTGCACAGGGAGCAGAGATAATTATTTGACGGCAGTATCAAGGTTTCGATCCTCAATGGAATGACTAGGGTCATTCCATTGAGGATCGATTAATAGACCTTAGTCATTCCTATAAGAAGTGAAAAAATAACCCAAATGCTAAAACTAAACATTTACAGACTGTTTCGGAATAAGAAATATGTCATCATTTGCCATTATTTTAACTAAACTTCATTAATTTAAATAACATTTAACATATTCTTAGTTAAACATTCATAGTGTTAGTTCATCTAAAGTTGTTTTGAGTTTTGATTCACTCACTGTATTAAACTCGCCCTATGTTAGTTGTTAGTTGCTAGGCTGCAGCATACATATGGTTATAGAACTTGCAAATTTTGACAAATGACGTATCTATGCTTTGTGATTAATGGCCAATTTAGCGCATGGCTAAAAATGCTATTTGTTATTTATTAGTAGTTATTTGTCACACGTGATATATATATATATATATGCAGGTGGTTATCAAGATAATGGAAACATTCAGGAATAACATGAAATTCTTTATTAATATGGCATAGGATCATCTATGGTATTTATTACCACCTGAATTCACTAAGGAATTGAATTATGCAAGTCATGAATAGTGTTTAAGGGAATATTATACCATTCCCTAAAACACTATTCATGACTCCATGACGTCCATGTTCCCGTAGAGATGCTGTTGGTGGATATCGATTCCTGACTCTATTCTCTAAAATAGACCACAGCAGTTCGATGATATTGAGGTTTAGGGACTGTGCGGGCCAGATAAGATGTTTGACTTGGTCTTTATGTTCCTGAAACCATGACTTGATACGTCTAGCTGCATGGATCGGAGCATTATCATCATGCAGAAAGACATCTCCTGCAGGAAACGAATTTTGCATCATAGGATGTATCTGGTCAGCTAAAAGTTCGACATAGTCCTTCCCAGTCAATCTCCCTTTCATGCTTACAATAGATCCCTTTTGAAAACCTTGAGCTGGCTGCCGAAACCCGGAGAAATTTCCCTCCATGTTTGACAGCTGGCATGAGACAAACATGATCATACGCTTGTGTAGGTGTTCTTCAGACATACGCACGTCGTGTTGCGGGGAACAAAGTGAACAATGATTCGTCTAAGCAAATGTCATATTTCGAAGCATCACTCGAGCAGGATTTGTGCCCGTGGAACCACTGTAGAGGACGTTTTGTATTCACATCTGTTACAAGCGGCTTGGGAATTGCTGCTTTGCCGTAAATGTTTTATTTGTGAAGTTTTCTCTTACCTGTAATGGCTGATACTGGAGCCTGCAGATTCAGATGGAGCTCTACGACCACTTTGGCTGCAGTTGTCTTCTTTTTTGATGTCACAGTCCATTTCAACACCCGCCAGTCTCTTTCACTTAGCTTTCCCTTTCATCCACTATTTTGTTTCACAGAGGATGTTTTTCCGTGCACTCTGTATGCCGTCATGACTTCCTATATCATAGCTCAGAAAACACCCAAAACCATGGGGGGATGTTGTAAGAGATACTCCAGTTACACGCGCTTCAACAATTTGCCCTCTCTGCACTGTCAACAAGGTTTGACATCTTACTCTATCCCCCAAAGAGCCTGATGCCCATAGTTTCATTACTGCTACCTTAGAGTAGAATAATGTATACACTATAGTCTATAAAAAATACGTGTCCCCAGACTTGTATTTTAAAGAATACGAAACACTATTATACCGTTAAGTGAACATGTAGTTCGACTTTCACGCTAGAACAAAGGAAAGTTAGATTGGTTTGTCCTCGCGATCATCTAGGGTGCAACATTCCCAGTGACAGCTAGACACGACACAAAATTGGAAGTATTTACATAAGGGAAAGAGAATTTTAAAGGTAAAGAATTAATAGAATAGAATTAATACTGTGAAAGGAATATATGGGCGCAAGTGACACGTTGAGGCACAAACACAGAAAAGAGGCGAGAAAGGAATGGAAAATTGAGTGATTGGTTGATTCCATTGCCGGTAGAGAGGAGTAGGTGGATGGCCGCCCATCAGCATTATGCATCTGCGGGAACAAGCCATTCACAATTGTGCTTTCGTCCGTGATGGGAGACTTCACCTATGCCGAAAGAGCAAACATGCATCTCATGTACGGCCGTGCAAATGGTAACGGCACAGCTGTGCTAGGACTGTATTAGGAGCGCTTTCCTCATAGACAAATGTCGGACCACAGGATTTTTGAGCGGTTACACCGCCAACTCCGGGAAAGAGGTTCTGTCTACGTCACCAAGCACGAAGCGTGTCGACCAAGAGCTGTACGCAGTCCAGGCCTAGAAGAAAGCACCTTGAACCATTTGGATGACAGACCCGACTCAAGTAGAACTGTTGCCCATCGCACAGGCGGGAGTCAATATACCGTTTAGAGAGTGTTAAACGAAGAAAGTTGACACCCCCTTCCATCTGAAGAGTCACATTTATGAGACTCCAATTGACTCGGTTGAGGATTTCGTTGCTGGAATATCCGTTGTTGCTGCACGTGGGTGTCAAATACCTGGCATCTTTGATACTGTACTCCAATTGCTCCATCGACGCTGCCAAGCATGCATTACTCTTGGTGGGCGCAATTTCGAACACTTATTGTAAATATGGCACTTGCCAACGACGCTGTCAATAAAATTTTTTCCTTCCTTTCATGTCTCTTTCCTGTGTTTGTGCCTCAAAGCGCCACAGCAATACATGGATGGTGGAAAAAAAACTAGCGATCGGGCAAACTGCAAAGGACAATTAGCCTTGACAGTGCGTGGTGAGAGACGGCTCAGGCGTATTGTACGTAGCCAGCGAAGCCAAACATTAGCTCAAATTACCACCCAGTTTAATGACGGTGCCAGTCGTACAGTCAGTAAACGGATTGTGCAACGCTCGCTCCACCGTATGGGTTTCGGGAGCCGTCGACCTACGAGAGTACCAATGCTCTATACTCGCCATCGGGCTGCACGTCTTGCCTGGGCAAGAGAGCACAGAGACTGGAGTGTAGATGACTGAAAACGAGTAACATGGAGTGATGAGTCTCGATTCCGACTACTTAACGCTGACGGGAGGCTGAGAATATGGCGTCAGGCTCATGAAGCCATGGATCCTGCATGCCTGGCTGGAACTGTAGAAGGGCATGGTGGCTCAATCATGATCTGGGGTGATTTTTCGTGGCACAGTTTGGGATCTTTGGTGCGTGTACCAACCTCCCTCAGTGCAATTCGGTACGTAGAGTTGCTGGGTGATCACCTCCATCCGTTTATGCTGTTCTGTTATCCGCACGGTAATGGAGTTTTCCAGCAAGACAACTGTACCTCTCTCAAGTCCCGGTTGGCTACTGGCTGGTTGGATGAGCATTCCTCTGACTTGTCTGTCATGAATTGGCCACCCAGAAGCCCAGACTTAAATCCTATTGAGCATCTTTGGGATGTTTTGGAACAAGGCGTGAAAGGCCATCACACAGCACCAAACAACCTTACTGAATTATGGACAGCTTTAGCCAATATTTGGCAAGCCATTCCAGTGGAACGTTTCCAGAAACTTGTTGAATGTATGCCTCGTCGTGTGGCAGCCGTTATCAAGGAACAGAGGAAGCCCAACTCGTTACTAAGTAGGTATCCCTAATTTAGGGGAAAAATAGATTTATATCGGTTTGATATAGGTCGCAATTCAAGGTTAAGGGACGGTGTTCTGTTGCAATAAGATAAACGAATTTGGAAAAAGCGTGTCAGGATTTGAATTTATTTCATATATATATATATATATATATATACAGTGGTACCTCCAAAAAGCGGACAGTCACGGGATCAAAAGTTTTGTCCGTTATTAGGAGGTGTCCGTTATTGGGGAGGACTACCTTTTTACAAAATTTTTTTGTACTTCTGTTTGACATTTGATCGAAAATTACGGCTGCAAGTTAATTAAAAAGGAAAAATTAATTAGGTAAGAAAATAATAAATATTTACTACTTTATCTTTTATTTTTGGGCTAATCCTTTTACCTTGCATTAAATAATCCTAAAATACAATGTATAGGATCTAAATTATTTTAATTTCTACTGAAAAAATCTGTTAACAAAATTTGATTTCTCCTTTTACACAGGAAACACGTTTTTCAAGGTGAATCTTCATAGGATTTAGCTTTGCTAGTCCCTCCGAATCTTCATTGTTCTTGACATACTCTTCAAAGCTGACATTTCACTCCAAATTGGCTATTAGATCCGCAAGTTCTTTTTCGCTTTTTTCAGTATTACTGTCAGTTGCCACTTGTACTCAAAAATCCCGCCTTCTTAAAACATTTTTGAACGCACCCAGGTTGCACCTTTATAAGGGCTGACGTAGTCCAGGAAATTGCATCCAAAACAGATACCGATTTTGCCAATTCCTCGCTGAATTTGCAGGAGATAATCTGTGAAATCACATGTCTCAGAAGCAGCTTTCTTTATCGAAGTTTAAAACTGCGGTTAATTCCTTCATCAAGTGGCTGTAACATAGAAGTGGTGTTAGGGTGCAAGAAAACTAAACATTTTTGAGCTTTAAATCGTCAGGATGGGAAGTAGCATTGCCCATGAACAGAATGATTTCTTTTGTTTTTTCATCTTGTTGTCTAACTCCACCAACTAATCGCTCATTATCTCAGTCATCCACGCTTTCTTATTTCACTTCCATGAAACACAAAGTTTTCGTACATCAATGTTCTTGAAACATCTAGACTGCTTAGCTTTTCCAGTAACAACTGGAGTTTCGAAGTCTTCCAGCATGTTGCAACACAGCAAAAGAGTGAGCCGCTCTTTTGAAATTTTCCCGCCACTACATTTTTCACCCTTAAAACATAAGGTCTGGTCCGGAAGGACGTAGTAAAAGAAACCAGTCTCATCGGCAATGAAAATGTCTTTGTCATTATATCTGTTGCACAAAGATTTAAGCTTTCCAATCCAATCTGATACTTCATTTGAATTTACAGAGTTTTCTTCGCCACAAATCTGTTTAACAGATATGTTACGACGTGTCCGGAATTTTTCCAGCCATCCATTTGAGGCCTTAAAAGTTTCTAATCCCAAACTTTCACCGAGTTCGCTGGCTTTTTCTTGGAGCAAAACACCACTTACAGGAATGTTCTTTGTACGAGCAGAACGGAACCATTTCATCAACACTTCGTCACTTTCACTTGTTTCCGTCTTACGAAACTTCAAATTTTTAAAATTTTCGTTCGAATTCAGGACCTACATTTTTCGAATTCTTCTTTATCCTTCAAAAGTTCATTAATCTCAGTTTTACCACCGTGAAAACTTTCGGCAAGGCTACGAACACCAGCTTTTCCTTTTCAGCAACTTCCAAAACGTCAATTTAGTCTTTCAAATTCAATCTCTTCCTTTTCGACGCCATTTTAACACGATTTGAATCAGTTTGAACTGTCGCACTAAACTGAATAGACAAGTAAAGTTTTATCCTCTCCAGTGACCAACGAGCAAGTCCCTCAAAACAGTTTTCGAGCCTCTAAATTCCAAGAAATACGGAGAAATTTGGAAGAAAAGAAAGAAAGAAAGAAAGGGTGAGGAGGGCAGAAGAAATGTCGAATTCCATTGTTTCAAGCACAAGAGGGAGAAGTCGGGAAAAGTTCGTTGTAAAGACGTATAAGCATATATTTTTAGCTTGCTTGTTCGAATAATTTTAAAATTTTTGCCAAAATTATTGAAAGTTTTTCAAAAATATCTGTCCGCTATTCGGAGTGTCCGCTATCCAGAGGGAATAACATGGATTGTCATATATAAAAGGACTGGGACACGTAAAAATGTCCGTTAATTAGAGGTGTCCGGTATTCGGGAGAGTCCGTTAAGGGAGGTACCACTGTATATATATATATATTCATATATACACTGGTGTAAGAAATTAAGAGAATTTGCAGACTTGGTCGATTATCTCTAGAACTACTGTACCGATTTTAATGAAATTTGATATGTACATACATTGATACAATACAAAACAAATAACCATTCAATAATTGTAATACACACGCATGATCGTGCGTAATCAGGTCACCAGACCTCTCGCCAATGGAGCATCTAGGACGTGCTTTGAAGGCAACTGCAGCCGTCCCGGAATACTGGTGAATTAACTGCCCAGTTGCAAAGATTATGGCATGATCTTCGGCAGGAGGTCATAGGTGACCTCATAGATTCGATGCCACGCCGTGTTTCGGCATGTAGAGCTGCCAGATGTGGATTTACTACTTTCTGATTTGTAACCTTTTTCATGCCATATTTTCTTAATAAAACGGTCTGTTCTTCTGAATTTGTAATCATTTGCTTATCTCCTCATACACTGCCTACATGTTAAGTTTCGTGATAGTAGCTCGTTTCCTTCTGGGTGCATATATTTTTTTGTGACAGAGTGTATATATATATATATATATATATATATATATATATATATATATATATATATATATATATATATATATATATATATATATATATATATATATATATATTCAAACAGTCAAAATTTCGGTGATAGTGAGCTTTGAAAATCACTGCATGAACACTGAGATAATATTGAAACTGTTAAACTTTAATGACCATGCCAATATTTTTGCACAAATCTTGGTTGCTAAAACAAAAAATATATTCAATTGTGAAACAAAAAATAGAAACCGAACGTGCGCGTGTTAGATGCGTGTTAGATGCGTGCATGCTTGTAGATGAGTTAATCTTATCTGTGCCATCATTAATAAAACGTGTGTATTGTTATATAAGGAAGAATATTTTCTTTTTTATCAAATGTAAAAAAAATGCTTGCACTGTAGTACTTGCGTCATCGTATTTTATTTTATGAAACGTTATTTTTATCAGCTATCTGGCTTTGCTTGAGGACAAATCTTTATAACCTATGGACGAACCCATAATAAAACACTCGTCTTCTTCGAATCGTGAATGAGATAAGACGAAAATAATAAGAATTTAGGAAATGTCTATAAAAGACTGTATAAACAGAATGGCAAAACACCTGTTTTCTTTTTCGTATTGTGTTACGAAAATCAAATTAGCCCTATCTGACTTATAACAGGAGGGTTTTACGATACTCTGGCCATACATTTTATCAGAAATGAATATTCCAAGTTATTGTTTATCTAAAACATAGGTAAGAGAACTTTGTTTCGTAGCTAAAGCTATCTAAGTTTGAAGTTTTCCTAATGACTGTTCACGAACGTGGAAAAAAATATTGTTAGTAATTTTTTAATCCGAGACTTTTAATATTATTAATCCTCAATACTAACATTTTAAATAAATTCAGGATTTATAGTTAGAAAAAAAAATAAATATATATATATATATATATGTGTGTGTGTGACGAAAAAGCTCTAGTCCTAAAATTGTCTTAATGCTTATTGCCAAAATTTCACTTTTCTAACTTAAAACAGCCCCTCACATAACATGTAGTGTCCTTCTTTTTTAGGCAGTGGACATCGTCAACTTCGGTTTCTGTGATATTTATGGAGACTATGATATATGGACATCAAAAATAGTTTTAACCCCCTTGCAGATACTAAATGTACTCCCTACTGACGTAAGTAACAATAAAAAAACCCTGTTTATAGCCAATTATCGACTAACGAACCTCCAAAACCCGCTCCTTTCCAAATGGTCTTAGTTATACCACATTTGACAGTTGTAAGCACTTAGAATCTGGTAAGCATTAAACGATGCAATTCTCGCCCCACAACCTCAATCCATGAACTGCTGTGAGACACTATTATGAGATCTAACTAATTAAAAAATTCTAACCTCTGGTGGTCATAAATAGAAATAACATGTTTTATACGCCTGAAAGGAAGAAACCGGCCTTTTTCTCTTTTATTTCGCTCGCCATGTAAAGTTACCTTGCCGCGATGCTGTCTCTTAGCTCCGATAGGACTATTTCCGTCAGCATGCTAGGACTATCGGAATAAAGATATTATTAGCCCGACCACACACCGAATGCAACAAAGCAGTTCGCAACGTTTCTGTTTCTAGCTTTCTGTATCCGACGCATCGTCTGCAATGTAATCAAAGGAGAGTGCTGCACACTGGATGCAACATTGTTTTGAAACACCTCGCGTCATTTCGGAAACGTTGCTGCAACAAAAGTGTATGCTTCTCTGACCGTTGTTTCTCGACACAAGCTGGAGAAACATTTCATCTGCGCATGTGCAGGAACACAGCATTTTATTTTCATTAATGCTCCGTGTTGAGGATTTTTGCATTATTATAATAAAAAGAGATGGAGGTTGATGCTGATCAGTTGATAGTTCTTGTCCACGCAAGGACAGAAATTTATGATTTTAGTGTGAAGAACCACCACAACCAAAATATAATAAATAAAATTGGCAAGATATAGCTGAGGAATTGAATATTCCAGGTATGTACCACACCAGTTTATCATATTTAATCGAATAAACCTCACCCTCAAGTAATCCAGACACCCCCATTTTTTTAAGATATTGGTAAGAAAGAAAAATAGGGTTGCGTCACTCAGGGTCAGATCTAGGGGGGCGCAAGCAGGGCATCTGCCAAAAGTGGCAAATTTGAGGGGCGGAAAAATTGGTAGATGGAGAAAAAAATTGCACTTACGTTGTTTTTTTATTTATTGAATTTTTAAAATATTTTATAAGTTATGTTTTTCTTAGATTCAAAAGTAGATACTTAACTATAGATTTGTCTTTCTTTTGTTACTGCTTTTTATATTAATGCGTTTACAAAACAAAAAGCTTCTGGAGGTATATTCTTCCGGTAGTTGGTGTTCTTTTTCCGAATCTTGTCTTCAACAAGTCCCAAGAGATAGTCAAATGTAAGTATGCTTAGCCTACAATAATTGTAAATCTTATCTGGGTCATTTCTAAGTTCTTTGAAACTGCCAATGAAACTTCTTGAAAACTACCAATGTCTCTTTTTTTATTGATTGGATGAATACAACAGCTTCTTTCTGGTTTTTCATCTAAAAATTTTATAAATTGCCACAAAATGATAGCTACTTCTACTTCCTCACTTGGCATATCACCCACAATTATGACCAAACTAATTTCCCAAAACTGAACACTTCCCTCAACAAATAACAAAATACTGCAGATCTCACGAACTCCCGTATTCTTACTTACTACTAATGAAATATCAAATCAACCTAGTGTTGCAACTGAAAATTTATCACCAATTTTCATGATAAAACATTTTGGTTGCGCAACGCCTAGCAACAGAAACGTTGCGCACTGTTTTGTTGCGTTCGGTGTGTGGCCGGCCTTACAAGGACTCTGTGTGTTCTTTACACGTCCAACGACTGCCAATTCATTCGATTATGATAGATGATGACTTTGTCGGAGCTTCGCAGCAACGTGACTTTACGTTGCGATCTAACCCCGCATTTACACAGTCCCGATAGCGGCGGGTCGAATGGGGGGGGGGGGTGTAAACGGTCTTCTCGCCGCTTCTCCTCGTCAATCGTGGCGCTCGTTCCAGGAGCGGTTTTCTGGCACGAGTCAAAGGGGCGAATGGCGTCGGGGGGTCAAATGGGAGAATGGGGACGGGAAGCTGCGAAGGGAAGTCTTGTTCACAGCAAGAGGCGGGAATGTGGGAACGGTCTCTCGTGTTGATGCAGGAACGTGACTAATGTCTCGCGAATGTCTTGCGGGTGGTGCGATCGCGAAAGTGTAAATGCGGCATAAGGAAAAAGAAGATGGCTGGTGTCCTCCTTTCAAGCGTACATAAAACGGTTATTTCTATTTGTGACCATCAGGGTGTACAATATTTTAATTGGCTAGTTTTCATCATAGAAGGTGTCACCCGTCAGTTCATTGGATTAGGTTGAGAGGCGAGAGTAGAATCATCTTGATTCTAAGTGTCCACTTGATTCTAAGTGTTTATAACTATCAAATTTGATACAGCCAAGATCATTTAACAAGAGTGGGTTTTGGCAGTTCGTTAGTTCATTATTGAATTTAAACAGGGCTTCTTTACCACTGCTTAAGTTATTAGGGCATACGCTTGGTATCTTAAATAGGATTAGAGCTGTTTTGACAACCATATATGGTAATCTGTATATTATAAGATTGCTGAGTGTGGCGTTGAGGAATGCCCAGTGCCTAAAAAAAAGTCGGCACTTGGCTAGATGGCTGATATAATTTCTAATTTAAGTTGTTCATAGTTACGTAAATAGAAGGGCTGTTCTAGGTTAAAAAATGAAATTTTCTAATAACCATTAAATAAAATTTAGGAATTATGTATATATATATATATATATATATATATATATATATATATATATGTGATGATAAAAGCATAAGCTATATTTAATTTTATTAATGAGCGTTAAACAGTAATTTTTCTATTAAAGTCCTAGTGTGATTTCCAATTCAGGAAGTAGTACACGTGTACTACTAAAGTATGTACGACGAAGTAGTTTTAATTTTTGTAATGGTAGGATTGTATAAGCAATATTGATTAAAATATGAGTCTATAACATATTTTACGATTTAAGTGAAGGATTTAAGTTTTGAACAAGCATGAGCAATTTTACATGTTTCCTTCAATTCACATATTGGTTAGAGTTTTTAGTTTGTAATTGATTGATTATGGAAAGTACATAAGAATAAATAATTAGAAAGTGATTTGTTATGAGTATTGCAAAGAAATTTGAAGGATGATTAATTTTGATTCCATACTTTTTAAGATACAATTTACTGTTTTTCTGATATTTTAATACCTGATATTGCAACGATTAATGTTTATTTTATGTGAAGTTATGTCTCAAATGGAGACTTATGTATCCTGTAACAACACCTCATTTTGGTCCAGCTAATCGCATGTAGGAATTAATTTTAGGTTAGGGTTAAAATTTCAGCTAGTAAAAATTTAGGATTAATGCTCTTAGGTCTCTCTGGGTTGTTGTGTGGGGAAGGTAGCGCCCTGCATGGCAATTTTCAGTTGTTGATTTGAATTTAATTTGAATTGTTTTTTTTCTCTTCTGGGGACGTGCTGCAGAGAATTAGCTACTCTTTGTGTGCACGACTTCAGGGGGAAGGGGGGGGGATTGTGATGATAAAAGCATAAGCTATATTTAATAATATTAATGAGCGTTAAACAGTAATTTTCTATTAAAGTCCTAGTGTGATCTCCATTTCAGGAAGTAGACTGTGTTTCGCAGCGAAGATTTCAGGGTCATGGAATCGCTCGCCTGCGCGTTATCTTACATAACCATCGGATGTTCGAAAAGGGGCTCTGGAAGAGGGCCTAAGCCTTATGTGACTTATATAACGGAAGAGAAAGGAATTACGCAGTTCAGGGAAATCTTTGATAGAGTCAAGACGCGCGTCTGTCGCATGGTCTGTGAGATGATGGAAAATGGCGATTTAGCTGGATTAATTGGGTATTTGATTAATGTTAATTAATAAAGGAGTCTGTAAATGTTATTTCAGTATTAGTTCTTCCACCGGCCTACTGTTTGATGACTGCATTTAGAGTAATTAGAGTGTTTTAGATGGGTGCACAGCGAAAGAGCTGTGACATATATATATATATATATATATATATATATATATATATATATATATATATATATATATATATATATATCATTTATCTAAAGTTTACAGATACTATAGCCATATGATGACGCATCCTAGCAACTAACACAGAAAGAACAAAAACACAGGTGCATTAGCACCCAAAGATGGAAACATAGGTGAATCAACACCCAAATGACAAAATGTTAAGCAATTAGACTAAAAAAATCAAAAAAATCATACATACACACACACACACACACACACACACACACATATATATATATATATATATATATATATAGATAGATTGATAATCTTCATGGAAAGCAATTTTATTTTTTCAGTGAGTGATCTGGAATTTTGATTTATATAATAAAGACATTGCTTCTTGCAAATGCTATAAAATATGAAATGCAACTGGAATTCAGTTCTCGTTAGAGTTCTGGCTATTTAAGACATTTACCAGTAAATAATTTTTTTAATTTATACTTACCACTTTAAAATCAATATATATTTTTTATGCAGCTGACGATTTAGCTATAAAATATGAAATGCAACTGGAATCCAGTTCTCGTCAGAATTCTGGCTATTTAAGACATTTACCATTAGGTAATTATATTTTTTAAAGTTATACTTACCACTTTAAAATGAATACATATTTTTTATGCAGCTGACGATTTAGCTAAAAAATTGAAAGAAACATGCATAACAAGGTGTGTTAGGAAATCAAACTTCTTTGGGATGTTTATAGAAACCTGAATGGAAGGAAACAATCTCTAATTTTTCAAAAGTTAAATTTACGTCTAGGCTAATTGGATAGTGTTATGCAACAGGGAACTAAATTTTCATCTTTTGTTTACAAATTTGAATACAATAATTATATCATTTTTACGACTAAAGAAAAGACAATTATTTAAAAATCATTTGAAGATCATCATTGTAATTAATTCCGAGGAAATTTACAGTATGAATATTACAAAATTCCCATAAATAAAGAAAGTGGACTATAACTTATTTCTCTTTCAAACCCGATTAATGACTTTAAGCATTTTAAACATATATTAAGCTTACCAATATACGAGTAGATATTCTCTTTCTCTAGACGAGATTAATTTCTATTAAATCTTAAATCGACGTCCACATTGTATAGTGGTTAGCATCGTGAACTTCTACGCGGTGGGCTTCGGTTCAAGTCCCGAATAAGGCTTGGTCCTTACCGTGTTGTCCCCTCATAGGGAGCAATGCTGGCACACTTAAATAGTGCTCCCACAATAAAATAGTCAGCAAGACTTCGTGGTGAATAGCAGAAGGCGAATGTGTCACGAAAAGTGCCCCCGCATTACAAAATAAAAGAGCGTTCATCCTAAAGCTCGATAGATAAAAATGTCAACAATGGCATTTCTTGCTCTGTATAATATACACTCAAGAGCCAAAACATTATGACCACCTGTCAATAACGAGTTGGCCCACCTTTGGCGCGCAACACAGCTTTAACCCGCCTTGACATGGATGCCACAAGTCTTTGGTAGATGGCCGGAGACAGATTGTACCAGATGTTTAAGCAACGGTCACGCAAATCCGAGATATTGCGAATTGGTGGTCTTTGAACTCTGAGCTGCCGTCCCATGACATCCCAAATGTGTTCTATCGGATTGAGATCCGGTGAGTTAGGCGGCCAGGACATTAACTGGAATTCAGCATCATGTTCCTGGAACCACTCCAACACAATTTTAGCCTTGTGACACGGGGCGTTGTCCTGTTGGAACATTCCATTTCCAGCTGGAAAAACAGAGGCCATGTAAGGGTGCAACTGGTCCGCAATAATGTTCAGATACCCTGTAGCATTCATGGTCTGCTCTACCACAACCACGGGTCCCAGAGACGCCCAAGAGAACGTCTCCCAAAGCATAATACCGCCACCACCGCCCTGTGTATGACCTACTGTACATTGAGGGAGCAACAGTTCGCCTGGAAGACGGCGTATCCTGACACGGCCATGGGCGTGATGAATGACAAACCGTGATTCATCTGACCAGGCAACTCTCTCTCACTGATCCATGGACCAGTCGCGATATTCCCCAGCGCAAGCGCAGTTGGCGATGACGCTTGGTCAGCAAAGGCACACGAGTGGGACGTTTGCTGCGTAGCCCCATATCCATCAGTGTCCGCTGAGTAGCCCCATATCCATCAGTGTCCGCTGAACAATGTGCTGCGATACTATTCTACTTGGCCCTGCATTGTATTGGGCTGTCAGCTGAGCCACTGTCTGGCTCCGGTTTTGCTTCACCATGCGAGACAGTCTCCGACGACCTTTTTCTTTGATAGCGTGTGGACGTCCAACACCATGTCGTCTACTGCTGGTTTCACCGCCATTCATCCACTTTGCATAAGTACTAACAACTGTAGGTCACGAACAACCCACGAGTCGTGCAGTTTCGGAAATACTTGTTCCGAGCCTTCGAGCCATTACAATCTGCCCTCTATCAAAGTCGCTTAGATCCGCAGCCTTTCCCATCACACACAGAAGTAAGTGAAAGAATGATTCTTCAGACTCTCCAGCAGCAGTTAAATACCACTTTCACCTGATCACGTGCCTTCCACGTCATCCAGGCGAATTCATTGCAAAATGTAGGGGTGGTCATAATGTTTTGGCTCTTGAGTGTATATCAACCAAAGCGTTAGTATACAAATATACTATAGCATTAATATATACTTATTAACATAACTTTATTCTTTTTTTATATTTTAAACTTCTGTTTACAGAACTGTCCTAAAAGATATTACAATTTCTTTTAAATTAGATGTTAAATGTACAAACTAGAAAGTACCATGTATTTTTGAAAACATATATCTAAGAAGAATTTATCCAATTGTGTTGAACAGATCTTAAGTATTTTGGATTAGTTTGTTTTTTGTTGTCTATTGCGCAACATATTTAAAATAATTTTACAGCTAATGAATGTTTATCAAGCTCTAAATATTTATATAACATATTATATTATTTAAAACTAAATTTTAATGGTTAATTCAGTAATCAGTAATTTCAGAAATTAATCTCTAAATATTTATCAAACTTATTAAAAAACATTTTGCACTAACTTTTAAAAATGCATGTGCTAAATAAATCAAAAGATGCATTAAGCAATGAAAAGTAATAAAATCACGGTATAATTAAAAACCTTAAAAATGACTGAAATTTTTACTGAAAACTATGGATAATTTATTAAATCAACATTCAGAAACTAATTGTAATACAAAATACTAAATTCCTTACATTTATAAATAAGTTTGACAACAATGTACACAAGCATGTATATAATTTTCTATTAGAAGTTTCTGTTACCCTAACTAATTACGATCCAAGGCACGTAGAAAATATAAATAAAACACGTGTAAAAGAAATTTATATCCATAGTTTTTCTTAAAGTAACACTGAAAATATTTAAATACCATAAAAATGGAAATATACAGCCATATTTACAAAATTTGCATGCATTGTCATAAAATGTCATGTTAAATGAAAATAACAAAACATAAACTCTATCAAGTAATTGATCATGTATAGCACAAACTTTGGAATACATGCAAGTAATATCAATACTAAAATCTGTTAAACTATTCGAAGCTTCTTAAGTTGACTTTAAAGACAAAAAATATACAGATAATAAAGATTCCTAAAGAATAAAACATGACTTTCCTTCAAAAGGGGAGATAAAGCTGAATGTTAAACTACAATTTTTATGACATATTAGCAATGGGAAAGAAATGTTTAGAAATATATCAATCATACATTGCATACACAGCGAAACTTCTTACCCCCTTAAGGGGGTCCAGGACATATTAATTTTTAAAAAAAAATATTGAGTTAAAATTTTAAATTTTAACCATATAATTTGTAAACAAAATCAAATCATAAAACTTCTCGTAAAGTCAAAAAAATAATTTTATTTTAATTTTTTTTTAAAGTGGGGTAACTTAAATTCATTATAACTCGAAATATTATTTGTCGAATTTCAAAAATTTTTCATTTAAGTAAACAGAAATATATAAGTTTTAATTTTGATGTAGCATTTTTAAAAATATTAATTTAAAAAATTTTAAAATATTTAAAATAAAAATTTTTAAAAATGATGTAACTTCTTTTTTAAAAATCATATTTTCAAAAGTAAATATTTTTTTTCAAATTTGCTGAATCAAAATTAAAGCAAAATAATTAAAAATGACATGTTCCAAGTTTGAACCATTTATCTTTAATGGTTTTTGACTTATAACAATTTGAAGACGAGAAATGGTGAAAAAACCCATCATGCAGAAAAACGCATTTACATATTTAAACAAAAAAAAAAAAAAAAAAAAAAAAAAAATTGGCTGCTATTAGAATGTTGCAAAACAAAAAAATAAATATCTCCTGTTCTAATTAAGATAGAAACATGATTTAAGCGTCATTTTAAGCGTCATTTTAAGCGGAAAAGAACAAAAAATGTTTTAATGCAATAAAATATTTTTAAAAATTTGAACAATTTTGTTTCCTGGACCTTAAATGACCATATATTGTTCAGAACCGATTAAATACACTATACATCCAATGTTATTTTACGCCTTTTTCCACTGCCACCCGTAAAAACGGCAATATTTTTTCGGAACCATTACTGGCCTCCATAGAGAATTTTCACTGCACATATATACATATATATGGAGAAAGCAACATACATAGAAAATTGTATGGTATGAATTTTATATACCCGATACTATATAAATCACTATAACGAGCAAAAATATTTATAAGAAAGTATAGTTTAAAATGTCCTTATATCATGTTGTTCTAACTCAGTGACGATTTCATATAGTCAGATCTCAGGTCAGCTAAGCACTTGGTTCCAATCATTCTGTAAAATTGTTTCATAAAAATATTTGAATTCATATACTCATGAGATTTCCATGGCAGTCTCTCACATTTATTTCAGTTATTCGTAAAACTATTTCAAAGCATTTAATGCCACTTTGTTTACTTCCTGAAGGGCATAAACTGCCCAAGCATATTTTTTCATTAGTGTTTTAATTTGCCTAATCGGAGGTTTAAAAACGACGTGTCAAAAGACGGAATAATCCTGCGATTTCGTTTCGTGAATACTGTGTTTGCTCTAAGCCGAGAGTTATCGCTTGCTCGTGGTTTAGCCCGTGGATCAAAAGTCTAGTGTATACGACCGTAAATCGTACTAGATAAACCAGTCATCGGGTCCCGGTAGGATGAATTTTGTATCGGGTTACCAGATGTGGGTGTCCTATTCACAGATACTCTGGTAAATGAAATTATTTGACGTGAGACATTATTTGGCTTCTTTTCTCACCAATTTCATTTCCTTACAGATTAAAAAATAATTGCTTAATTGATGATAAGAAAAAATCTCCACGTTCAAATGCCAAACTTTTTGTACCTAAAATGTTCTGCGAAATTAATAATTCTTTGATGAGAGGTAATATCCTATACTCCGACCGTCTTTCTCAGGTTCCATGAAATACAAATCCCTCACGTATTTACTCGAACAATGAGCCCGATACTCTATTATACCACACTAATAAAAACGGTTCATCCTGTTGTCAAAGCCATAACGTATTTCGCCAGGAATCCTAAAAGCAGTCAGAAGAGAATAAGTGGAAGACTTACAGTCATCTTTTGCTAAACGAGGGCTAATTTGAACCGGACTTACAGTTTAAAGCTTGTTCCGATCGGGTACAAACACTCATGCTTACCGAGAGATCAAATCCCAGCAACTCTGATTTAGACTATAGCACCCTAGCCATTCGGCTGGTCCAATTGCCAGCATTATTCTTCCTTTCAAAAGAACGTAATCCGATGACATCAATAGAGAGGAAAACGTATATTGAAAACCTTGCGATGGTTGAGCATAAGAATATCATGAAGTAAAATCTGTGCGCTTGATTTAATACGAAATCAACTTAAAATTCTTATCTATCCATTCGACCTTCCAATGACCAGGGTTACAACCCCTTTTGACCTGTTTAATTACTTGTGTATGCCTTTTAACCTACGAACTCATAGACAAACTTTTCAATGCACAATCTTCGATGCCTTATTTGGCTTAGATTTTTGAATCTGCTATTTTGACGACCAGTCAATCGCATTGATGGACAAAAATGGACACCTGCACTATTTACGTGAGGTATTTACACATCTTAAAGACCATGGCGTAACCTTAAATCCTTAAAAAGAGTCTTTGAAGTTTCCTTACTAGGTTTTTCGATTATGTCCGAGTTCCCAGATTTTGGTGCTTTATTATCTCTAGATACCCACGTATAGAGAATTCTTTGAAGTGAGACACAGGACAGTATTTCCTGTTCTACGTGACCAGGTTTTTTTTAGCTGTGTACCTCGTCAGCGAGGTAATCTTGATGTTGAGGTTAAATGATGGTGAAAAACTTCAGTCGCCACAGTTCTTATTTTAATGACTATGGAAAGCTAGAAGTAAATGGAAGGAAATTATCTTGAAAAAATAGGTGTGATGTAGCTATTTTGTTTTGATACTACACAATAGCTACATGACACAGATTTAGGGCTATCAGTGTTTTTACTAATAAGGAAAATGTGAACCCATGTGAAAAATATTTTATTAAAAAATATGCCCTTTGCACCAATAACTAAACCAAGTGGTTTATGAAACAACCTTAAAATTGTGGAAATAATAGTATAACGTAGAAGCCAAGCCAATTATCTATTAGCCGATATTTATCGGCTTTTCCCAGGGTAAGATGAGTATTGAGAAAGTGATAACTCAAAATACAAACACGTGTTCAACAATACAAGCAGAGACACCCTCAATATAAACAATATTTTTGTATGTATACATACCTTTAAAATTAGTCTTGGATTCAAAGTTTAAATATCAATTTTAGTTTAAATGGATTATAGTTCTGTTGGTACAAATGCAAAATGTTTGATTTTTTGTGGTAGTGAGTTACATTTTTGTTTTTAACGAATTTTTGTTGAGGGAACTACATGGTATTTTATCACAAAAGTTTCTTTTTGTCTTGGAACCCATCTGTCTTGAATCGCTCTAATAAACAGAGAGATAAGTGAATTTTTTTCATATCTCATAATATTCGTATTTACTATGTAAGTATAAGAAAATTGCCAAAAGTCAGAATGTCCTCTCACAGTCGACTTTTACAGAAACTAATTTATGATTATTTTCTATGGGTTACAGTTTTCATTCATGAACTTTGTTTTTGTATTAAACAGTTACAAAATGTAATAAAGTCAGATGGATTTTCTGTTGATCATCACTTACAAGTTCACAGGCAAGTTCCTTGAACTTTTATGCGTTTCTGAACTTTTGAAGGTCAAACTCACAGTAGGATAATTTTTATTTTTTTACAGTTAACATATGTTACTCAAACTCTTTGAATTCTTTTGGGTATTTCAACACTTTTTTCCACTGATAACAGGAGCAATCTTTTTAAACTGATTTGACACGCAGTATAATCTATTCTCCCACATTATAACATGTATTTCAAGAGTTTTTTTTAAAGCAAAATGAGAATGTATTTATATCCTCGTATAGTCTAGTTACTTCTCTGAAGAATGATTTCCTTCTCTCACTTTTGTGTGAGAATAAAATTAGGTTTGAGAACTGTAAAGATAGAATCGTATTGAGAGTACCATGATTTTTCAGTCAAATTTATATATATATTTGGAGGTTGTACCTTTTTATCATGAGGGAAAACATCACTAATAAGAGAAAAAGGCCTCAAAATTCTACATTAAAGAAGTCAACTTGCTGTTTTACTGAATTACATATAAAAATTAAATGTTGTTGCTTTTGGACACATCTATAAGAATTGTGATTATTCTTTATTAAATGCCATTGTACATTTAATGCTTTCATTAATCTATAATGGAGAATGTCTGTTTATATATTAAGTGAGCGAATTTTTCAGAAATATTTAATGAGAACAGCTTTAAAGCTAACCCATGACACTAACAACGTAAAAATATCTTAAGTTTTATCTCTCTTATCATATAGTCACATTCTTATGTTATATTTTATCTCTCAACATATCTCAAATGGGAGAAATGTGTCTTCAGAATTGAAAATGAAACAAATTTCTTGGATGGTACACATTTTATTTATTGTGTATAACTCCTTGTTTACTGTTATGGTGGATTTTATTTATGTTACTACATGCATTTATCTCATGTTAAATTTTATTGCAATAGGTTATATAATACACTCATGGACAAAAAAATTAGCGCACCAAGAAGGAGTCGTCAAAATGAAACGAAATTTTACATACGTAATGACTACTTTGATATAGGTAAATGATAAGAAAATCAAAGAAAAAGGATAATTTATTTCAGAGAAAAAGGCAAAAGAACGGAGGAGTTAATACTCCGTTGGACCACCTCTAGCGCGAATGCACGATGCGATACGATCGGGCATTGAGTCATACAAGTTCTGTATGATGTCTTGAGACATTTCGTTCCATATTTGCTGTAACCTTGCCTCTAGTTCGTTCAAACTGGTGGGATGCCCAACTCGTCGTCCCAAATGATCCCAGATATGCTCGATTGGAGACAAATCTGGGGATTGGGCAGGCCAAGGAAGGGCAGTAACAGTGCGGAGACAATCTTGTGACACCCTTGCCGTATGAGGCCGAGCATTGTCTTGTTGAAAAACGGCTCCTGGGAGCCGTTGCATGAGTGGCAACACATGTGGTTGCAGGATTTCATGAACATACCGCTGGGCTGTCATGGTGCCACGGAACAATACTAGGGGTGACCGTGTATTGTAGGCACTGGCACCCCATACCATCACACCAGCTGTGGGAGCGATGTGTCGCTGTACAGTAAAGGCAGGATTGAAGCGTTCACCACGGGCTCTCCACACACGAACACGATTGTCATCACTGCCGAGAATGAATCTGGATTCGTCGCTAAAGACGACCTGGTTCCATTCCGCTGCAGTCCAGTTTCCTCGTGCGCGGCAAAACTCCAAACGGAGGCGTCGATGGGTGGGCGTCAAGGGCAGCACACGTAATGGGCGCCGCGATACCAACTGTCCTTCAGCCAGGCGCCTTCGTATGGTTCGAGAAGACACAGAGGCCCCTAGTGAAGGTGCTACCTGTGCCTTGATGGCGGCCGATGAAGCAGTTGGCTGTACGCGTGCATTTCTTACGATGTGGCGGTCTTCTTGACGACTGGTCTGTCGAGGGCGTCCTGAGCCTGATCTTCGTGTACATGACATTTCTCGGGTCCACTGGTCCCAACACCTCCTCACAACACAATCAGAGCGGCCTAATTGACGAGCTACTCGCCTAGCTGACCACCCAGCTCCCATCATCCCGACGAATCTCCCCCTCTCAAACTGTGACAACTGCTTATATTGTCTTCGAACACGGCGTAATGGCATGTCTATCTCAGCTCTTCCTTTGTAAATGATTTAGCACACTCAAACAAGCTTTGGTTACCTGTTTTATACTCCACAGAGTACGATGTTCAATGCCCTTTACCGGCTATACATAATGCGCAATCACGCTGCATTTCTAATCATTTGCATATCTCCCCGACATGTACCTTCATTGCAAGTTTCGTTACGATCCCGCAATTATTTCTTGGTGCGCTAATTTTTTTGACCATGAGTGTATTTTAGAAAGAATGTAAGGAGGTCATGAACAAATTTCAATATGTGAAACATAATGAACAAATTTCAATATGTCTACACATAGGTCGTTTCTTAATGAAGGAAGAACATACAAGGTGCGCCCATAAAGTAGCTGGACAATTTTTTATAAATAAGAAAAATATTACTCAACTTCAAATAAATTTATCTTCTTCAAAATAATTACCAAAGGAGTCTGTACAGTTTTTTCAACGTTTCTTCAAGTCATCGAAACACTGTTTATAGGCGTTGGAACTAATCGCTCGCGAAATACGCGTAACATTTGATTTAGTATCCGAGATGTTTTCAATTCTCTGCCCTTTCAGGGCCATCTTAAGCTTCTGAAAAAGGAAAAAAATGAGCTGGCAGTAAGTAGGGAGAATATGGTGGGGGATTTATCACTGTAATTGAAAGCTTTACAAGATATTGTTGTACAGAAATTGCTGAACGGGGCCTAGAATTATCGTGTAAAAGAAACCATTGCCCAGAATCATACAGTTCCTTCCTAACTCGCCTTATCCTGTTTCTTAATCGAAAAAGCACCTCCTTGTAAAAATACTGATTAATTGTTTGATTTTCAGGAATAAATTCGTGGTGAATAAGTCCTTTGTAATCAAAAAGTGTAATCAGCATCACCTTAGTCTTTGATTTTGACATCCGTGCTTTTTTTTTTGTATGGGAAAAGACGGTCCTTTCCACTGTGCACTTTGTCTTTTTGCTTCTGGGTCGTATTATGGACACCATGTCTCATCTCCTGCTATAATACTCTTTAAGAAATTGTTGTCCTGTTGCGCAGTAGTCAGCATATCTTCACAGCAAGCTTCTCTGTCTTCTTTTTGCTGTTCTGTCAAATTCCGAGGCACAAATCGAGCACAAATTTTTTTCATTTTTAGATTTTCAATTTAAATTAATCTAAACCTTTCTTTTCTTATCCCAAGTATGTCTGAAAGTTGCTGAGTTGTTACTCATCGCCAGCCGATTTTTTTCCATTTTTCCGAAGCTTAAGATGGCCATGAAAGGACAGAGATATGAAAACGTCTCCGATATTAAATAAAATGTTACTCGTATTTTGTGAACGGTTAGTTCCAACGCCTATAAACAGTGCTTCGATGACTTGAAGAAACGTTAGAAAAATTGTATAGACTCCTTTGGCGATTACTTTGAAGGAGATAAATTTATTTGAAGGTGAGAAATATTTTTCTTATTTATAAAAAATTGTCCGGTTACTTTATGGGCGCACCGTGTATAACATCAGCCTGTTTATTTTATTTATATAAGAAAAGTTATTAATGAAATTTCTCTTTTTTTAAATAAACCTGATATTGATTTTAATGATTTTTTCCAGATGAAATAGTTTAGTAAATTGGAAATAAAGATTTAAATAAAACAGGTTGAACTGTTGTGTCAAAGCTAACGCCTGAAGAATTCACAAATAATTGAGCTGGATTGGTCGTAAATGTAAATAGTAACCAAGTTAATATGAATTTCATTTCTAAAGAGTACCAAAGGAAATCATTAAGTTGTCCACAAAGAACCAAACATGTACTATTAATATATACCGTGACAAATTATTACAACAGTTATTTTTTCATAACGAATTGATTCTAGTTTTTATTAATGTAAGTACATTTTTGTTAAATTGTTTATTACATTTTCATTTTAATATAAACGTCTAGAAGAGTACGTTTAGCTTTCAGAAATACTTTTCCATGTAAATCACTTCACCTTATTGAATTCACTGGCTTTTGAGCTATCACTATTGCTTCTATAAATGTTAAAATTTTAGTTAGATTAGCATTTTATTTACAGTAGTTTTCATACGATTAGAGGATACGTATTTTGTAATCCTGATTGTACTGTATAAAAAAATGCGTATTTCATACAGATTTTGTTTATTTCATCAAAATTTAAGTTAACTTTAAATGCTACTGTATAACCCAATTATATTTCCAGCGACTGTGATAAAATAAAATGTTGCAGTAAGATGATAAAAATACTGAAAAAATAACAAAAACACTAGTTCTCAGTCCTATAGAAAATATTTAAAAGACCTGAATTAATTAAGACAAATTTTGGATATGCATTACATGAATAATTTTATTGATCGATGTTATGTATGTCTCAGTGAGTTGCAGTACAGAACAAACAAATTTAATGGAAGAACTATATTTAGATTTCAGATTTTTTTTGTTATTTTAGAATTTATTATTATTTTACAATTTTAGCTGGATTAAGGAATGCTGTACTCAAATAATGTATCACTCATTAAAGAGTAACTCAAAAATATCACATTCCTAAAAAAAGTAATAAAATAATCTCTCACTAAACTACAATATTCAGTAAATTCGTGAATTATAATTAATGATAGCTCGAAGTATTGTAATAATAACATTAAAGAAATGAATCTTTGTTATGTGAGAGAAAATCTCAGTATGATTTTAAAAGTATTTAACGAGATGCTTAAATCCATAATAAATGCGTTTTTTTAGAGTGTCTCAGATATTGAAAGGTAATTGTAAATTAGAATATTCTCGGCATTTTCATAATATTATATCTATTTCTATAATAATGAGTGTATATTAGAGTTAATTATCTCAACAATTTCACAATTTGTTATTATGATTATATTATGTGGAATTAAATAGGTAATAAAATAGAGAATCGTATAGTGGCACTTTTAAAATTGTTAATTGTATTAAACACATTCTTACACAAGTCTGAGACAATTAGAAAAACAAACTCAATTTTAATAAATAATAGTAGCATTTAATTTCTCTTCTTCTTATTTAAAATTGATTTTATCGTTAATTACAATTTGCACAGAAATAACATAATAATTATCTACATACATTAAGAAAGTTTTTGAACACATAATAAAACCTAGTTACATATATTGGTTATTCTGTGCTCTCGCCTGATTAAATATATTACAAATTATTTTTACTTACCACCACCCTTATTGTAGACTGACGATTATCTCTCATAGTGTTACTAAGCTTGGTCTATAAGCAGACCAGAAATCTCGAGATACCTCAGCATAAAAAAAGGCGACAAGGGCCGAAGAGCGGACAACCTCGAGCTAGATCCCTGTCGCAGTTTTTTCTTCAACTGACTAAAAAAACACCGTTAAAACTTCCCAGCACCAAAATCGCAGAGGTCAGAAAAATGTTCTAGAACATTTATACCTTTCAGCCTTATGATTGGTCAAAAAAAAGGTTGCTGAGTCGTTGCTATGGAGGAATTGTGTCCCCCTAATGACCGAGGGGGTAGCAAGTAATTCTCCCTTCTTGTGCAAATGACCTTGTGTACTATCCGTAATGCTACAGGTCGCACTTAATTGCCTGTGGGGAGCATATTCCCTTCTTCCAGGAAACCCGGTTTGAAAAACCACAGGAATGATTTTCAGAACATAGACAATTTAAGATTTTACAAAATAAAATAAATGCACTTATAAATGATCATGGAACCGAATTAATGTCTATATATATATATATATATATACACTGCTTAAAACAATTAGGGGAGAACATGGTTTTAACGAAATGACGCAAATACTTACACCGATAAGTAAAATAAAATAAATCATCCATAATTTAAAGTCTAGCAGGAAACAGAAGAAGAAACTTCATATGCAAATCAAAGTTCATGACATCAAAAAACAGAAAAAGAACATAAGGGCGGAAATCGGGATGTTGCAGAAACGTCTGTTTTACAGCCTTAACTGTGAAATTCGATTGCTCAGTTATTCTTTTCTAGAAAAGGTGACTTTAAAATGTCTCAACAACGTGATTTACCGGAATCAATGGCATGGCGTATTATAGGCAGACTTGATTCCGGGCAAACACATCGCAGTGTCGTGGACGCTGTTGGAGTCACCAGAAGTGTCGTTTCAAGGCTGTGGAATCGATTCCAAGAAACAGGCAATGTTAGACATCGACCAGGGCGAGGTCGGCCACGCGCCACTACAGCAACTGATAACCGGTATATACTGTTAACAGCTCGTCGAAACAGAACAGACAATGCTACTCAGCTGCAAAGACAGTTGCTCTTGTCAACAGGACGCAGGGTGTCCAGCCAAATAGTACGAAATAGGCTTCATCAGGGAGATCTCTATGCACGTAGGACAATGGTCTGCATTCCGTTGACCTCAAGCCACCGTGCGGCCCGAAGAAGATGGGCTGCTGAACATCGAGATTGGGAGCAACATGATTGGAGCCAAGTGCTGTTTACAGACGAGTCCCGATTCAGTTTGGAGTGTGACACCCGACGTGTTTTGGTATGGAGGGAAAGGGGCACTCGAAATAACCCCACATTCGTTCGTGAAAGATCACAATACAGACGAGCTGGTTTTATGGTATGGGGGGAATCAGCATAGGTGGACGTATGGACCTGCATATCATTCGGAATGATACTTTGACGGTCCGAAGGTATGCAGACGAGATACTGAGACCTCATGTCATACCTTACACCGAAGCCATTGGAGATTCCTTTGTTTTCCTGCATGATAATGTCAGACCGCATACAGCTCGTCTTGTGGAGAACATGCTTGAAGCTGAAACAATACAGCTTATGGAATGGCCAGTGAGCCCTCCTGACCTGAATCCAATCGAGCATGTTTGGGACATGCTCGGACGACGCATTGCTGCGAGACCAAGGCCTCCTTTTCTCTCCGAGACTTGGAGATTGCACTTCTTGAGGAGTGGAACTGTATTCCCCAAAGTCTTATCGATAACATCATCGCATCCATGGAAAACTGGTGTGCAGTAGTCTTAGCTTTTCGAGGAGATCACACACCATATTAAAAATCTTGCATCATTTCTAAACAATACTTTTTTGTATCGTTTACATGTAACCAAATTGTTGCCCTAAATTATCTTTTCATGTTTTTTCCATATTTTCAAAGAATTAAAGCTTAATTACAAATTTTTTTACGTCTTATCTTCTGTATTGCGCATTGATACGCGTGTACTATCCATTTTATGCTAATACGTGGCATGTTTCGAACGGTTTTCTTAACTTCTTTGCTTGCTCCCCTAATTTTTTTGAGCAGTGTATATGTATATATATATATATATATATATATATATATATATATGTGTGTGTGTGTGTGTGTGTACGTGTACAAATATATGTATATACACTATCTACCAATAAGTATTTGGACATCCATGCAAATGACGATATATGCGGTCCTGATATACGTCATGCCCTCCACCGTTAAATATGGTGCAGGAAACAACATTGGCATTAGGCGATTGCAAGTTGTCGCGAAGTGCAGAGTTATCTTATGTTGAGATAGGTGTATTCGTCGGGTATCACAGAAATGACCGATACTTAACTGACATATCTAGCGAGCTGAATTACTACAAATCGATAGTGATCTATGTGATTCAGAAGTGGAAGGTGAGCGGTGATTGTCGGAATGTGCCACAAGTCGACAGACCAACGAAATTTGGAGATAGAGAGGCTTGGAGATAGATAAGCTTTTGATCACAAAGTCCAACCACGCTCCTCTGGGTGCAAAGCATGCCGAAAGTTTACCGTAGATCAGTATAAACGGGTGCTCTGGAACGACGAATCTAGGTTCAACATCTACCGTTCGGGTGGCAGGGTCTATATCTGGCATCTGCCTGGAGAACTCCTCCTGCCAGAATGCATTGTGCCCACAGTAAAGTTCGGTGGAGGTGGAATTATAGTCTGAGGGTGTTTCTCCTGGTATGGAATGGGACCCTCGGTCCCAATTCCTGGTAAGGTCAACCCCAACGCCGACTGCACTATTTTAGATGACAGTGTGCTTCCTACGTTGTGGCACTTTTACGGGTTGGACCCATGTTATTTCTAGAAGGACAACGCCAACTGTCATGGTGAGAGATCCACCATGGATTAGTATGGTGACAATGGGGTTAACCAAATGGACTGGCCTGCCCAGAGCCCAGACCTGAACCCTATGGAACTAGCTGGATCACCGAATAAAGGGGTACAACAACCGTCGAATATCGGTGGAGAACTTACATGTCTTCTCCAAGCCGAGTGGAAGAAAATACCCTTGACCGTCATACAAGGACTTGTGGAAAGCATGCCCTGGAGGATTGAAGCTGTAATTGCCTCTCGTGGAGGCTCTACTAACTATTGAATATTAATAACTTTTGTCTTCCTTTACATCACAGGTGTCCAAATACTTATTGGTAGATAGTGTGTGTATATGTATATAATATATATATATATATACACTCATGGACAAAAAAATTAGCGCACCAAGAAATAATTGCGGGATCGTAACGAAACTTGCAATGAAGGTACATGTCGAGGAGATATGCAAATGATTAGAAATGCAGCGTGATTGCGCATTACGTATAGCCGGTAGAGGGTACCGACAGAGGGCCGGTAGAGGGCTTCAGCATGTCGACATCGTACTCTGTGGAGTATAAAACAGGTAACCAAAGCTTGTTTGAGTGTGCTGAATCATTTACAAAGGAAGAGCTGAGATAGACATGCCATTACGCCGTGTTCGAAGACAATATAAGCAGTTGTCGCAGTTTGAGAGGGGAGAATCGTCGGGATGATGGAAGCTGGGTGGTCAGCTAGGCGAGTAGCTCGTCAATTAGGCCGCTCTGATTGTGTTGTGAGGAGGTGTTGGGACCAGTGTACCCGAGAGATGTCATGTACACGAAGACCAGGCTCAGGACGCCCTCGACAGACCAGTCGTCGAGAAGACCACCACATCGTAAGAAATGCACGCATACAGCCAACTGTTTCATCGGCCGCCATCCAGGCACACGTGGCACCTTCACTAGGGGGCCTCTGTGTCTACTCGAACCATACGAAGGCGCCTGGCTGAAGGACAGTTGGTATCGCGGCGCCCATTACGTGTGCTGCCCTTGACGCCCACCCATTGACGCCTCCGTTTGGAGTTTTGCCGCGCACGAGGAAACTGGACTGCAGCGGAATGGAACCAGGTCGTCTTTAGCGACGAATCCAGATTCAATCTCTGTGCTTTCTATTGGCATGAGAAACAAGGTAAAATTTAATAATTTAGTGCCTTTTGAAATAAGAAAGTTTCACTGCACCAAAAATAAAATAAAATATAAAAATATAGCTTCAGCCTCCAAAACAAAACGGTTGCGACGGCTCAGTGGAATTGTTCCTTGTTATGAGTCTACTATCATAACATGTGCCTTAAAATATGTATTTTAAGCCTTTAGAGTTATATAATTGTTCGCCATCAGCATGTCGACTTTCCTTTTTATCAAAGTTCCAGTGAAAAGTGTCTTCTTGAAAGACTACTGGAGGCAAAAATTAACAACCTATCAGTAGTTTTCCTCTAATTTCCATTTTGCAAGGATATTTCTAATTATTTCCATATTGACATAATTTATGTTTACCGTCATACACCTAACGTTTATTTTAGGCATACGTTTACATAGATAACGTTTATTTAAGTCAGTCGAAGAATTTTCTCAGAAAATCAGAGGACCGTATTTCTTTACATTGTGAATGATATTTAAGATGTTCATAAAATTATATATATACACATATTTCACGATCAGCAGATAATGTATAACGTTGTCCTAAATAAACAAACCACGTAACTCAAATTTCCTACTTTTTATAGGATAAAAAATACTGATTTATTCGACAGTGCAAAGAACATAAATGTTAAAGTGTTCTGATATATATATATATATATATATATATATATATATATATATATATATATATATATATATATATATATATATATGCCACATTGTTATGCAATTAAATATCTTCATAATTAAAGTGGAGTCACGTAGTGTGCACCGTTTATCACCTTTTTTGGATGAATTAAATTTTTTGGAGTTACGAAGTTACGAAGTTTAACAGAGTTATACAGAGACCATAAACCAATGTAATAGCTTAAAAATCAACAAATTTTTTTGGAGTTATGTAGTTTGTTTATATAGACCAACGATAATAGAACTTCGCAGCTTTATTTCGTATTGGAATTTTATTGATAGGCGTAGATCCTTTTTTGGTGAAATATATTCGATTGTATTTTATAATAAAATTAGTCATAAAATATGATTTAATATAAAATTTAAAGAATAATAATCATTTTTAAATACGTTAATTAGTCGAAATTTTAAAACTCTGGACCCATGTAAAACTTATGTAAGAAGCTGGGTACTTATCTGCCTATGGGGTTTTTTACTAATTTTGTATGCATCTACATATTAAACGGTAATGAGAAAAATTCAGAATCTGACATAGTTTAATATAAAAATCCAGTGTAGGAATAAGCAGTTATTGTATTGAAGATTTTAACCAGGTCATGTTTAGTGACAGTCAATCTCGTAGTGTTCAAACTGTGAAATAAACTAGGGTCGATTGGAATATAGAATGCAAATTTTTGAAATAAGTATATTTATGTCATCATATACAGATCAGTAGATTTTTACTACAATCCACTAAACTGAAGATAAAATAAGTTATATATCAGTATTGGGCTCGAGGTGGCCATGTGGTAGTGCTTTAGTTTCCGGTACTGAGGATGCTCGGATCGAATCCAGACGTATGAAATTAAATACCGCCATGTCTAGGCAGGATATGGGTACGTTAAATCCGTAGACCAGAAAGTCCCTCTATGAGGTCAGAGAGGATGGGAGAGGGCACGATCCTCCCATATGCCACCCCTAGGGGTGTTCGGTCAAAATTGCGGTGGCACCTGGCTTAATCGGTTTCCGACCCTTGTGGTGCTATATAAACTGGAGCCTATACGGACCTGGTTTGGAACTTCCAGCCGGGGGACAATAGAAACAAAAACAACATTTATCAGTATTAAAGTGTATATGCTAATGGAAATGTGATCCAAATCTCTTTGGGGAAATTTTTTATTTATGGTATTTTTCTTTATGAAACAGTTCGCTTTCCCTCTTCCTCCAGCTTTGCCAGTAACACTCTCAGCTCTTTCTTATGGAGTAAGCAGACTAATGTTTCAGGTTCTCTTAAGGCCATCATGACAGATCGATAGTTATGAGGATATATATTTGTTTTCCCTTAGTTCTTGGCAGCAAATAAGTCCCGCATTTAAGACTAGCAATTCGGCAACCATACTAGAAGAAGAGTTTGAAGAGGAGCTTGAGGTAGCTTACAGGTAACGAGTTAGTTTTCTGTGCTGAACGTGCTCGGATCGAATTCCGACAAGCGCCATTAAATACTTCCGTGTCTAGGCCATATATGAACACGTAAAATACGTAGACTGGAAAGTCCCTCTATGAGGTCAGAGAGGTTGGGAGAGGGTACGATCCTCCAGATGTTACCCCTGAGGGTGCTAGGTCAAAATTGGGGTGCCACCTGGCTAAATCGGTATCCGACCCTTGTGGTGCTATTATAAACAGGAGCCGCATACCTCATCATAATATCGACCTGGTCTGGAATTTCTTCCTGCCAGAGGCATTAGAAACGTCAACAACAGCGACAACAAAGTTTGAAGGGATGTAATGTTTTGATTGTACAAACTCTTTCTAGCTTTCCCTTGATTCAGGTCATTTATACTTTTCTAAGATAGAGAACTTTAAGATTAAGGATTAGAAATTGAGTCGTATCTTGCCGTGACTAATTCACCTTAAGAGTTTGCACGCAGCAGTTTTAGACACCAAACTAAACATATGTTTATTTTGATAACTATCCATCAAACATTTGATTTGTAATTTTAAAAGAAAAAAAGATATTATGTATTGAAGAAGAATTCTTTTTAAATAACTGTCCATCTTAACAATTCATTCGAGAACTCCATGATGCTAATATTTAGATTTTTACCATAAAAAAATGCAATTTTTTTTGTCAATAACATTGAAATATAACATGTATTGCATATAAAGGCATATAAAGACATATGGAAACTTCGATCCCCCTCCCCCCCATAACAAAAAAGTGATGACTTGTCATTTATAAATCGTCGTGTTTCACACCAGGTAGAACACATTGCTAGTAAAAGTGTGAATCTCGTAAAAACCTTGCAGAAGTTGGGCAATGCGATTATTTGTTTTTTCTTTTAGTCTGGGGACGGTGGTGTCAAAAATTGGTAGTATGTATATTTACTTTACACGGCTCCTTAAGTCTTAAATCATTAGAGTGAACAGGCGGATCCTCGGATGCGTATTTAGGGTTATTGCGTAGCGACTGGTCTGCAGGTTTATTCACGTTGTATACGTAACGGCTTTTAATTTGTGATTTTCTTTTAGTCAGTTTATTGCGCACCTAATTTTGTCATGTCCTTTCATTTCTAAGCAATTAGTTATTTTACAAAGTTGTGCCAATTCTTGTCAATTTCTTAATGTAAGAATCTATTTTAGGAGGGACATGTTGAGTCATTAAGGCAGTGATTTCTTGTGGTTTAAATGGATAATGTACACATCCATAGTTTAAAGTTTAGAGTTTTAAGAGTTTTAGAGTTTAGTTTAGAGCATAGTTTAGAGTTTTAAGAGCGTGTAGATGAATACTGCAGCTACTTTGACTTCCCAACTATTTTTTAACATTTGTAGGATTATCCTGAAGAGATTTTAAGTACACTTCAAAGGCGTAATTTTCATCACTTGAAAAACTTGTGATGACAATTGTGAGGAATATTAAAATAAGACTTCTCACATGTCCATGGTAACATAACCGAAAGAGCACCACTGCAGATACGGTAATCAGCGCTTTGAAACCCGGCCCGATTGACTGAAGTTAGAATAGCGAAAGGATGATAATAGGTTGCATTGTACACATATGACAAATGTTCAAAGTTGAAAAATTTAGCATTATTGAGCGTTGGCCACGAAAAGAAATGAAAAAAGATGTGAAGAGTTGCGTTTAAAAGAAAAATTTCTTCCATCACTAGTGTATCATAACTAGGATAATTCACCATTAGCAGATGCAAAGATCCGAGATTATGATATGGCCCTGTTATTACAATAATTAACGAGAAAACAATAGATCCCAATTCCCTAAACGCGTGATTTAAAATACATATTCTAAATAATAATATTTCTGTTTTGAAATCCAAAATCAGTCTGAGTTTCTTTAATAACAAGTTTAGCATAAAAACCATTTCCATGACTACGATTAATCCCTAGTCAATATCTTCTAGATAGCTCTAATAAGGAATAAATAAGTGAAAATAAAGGGAATAAAGTACATCCTTCCCCAAAAATTTGAACAGTAAGTACAACCATTCGTGATAGACTGTGATACTTTCCGACAAGGGCTTGATTGCTGCAATTTGTCAACCGACAGTAAAAATTTAGAAAAATTCTTCATTTAGAATACCTTTCCCTCCAGCGGACAGCCGGACGATAGTCCAATGGCTAGAGCGCTGGCATTTGGTACCAGAGTCCCCCACTGTTGGCATGGATGTTTGTAGCCGTTCGGAATCGGCTTTAAGCCGGTCTAATTTGGCCCCGTGTAGCAAAAGTTGACCGTAGCGGTCCAAACCAAACCAAACCAAACTGTCCAGCGGATTCGTTGGTCATGCCTTGATGAGGAGCCAATAAGGCATCCAAGGCCACCAGTACGCAGGACATGTGTATTTTTAACAGTAAGTAATCATATAAGATATTTAAACAAAGTTTACAAAAAAGTAATTATGATTTAATTCCAAATTTTGAAATCTTTTTACTAGGCCATGAAATTTGTTGTTGTTGTTGTTGTTTCTAATGCTCTCTGCCCGGAATTGATTCCAGACCACGTCCATATAGGATAGCGGACCTAGGGGTGTGGCTCTGGTTTAGAATGGCACCACAAGGGTCGGAGTCCGATTAAGACAGGTGCCACCGCAATTTTGACCGAGCAACCCCAGGGTCGGCGTCTGGTGAGATCGTACCCTCTCCCATCCTCTCTGACCTCATAGAGGGACTTTCTGCTCTACGGATTTAACGGGCCTATATTCGGCTTAGACACGGAAGTATTTAATGGTTATTGTCAGGATTCGATCCGAGCACCCTCAGCACCGAAAGCCGACGTGCTATCACTAGGCTATCTCGAGCATGAAAATTTACTTTCTATTGATGAAAAAGTTATCTCTACACGTCGTATTTAGAGGTAGCGGTGGTGGGATAAAGAGGTTTGAGAATAGTAGTTTTGAATATTGCTGACTTTTATGATGATACAAACATAAAGATATAATATCGTTTGTTACTCTCTTCTTATCTAAGAAAAATAGAAAGCAGTACAAGATAAATACGGCACTGTTAAAGATTAGATTGATAAAACACAAAACATTCATAAACGTAGTCATGTTTGTGTTTTAAATGTTTGCAATGAATTTAAGCTGACGATGCTTTCATCTAAAATTGTTACATGCCAGTGATGCCTGAGTTTCTAAGTAAATATTACTTTTGACGAAAATCTGCAACAGCAACAAAAAATAAAGTTGTAATATGCAATGAGGTTTAATATTCAACAAGTTTAGCAGTTTCTTTGTTCGACAAGTATGCACTGAAAATAAGAAAGTTAAAAATTTCTAACGTTTGGATTTCAGACAAATTTTTGGCTTGAATGTTTCGGTAAATTATAATCCTTTATTGAAGAGAAAATGACAGGAATTTCCATTTGTGAGCTCTTTAAATTTTGCAAAAAAGACAACTTTATAAGTTATAAAGATTGGGTTGTGAATAAATCGCTGACTCTATTTGGATATTCTTCAAAATAAAACATCCATTTTTATGTTTTCTGAGAAAGCGTTTTACAAATTTAATTTAATTATTTTATGGCAAGCGTGTGATGATTTTTTCTCTTTAAGTAAAATTTACATTTTAGCTAAATTGAACTTTAAGGAAAGGACCATCCTCAATTATAGTGACCTACATTTTGAAAGAGTTTCATGATATTAACTGAGGTTTGCGTCCTGTAACGGCTAAATAAATAATATCTCACAGCTCTATGTATTCTGCAATTTCCAAATAATGCAGTTTTTTAAGAGAGTTTTTTTAGTTGACTGTTTAAAGCTTCCTTTAGAATCATCTGCCGATTTATATTTTCCATATAGCAAGCAGTACATGCAAAAATGATACTCAACTACACTGAAGTGCCACTGAATTAGGGATACCTACCTAGTAACGTGTTGGGCCTCCTCTGACCTTGATAACGGCTGCCACACGACGAGGCATAGATTCAACAAGTTTCTGGAAACGTTCCACGGGAATGGCTTTCCAAATATTGGCTAAAGCTGTCCATAATTCAGTAAGGTTCTTTGGTGCTGTGTGATGGCCTTTCACGCCTTGTTCCAAAACATCCCAAAGATGCTCAATAGGATTTAAGTCTGGGCTTCTAGGTGGCCAATTCATGACAGAGAAGTCAGAGGAATGCTCATCCAACCAGCCAGTAGCCAACCGAGACTTGTGAGAGGTACAGTTGTCTTGCTGGAAAACTCCATTACCGTGAGGATAACAGAACAGCATAAACGGATGGAGGTGATCACCCAGCAACTCTACGTACCGAATTGCATTGAGGGAAGTTGGTACACGCACCAAAGATCCCAAACTGTGCCACGAAAAAACACCCCAGACCATGATTGAGCCACCATGCCCTTGTACAGTTCCAGCCAGGCATGCAGGATCCATGGCTTCATGAGCCTGACGCCATATTCTCAGCCTCCCGTCAGCGTTAAGTAGTCGGAATCGAGACTCATCACTTCATGCTACTTGTTTCCAGTCCTTTACACTCCAGTCTCTGTGCTCTCTTGCCCAGGCAAGACGTGCAGCCCGATGGCGAGTATAGAGCAATGGTACTCTCGTAGGTCGACGGCTCCCGGAACCCATACGGTGAAGCGAGCGTTGCAGAGTCCGTTTACTGACTGTACGACTGGCACCGTCATTAAACTGGGTGGTAATTTGAGCTAATGTTTGGCTTCGCTGTCTACGTACAATACGCCTGAGCCGTCTGCAACCACGTACTGTCAAGGCTAATTGTCCTTTGCAGTTTGCCCGATCGCTAGTTTTTTTTCCACCATCCATGTATTGCTGTGGCGCTTTGAGGCACAAACACAGGAAAGAGACATGAAAGGAAGGAAAAAATTTTATTGACAGCGTCGTTGGCAAGTGCCATATTTACAATAAGTGTTCGAAATTGCGCCCACCAAGAGTAATGCATGCTTGGCAGCGTCGATGGAGCAATTGGAGTACAGTATCAAAGATGCCAGGTATTTGACACCCACGTGCAGCAACAACGGATATTCCAGCAACGAAATCCACCATCTATGTATTCTTGGTATACTCTTGACACTGTCGACCTTGAAAATCCTAGCTGTCTGATGATTTTGGAAATTGAATAGCCCATGCGTCTCGCACCTACGATTTGTCCGCGTTCGAAGGCGTCTAAATCAGGCAGCATGTGGTTGTTCTGAATTAGTTGTTGGATTTGCCATACTGGCAAGTCCAACAACTAATTCAGAACAACCACAGTACGCGCTATATATGCAGTTACCACAGCGCCCTCACTTGCGCATACATGATGCGCAGCGCTACACAATTTGCATAGGCTTTGCTATCCCTAATTCAGTGGCACTTCAGTGTATTAATAAATGTATAACTTCCATCTTTTATCTACTTTTCATAATTTTTGTTACTACGTTTTTTTTATCTATAGACGGATTAATGATGATGTGGGAGAATGAGTGCGGTTTCAATTTGAGGAAGAAGGAATCCTAAATAAATCATTGGCAAAAAAAGGTCTCGCGAAGAAAGAGGAAATGAGTAATTTAAATTCAAAAATAAATAAGCATAACAATTTTTAAAAAACCCAAAATTATCCCCCAAAACTAAAGATAGAAAAAACGAGAGGATCGACCGGTTTCTTCATCAGGAGGCCTAACCGAGTGGGTCACTCCAGAGAAATATTTCTGATAAGATGCAGGTCAAGCTAGAAGACATCCCAAGGCCCCGAAATCAACATATTGACAACAGAAAGTCAAAAAGAATTAGATAAATTGAAAACACAACATGAATTAAAAACACAAAAACAGAAATTTACAAGCTAATTTGCCAATATCCCGATCTAAAGAAGAGTGACAGTAAAATAGAACCAGTTATTTATCTTGAAAAATTAGCAGTATCGCAGAAAAAACTAACCGCGCCACCTATCTAATTTCCCACTATTTCAACGCATCATTTATCTCTCTCTCTCTCTCTCTCTCTATATATATATATATATATATATATATATATATATATATATATATATATAACTAAAAATGTATGCTCCTAAATTTCATCTAACGTTTATTCCAAAATTTACTTTTCTGAGAAAGCACAGCTCCTTTTCTAAACCGCTAATCTATGAATAACTTATTTGATAAATTATATCCTCCTTTAAGGCACGGGCAGACATTTTTCCCAGGCTGTGAACATTCCGCAACCCCGTAATCAGTGGTCATTTTCCATAACATTACGAAATTTGGTCATGAAACTATTAAACCTGCTGAGCCCCTTTAACTTTAGGTAGTAATAAATAAGTCCAGTTTAAAGCCAATTATATGTTAACGAACCGCCGAAACCGACTCTAGACCCAGTGTGGGTTATGTCAAACTTAGAAACATGTGATCTTCAAAATGCGTATCTATCACTCTAACCGATTAAAAAATTCCAACCCGTGGTTGTCAAACAGGGAAATATTCAATAAACGTATTATATAGGTTTGAAAGGAAGACATGTCAGCTTTTCTGTTCTATGTGTCGTCCTCTAAAGTCTCTTAACTTTAGCGACCGCCATATAAAGCCCCGCTGCTTCTCTCTATCGCTCTCCGTATCTTTTATCGGCCGTCAACATGTTCTCTCTGTATGTACGATGTGTCCACGCAATGTTTAACTGTCGTTATTTCTTCCATCAGCAGTTACTGCATGCTTTTCGACTGCTAGTTCTTCTCTATGATGATGATTAGGAGTAAAAATCTTTGGAAGAACTGTACCTGTGCTCTCTGCGGCACTTGAGTAACTTTCTTCGTGTGTCAATACACGTTGTCAACAGGATTCGAACCTGTGTGCGGAAACCCCAAAGGAATCGAAATTAATGTTTCTGTTTATGTTTTAATGATTTATACATGGTTGATTTATTTTGAGAGTGCTACAATCAGTTTCTACATTATTTTAGATATATAATATCGCTCTCTCTTTCTCTCTCTCTCTCTCTCTCTCTCTCTCTCTCTCTCTCTCTCTCTCTCTCTCTATATATATATATATATATATATATATATATATATATATATATATATATATATATATATATATATATATATATATATATATATATATATATATATATATATATATATATATATATATATATATATATAGAGAGAGAGAGAGAGAGAGAGAGAGAGAGGGGCTTGTGGCAGCCCTGGGGTACAGAGCGCTGGTTTTCGGTGCTAAGGGTGCTAGGATCGAATCCTGGCATCGCGCCACGAAAAATGCCTCCGTTTGTGTCGTCCCTTCTTATAGGGTAATGCTGTCCACCTATATGGTGCCCCCATAATAAAATGGACAGTAAAAATGCGGTGTTGTATAGGGGAATGTTTGACGACAAGTTCCTCCACTAAAAAATAAATAAACGGAGTATAATAAAGATTTTGAATAAATTACTTTGACACCGGAAACTGCTGTACAAATATGTTCATTTTCCAATTTCCTTTCCTTTAATTTTCAAACTGAGCAATAATTATAAACAATAATGAACCCCTTTCAAACACTCAAATGCAAAATTAATTCAGTACATAATATATAGCTTTTTTTTCTACGTTATCAAGTATTTTATCTCGTGAAAAGCGATATATATATATATTCTCTTATCATTATTTTAATATTTTCCCATTAATTACGCCTGTCTTATTATTCTGTTCCTTTTCTTTCCCAAGTTTCGTGAATTTACGTTATCGCTCAATTGAATTTGAAGGTATGAATGAAACATCTGATTTTTGCTTTCACTGTGGGTCCTATGACCGGCGCCATTGGAGCCATTTTTGTCCAGACATGTTTGTTTTTGTTTCTAATTGCGATGCCTATTTGTCCGTGTCTATTATGTGAGTGTGATGTGGGCATGTGCGAGTGTTTAGTGGATTCAAAAGTGGCGCCTCGTGTAGCGGTAGAGCGCGGTGGGTGTATCGTGGGGGCGGGGGTGCGCTGTTGCATATCGATCGTCGGCGTCGTCGGACGGCATTCGCGCGACCTTTCCTCTCACAGGCTCGGCATGCTAGGATGCGGCTCCCGAGCCTTTCCTTCTGGTGCGAGTGAGAGAGAGAGAGAGCGTTGCATGTGGCGACCGACATGAGCGTCCGCAGGGTGAGGGGATCTTTCAGGGGATCCCTGAGGCGCTACGGAAGCGTGGAATCCGCCAAGAAACCGGTGCGCCACTTCCAATGGATTTACAGGAAGGGCGAGTGGAGGATCGCCTACGGTGAGTGTGCATCTTCCTTGTTCCCATACACTAACGACACCCCAAAAACCCCAGCTTAGCTCCGGAGAAAGTTTTGTCCGGTAGACAGACCTTCTTTTTCACCCAGGCGGCAGGTAGAAATTTCTCCCCTCTTTGAAGACGGTCTAGGCCCAGTGCCCGAGCAGTTTGTGTGTGCTAGGCATCCCATTGTCTGAACTATCTCTCAATGTACCTCACTCTGATTGGACGACCATGTCCTCGCTCTTTGGTCTGTAACGTGGAGGGGTATAAATAAAGATAAAATGTGGAGAACTGCAATAATGAACATGCGAGTGGAGAAAGGATCTTTTCGTGAATCTTTCAAGCATTATGAACGGAGGGAATCGACCAAAGTGTTTGGCCCCAACCGGCACTTTGAGTTAGTTTACAAGAAAGGACAATGGAGGATTATTTATGGTGAGTTCATTTTACTTAACCCTCTCCACTATGTACGTTACAAATGTGAAGGTTGATTTGTGTTCCCCCAACTCCCACCCCTAAACTCCGCAAGGAGTTCCCTTTGGTGTCTTGTAAACTTGAATGTACACAACTTTTAGTCAGTGGAAATGCCTATAAACAAGAAAGACAAGTACATTTATAAAAGGAACCCCCATTTTAACTATGCAATAATTAAATATTTAATTTGAAAGTGATGATTTTTTACTAGCTTTATATGCATGTTGTTTGCAAATCTACATTTCAACAGATTTTAAATATTTCAATTCTTTTGCACTATTATGCTTTTATGCTTTATTTGTATTTCATTATGGGTTAAATATTTTTGCTTTTATGGATTAAAAACTGCTTTATATTTTATTTACAGTGATATTTGTGAAGCACTAAATTTGGCTTATTTTTATAGATTAGTGTTTGTTATTCCATCTATATTCGTTATTGTTGTGTGTTTTAAAGTGTACGGTGTAATTTTCTAACGCTCTTCTTCAAATGCTTTTAATATTAAATGTATGCCTATATTTACATGAAAGTTTACATATCATATATTTTAAAAGATTATTAATGTTATCATAAAATTGTAATTTAAAACCACTTTTTAAAAACTTTTTTTAAAGATTTTGTGTCAAATCTGCGCAAATCGAGTTGTTTACTATAATGTTGATATTAGTAGAGCAACTGTTTCTTGATACACAGGTCACATAGCTATATTTAAATCTACACGTTTGATCACATATTTGATTCCTCAAGGAAAATCGCATTTTTTAGTTAAGTTTTATAGTTGAAGACGATCGTATTGTGGTAAAGTTAAGTAAAATAAAAAAGGATAACTTTACTGTTATTCATAAAAAGAAATTTAAAATGAGGAAAAAGAGAAAAATATACACACAGGAAGTGAACAAAAAAATTTTTAATAAAAAAGAATAACTTTACTGTTATTCATAAATAGAATTTAAAATGAGGAAAACGAGAAAAATATACACACAGGAAGTGAGTAAAAAAGTTTTAAATAAAAAAGGATAACTTTACTGCTACTAATAAATAGAATTTAAAATGAGGAAAAAAAGAAAAATATACACACAGAAAGTGAACAAAAAAAAATGAAAATTCTAATTTAAAGAAGCCTTTTAAGATTTATTTACTTGAGATATAAACTTCTTTCACGTGTTACACATTTCTTTCATTAGTTTTAATTCCGAGAAATATGCGGTTTCGCCTTCACGAATCTTGTGCAAATAGTTTCCTCTATCGCATTATTACGTTCAATATCATTATTAAGAAAAATATGTTCATGCTTGAGATTTTGTTCAGAATTTTGCATAATATTTTATTTTCATATGGTTACAAAAGTAGACCCTTTAAAGAAATAAAAAATTGAAATTTTCTATAAAAACCATTATCATGAACTTGAAATATGCTATTTTGGCATTAAAAAAATTTTAAACTTTGCCCTTAACTGTCAGAAAGATTTATTTGACACAATAATGGTACGAAATGTAACGGAGAGAATACTATAATTACGAAGTAAACTTTTTACAATCTTATGAATTTAGAGAAAATAAGGTTTTAATATTTTTGTAAAAAAATTAACATTTGTCTTTAGCTCACTTTTGTTAAAATCAGGAATTATATTTTTCCCCACACGAACTGTTTTAAGAAATCTATATATTTATAAGCAAAATTCTGATAGTTTCTTCTTCTATTTACATTACATATAATATGGAAACGAAATTTTTTTGTTCTCACTTTATAGCTCATAACCTTGCCTTCTTATATTGATGATAATTTTAGTTAAGAACAAATTTTGAAGCAAAGTGTGAATGGGGAAATATAAACCTTGTTTTCTTCAATCGTAAACTATGGTTCCAAATTTATGACTTAAATCTCACTAAATATCTTCCATTATTTATAATCCTTTTTAAATGTAGCCTTTTAAGATTGCACGAAGCTAAGGAAATCCGTATAGAAGGGAGTAGAAAATTCTAAATTGGTGAAGCCCTTTAAAATTTTTTTATTGCTTTGCCGTGAAAACTACATAGCAGCACTTACATGAATCAGAAGTGCATCTATCTTTTCTCTAATGAAAAAATTTTGATTGTCCATATAACTCTTGTTCTGTCAAAAAAAGCTTTTTGATTTTATTTATATATAAAATATAAAAACTTATTTTATTTATATAATATAATTTTCTTAATAATTATCAAGTTTTTTTAATTTTCTTATATGTTGTTAATAATAATTTAAATGACGGGTAGAGGAATAAAAGCCGTACAATTTTTTTACTGTGATTCTTATCTGTTATTAAACTTTACAATTTCAATAAGTTTATCCCGATTACTGAATAATTAAAAATATATTTAAAGAGTTGTTGCATCGTCTGTCGAGGAGAATTTTGAAGTTCGAATCTAATGCTGTCCTAAATATTCCAAAATAGATTAATTGCAATAAATATAATAAGTGAATGAAAATTATATAAAATAAAAGAAAATGTATCATAACTACCAAATTGAAATTTGTTAAAATATCGGAATAATTAAAAAAGATACTGACTTAAGAGTATGAATTTTGCTTGGGACTACAGAGTTCTTTTAAAATATGTTTTGCATTTCATCATTCAATTTCGGAAGTTACTTTCATTACTGCGACAACTGATCTGAACAACTACTCTTATATTATTAGAATATTATAAATAACTCGTGAAAATCTAGTGAGGTGATAAAAAACATAATGATATCTGTTAATGCTAGCAAACATTTTCGCTTCGTTTTTGACAGAAGCCGTGATTATGTCACATTCTTTGAACATTTAAGCTCTAAATTTATGAAATAATGATGACTGAAGATACTAATTTTTTTAGTAACGAAAGTATAATTAACCCAAGTGTGCAAAATATCCAAGAAAAAGAGACCACAAAGATAAAAATAGTTTAAAAAAAATTCTCTGTCTCGCCTAACTTTGTGAAAACTTTTCTCTCATATTTATATCTATAAATCTGAGCTTAACCCAGTTTTCATCTTTACAGAAAGTAAATAAAGGGAAAAAACAGTTTCATTGGCTCATGTCCCAATTCATGAGGTCCAGTATTTGTTGTTTGTACTCATCTGTGGGTAACAGGTATTGCGCAGTTGCCAAAATCTCCGACTTAGAAAGTCTTGATAATTCAGAGAAAACTTACTTAGAAGCTATTTGGTAAAGAATAGAATGCCGTCTTTTCAGGTTATATTCCGAATTTGTATAAACGACGCAGTAGTTTCTGCAAAAGGAAAATATTTGAAGTGGGAAATTGCTCCTGTAATTAAATAAGTGCATCTATAATAAAGAGAATGGTATTTTTAAATACATGCGATAACGCGATTAATATTAATAATTTAGAACGTATTCTAAATTAATGTGTAATTGAGAGAATAAATTAAAAATAAGCCTATGCTACAAAGATTATGGATGTAGTTTCTGTTATAGTGAATCTTTACTTTCAAAACACGCGATAAAAATTGTTTCAGAGGAACAAATCTTTACAGGATTGAAAATCTCTATAGATAAAAGTTGCTGTCTTAAATGTTCCACAAATTGAAATAAAATAGAAATTAAAATCTTTCTTAAACATTTACAACTGTCTCTCTAAACGTTTATAATCTGAATAATTGGTTATTCGTATTTGTAAATATATAACTATCTACCCCTCTCTCTCTCTCTCTCTCTCTCTCTCTCTCTATATATATATATATATATATATATATATATATATATATATATATATATATATATATATATATATATATACATATATAAATATATATATATATAAATATATATAAATATATATATATATATATATATTTATTTATTTGTTTATTTATATATATATATACATATATATATATTTATATATATATATATATATATATATATATATATGTATATATATATATATATTTATATATATATATATATATGTATATATATATTTATTTGTTTATTTATATATATATATACATATATATATATATATATATATATATATATATATATATATATATATATATATATATATATATATATATATATATATATATATATATATATATATATAATTCATATCTCAAATTGTTAATTTCTTTTATTTCTTTTTCTACGTTTTTCTTTATTGGAGAGCGTTTTCAGGACTTAGCGGATGAATTTCAGGACTTAGCGGAAAGGGGAGCATTCGATTCCAGAAAATACAGTATTGATTTCATTGTTTTTTACGAAAGTCTAGTTTAAGAAAAATATTACATGTTTCAACTACATCATACTTATTTTTAAAACTGATAATTCTCTGTTAATAAAGTTTTCATTGATATTTAAAACGGAATAACAAATGTTATACATGCATCTGAGTTTTTGTTTTTCTCACCAAAACAAATTAAACAAATCTTTTACATATTTTATTCCATACATTTTTGTTATAATATTGTAAATTAACCTAAAATTACTGCAAAACAGGCGTACTACATAAAATATGACACAAGTAATAATGTTTGAATTCTAATAGCGGTTTTGTTCCCTAAATTATAACTTGATATTTTTGCTTGCATATATCATGCGATGAATACGATGGCAAATGGAATGGACATTTAATTTGACTAATGTATTGTAAATAATAAAGTAATTTCCCCTGTAATATCCTTTATACGTTAAAAAGCTTAAATTTTGAGAATATTTATTCAACTTCAATAGGTTTCCCTAAGCCATTTAAACGTTTTATGCATGTTTGTTGCAAAGGTTCTTGGAGACGTATACTTCTGTGATGGCATCTCTAAATAGGTAACAGTAAACAAACTTTCTTTTTGCTTATAAATATAAGAAAATTACTAAGGCACTGTTCACACTAGTTTCGGAGCGGGTCGAAGCCCCATCGTTACTCTCATTGAAATATTTTTAACCAATCTCAGACTTACAAACGATTAGCTTCGAAATTGTTATGGTCTGGGATTACTTTAAAATATTTTGATACGAGTAACACTGACGCACGGTAAGCAATGTGAAAAAAATATTTTTAGTACGCATATAAAATACACGTAAAAATTATTTTTAGTAATTAAAAATATTTTTAGTGCGCATATAATTTCCCCAAGTTTTCCTATGAAGAAATTGAGGAATTTTAAGAGATAAAAATATGATATATATATATATATATATATATATATATATATATATATATTAAACAGTATAAATGATAATTAGGAAAACTAAACAGTATAAATGATAATTAATATAAGACACAAAAGATAATCAAACTTTCTGGTGCAAATTTATAAACAAAGTGAAAATTATCTTAAATCGCTCTTTATAGTCAGAACAAATCAAGTACTGGTACCACTGGTACGACCGAAAATCTCCTGGTGGTGCCCTTAATGTCAAGGGCAACAGAAGGATCCAGACCACCATTAGCAGATTTGCTAGTGGACACCTAAAGAGTCTTGTTTACAATCAGGGGCAAAAATCTTTCCCTTTTTGCACTAAGTGCAATACTGCTGAAGCCTCTTCTGGCCATATATTTAAACTGCCTGGGGCTTGCCAAGGAGGATATTTATAGAGACCCTTTGCTTGTTAACGATTTCATAGCAACTTTTGGCCTCATGGATCTGGTCTAACCTACGGCTAGAGCGAGTGGAATAAGCCACACACACACACAAATCAAGTAGAAAAATATTGATCTGATCAAGCTGAGATGTTAAGTGAGGGGAAAATACTCAAAATATTGAATTAGAAGAAATTTATGTTAACGTGGGGAAAATCTTCGCAAATTGTTGATTTGCCTTTGAGAATTTGTAGAAGAAACGGACCTGAAAATCTTCATTTTGGAGAAAGGAATTCTACATAAGTTTATATTTTTCGGTTTTAAAAGAAAATGCGAATAATTTTTTTTATATCAAGTAATCTGAAGATATTGGTAAATTCAATATTAAAGGAGATTATAACTCATTTAAGAGATAAAACTATTAAATTTATACAGAAAGGTCCAAAATTTCCTCCCTAACTACTGTTTACAACTTTTTCTTGGAAATAGTTAAATGTAAGTCAACATAATTAGTACAAAAATTACTTGCATGGATTAACCCAAAATATTGCAAATCTAATAATTAGGCGGGTGCCTAACAGCCGTAAGTGTTTACAATATAAAATCACGAAGCAAGGTATTTAGCGAAGCTTCCCCTTAGTTGATAGATATGGTAAAAAAGGATTTATGAAATACTAGTCCTTAAATTTAGCAAATGCATAAAACAAACAACACAGGGAATGAAAAAGGATGTCCAAAAATATTCAGTAATTAAAATCTATTTACTTGATAAATATTTTTCTTTATAAATATTTAAACACGAACTAGCATGAAACGTGCTATCGAGAAGAATATTCCATCTAGCTATGAGCAGTAAAATTTTTATGACATTTTTCGCACATCAGAAACTTACATTCTTTCTTGCCATGCAAAATTCTCTTCAGAGTCTTACAATATTCGTAATGCGTAAGTAATGGAAACTAGATTTGGGGAAAAAGGATTCCAAATATGATATGGCACTCTTGATAAAGACACCTACCTCTCTGGGATGAGTGAAGGGCGGAATATTTCTCAATTTCAAAATAGCATCTTATAACTCTAATGGTTATGGGAAATCAAAGCTATCCTACCCTAGTTTTTTCTAGTCCTTTTACTTTTGACCCCCTTTTAGTTATTCAGTCACTGATAATTAAAAAAGAAATTTTTGTTCCTTATTTTCTTTGAAACATTTCATATTCTGTTACTCTTTCACCCATTTAAAATTTCATACTATCATTTTACACCAATGAGAATTAATGCAATATTGTAGTAAGTTATTATCATTAATGTCAGTTCTTTTTTAATTTAATACAAAAAAAATAATTTGAATATTACCAAAACATTTAAAATAAGGCAACATGTTTTTCCCAAATTTAATAAGAACTTTGGACATTTGAGTTGTATTATGTAACCTCAGTTTAAATAAATATCATTTTTTTCACTATCAAATAATTTCTTATTGAGAGACTGGTAACTAAATTAAAGATTTTTTTTGTACATACTATTAATTCTGCACTTTTCAACGTTTTTCTTTAATTCAGAATTTCTTGTATAATCTCTCATGATTCTCTTTAAACTACTCGTACGAGAACTGGTGATAAAGCCAATAAAGTGGTCTTTTACTTTTAGACAAAATTAACATAATAAATACAATGATACATGATATGCGTAAAATATTCTACACACAAAATTTGATGGGACTATGTAATCATTTTCAGCTGAATAAAAATGTATGTAAAGATTTTAAATATACTTATTCATGTTCATCACACATAATAAATGGATCTTTTAAAGCCTATGTCATGTATGTTGAAATGATTCATTTAAATTTATGCTAGACATGCTGGACGATGTCCAAATAACCAGAGCGCTGGGATTAAGAGTGTGTGGATTTGAATGCCGAGATAGGCATGGTTGTTTGTTCCAGCTATAACCTGTTGGTTCCGATCAGTTTATTCTTCGTGTTGAAAACGATGACAGCAGAGAACTAAATCAATGAAACTTTCTGATTCGGTTTTATGGCTTGCCCCCATAAATACTTAATTATTTAAAATTCGAAAGTGTGTTTGAGGCTGTTGTACGTAAAAATAAATCCTCGTGTGGCCACCATAACTTCTGAATAATTTAAGAATAAAGCTGTAGGAGGCTGAGATGTTTCTAGTATTATCATTAAGCACAAAAACACACCTGAAAGTGTCTTTGTTATCAAATCTATTCATTTACCTAATAACTGAAACTATTTTGTAAAATTTCCGTGTAGAATATTTTAAATACCTTAATCCTGCATTCCTCGGGCAGGAGGCTTTTCAGTGGTATCCGGAATGTTAGTCAAATATATGACAAAACGTCACCGCATAAAAAATTAGCATCGTCAAGTATAAATAAATAAATATATAAATAAAAACATGTCCCCCTCATCGGGTGGGGGTGGGGGGGTTCATCCTGTAGGGCTTTAGCAGCTATGACGGGCCCCATCCGGGGCAGTGAAATAAAAATATATCCAAGCAAACATCCATTGCCGTTGGCTCAAAAAGTTCTCAAGACTAGGATAAATTTTTATCTTTATCAAGGTTTGGAGACGTGTGTTCGATTCAGCAACCATATAGAATTGTCATTAAAAGGTTTAAAAACTTTATAAATTTATTTAAGTACCCTGAATTGAATTTGGTTATTGCATGATGAGGATTTTTAAGATTAGAATTGGTCTATAAAGTATTGATGTTTAATTACATCAGATGCAAATTGATATAAAGACTACTTAATCTAGTCTTAAATGTGATCTAATAGCCATAAAAGCAAGGTTTCTCCATAAAAATTCGAATATAATACTCTCGCTCTTACACTTTACTTTGGGGAAAAGTTTAATTTTAAATATTAATTTTATCTGCCACATTTACCTTTCTCTACATATTTCTTCCTGACATTCTATTTTCCAAAGTGTCATTTACTGCTATGAATAGTTCGATATTTTAGATTCCTTTAAATAAAATGTGTTTTCGTAATTTTTTGTGGGATATAAAAAGACCATTTAGAATATAAATCCCCATAATTTTCCAGAAACATAATGTAAGCTTGACTTTTTTGAAACGTTTATTTATTATGATTCAAAAGAGATATAATTCAAGAGTTCCTTAATATGATCAAGTAATGCAGATTTGAAAAAAATATATTGTAAAAATTAGAAATAAAATTTGCCCTAATAATTCAGTCAATGTAACATTTTTATGTATATGTTCTTGAGACTGCATCGGTATTACTGAAGGCCAGTCATACTTAAAAATAGTACTATTAAGTCATCACGAAATCTATTATAAAGTCTTTATTATTTTACGTACGTCAAAGCAATCAAAAAGCGCTGTCTAGAACATTAAAATAATGTTGTAGGCAGTGTTTGAATATTAAAAATAAAGGTTCTTTATATTGCTTTTGACTCCGTGCCCATCTCTTTCGTTTTAGTACTGTAAACTCACCTGTGTAATTTATGATCAACCGGACAAGATATGACTGCTGCGCACAGAGACGAATTCCCTGCATTATCTTATTGGTATTGTGTTGTAGAAAAATATTGGAGAGCACAAAGCCTTATGACCTAATAGTCAACAGGTTGGCATTTGATAAATAAAAAAAATATTGCTTTTGAAAACTGTTATGCTTCTAAAACTGGATAGGACATATAAAGCCGTTTAAGTCTTCTCAATAGACATGTGTCAGATTCAAAATATGATATTTCCTAAACTATTATATAAAAATAAAATGCGTCTGACCAACATAATTACGCATCAATTACCCCTAACATAAAGTTATTTATATGAAACTATTCACTACTCTAAACCTTTTTAATTATTGCAAAAAGTGATGAAATCATACACACAAATATATATATAGACATAGATATAGATATATCGATATATTGATATTGCAAGTATATATGATATAGAATTTTTTTTCTTAATGTGCTAAGGGGATTTCACAAATCTTACAGTTAGTTTACTCCTTATCACATGAATATATTATACATTTTTACTCATTAAAATAAATCCTTTCCACCACATGTACCACTTATATCATTGCGCATATAAGATAAATAATATAGTTGCCTATAAAGTTAAATGCACGCAAAAAATTAACAATACAAGAATTACAACTAAATATTACCCATTTATGTGAAAACAATTGACCATTGCATGATGCAAAGAGAGTAAAATAAGTTTACCTTTACAGTTCATCTGCAGCGCGAAAAACATATTATGCAACTGAAAGTTTTAAAATAGTATTCTTAAATTCCCATTTTAAGTTATGAACCCTGTGTAACTTTATGTTTTAAATTGTAGGGAACATAAGAATTCCCAGCTTTGACGGAAAGAATTTACTTTCACAAAGTATAAACACGGTATTCTATCTTCTTCGAGGCTGAGGATCTAGTGTTAAGGAAAATTTAAACAGTCCTATCTTCGCAAAGGCTCGGGATTTGAATTTAAGAACATCAACAGACACATTTGTTATCAATATATGTAAATTACTATTACTATAAATTATTTTTATTACTGTTATTATCATTACTATTATTCGCTTTTTTCGATTTTCTGTCAGTAAAAAGGGTTATTTTCAAGTTTTAATACGTTATCACAAAGTTTACACAAAGTTACTAAATATAAGGATGTGAAACTACAAATTTACAAAACTCATTTGAGCCCTCGAAATAAAATAGATAAAGTTTCCCCGGCTAAGAAAGTAATCTTATAAAAAGTCTATCTTTCCAGGCTGAATTCATCATTACCATTTTCGTAGTTATACGTATTTTAAACTTGGGTATATTTTTAAGGTATCTGTCTGCGTTGAAATGGTTATTTTGGTGCAAAATTTCGAAATTTTATTTATTGCTATTTTTCAAAGGCCAATCTTTTAGGATTCTGAAACTGCTTTACTTTTATTTGAACGATCATTGGATGGGAACTTATGGCCAATTTAATAACCCGAAAACGATATTAAATGACTGGAAGTAGCATCTTTAAATGCTACTTTATTTTCTAGAAATCTCATATTTCGGTTACTTTGGTAAACGAGAAAGTTAATTATTTAAAAAGTTTACAATATATCTCAGTGAAATTTTGCTATAGGTTTCAGATATTACTAACTATGTTTTGCACTAAAAGCTAAGCTATATGTGTCAATTTAATCATTCTACATGTACTTACAAAACGATTATTATTATATTTTTTAATTCAGTGTTTTCCACTTTTTTTGGTATATTTAGGTGATTTTTGGAAATATTGTAAAACTTTTAATTCAGAACACAGATAAGTGTTACAATAGTATATTGTATAAAGAAAATTAAAATATTTTGAGTTTAATTGAGTGTAGGGTCTCTGGCGTAAGCACTAAATTATACTAAACTTATATAAAAATTCCCTATATTTTAAAATTTTACTAAATTTTTACCATAATTATATTTGTTTCATGATTTTATATCAAATTTGAACTAAAAAGATAAATACTGAATCAGTACTCTATATTTTTGAAAATAAAATTGCTCCGAACTTAGGCAGGTACCTTAAGTACAATAAGTATTTTTGGGTTATTTGAATTTTTTTTTGGGTACTTAATTATGAACAGAAGTAACCCTTTAGAGTTTCTTATTAACCTTTTGAGTTTGTTATTTTGCATCCACAGAAACAGTTAAAATTCCCCGTCTGCAGCAGTAAAATATTGAATTAAATAATAAACGTGCTTGATTTCTTATTATTATTTTCCTTTATTTCTTTTTAATCTTATAAAAAAATGTAATTAAGAGTATGTCTTTTCCGTTATCAAAACTTCCAGATGATGGCTGAACCTGAGGGTCTTCGCCTTTCGAATCCTAAATTGACATGAATATTCGCAACCGGTCTGAATTGGATTTGAAATGTAGACTCCCGGCCTGTTATAGCTTCATGTGGCTTTGTAATAATAACAAACCTCATTTTAAAAATTCTTTTCGGTGCTTTAAAAGAGAAATACTGTACTTTTTCACTTCCAAATTTACATTCCTCTATAATACTTTGTAAGGGATGGTATGCTGGTATGCATGGGAGAAGATTCCCTTGGGTCCCCTGGATGGTCTAGAGCAGTGATTCTCAACCTTTTTATTGTCACGGTACACTTTTAAAAAATTAAAATTTTGGCGGCACACTAACAATAAGATGACTTTAAAAGAATTTTACATGGATAATTGATTGACGTACTTATAATATATTTTGTAAAAATAGTGTACAAAATAATTCGCTGTGGCGGCACACTTCAAGAATCTCGTGGCAAAGTGGTTGAGAATCACTGGTCTAGAGACCAGTACGTTATCTCAAAATATGGAGTCGAGGGTTCGATTATCATTTTTGACAGAGAAGCGTTACAATGGTAATGCAGCAGAATTGATTCGTTATATTACCTGCGCACGAATTAAAAAAAGTGAACATTCCAAACTGCCTACCAAAATAAAGTTTTTTGAATATGACAGCACATTAAATTACCCTCATAAAGGAAACAGAATTTTGAAAAATGCCTTCTCGAAAGATTTTCGAAATCTCTAGTGCGTTGTCTGTGAAACACGACACGATTCTGAGGGCTATGTTTTCCCATTAGCTGGCAATTGCAAAGGAATATTATCATACCTAAGTTACCGAAATAAAACCTACAGACAACACGACCATATACAGTTATGTTAAGGTTCCTTTGAATGTCAATAGATAGAGACAACAAATAGAGAACCACTTTAACATACCTCCGGGATACAAAAATTAAATAGAAACTCCTCGAAATAAACGTGTTTACCATTAAAACATGTCACTGAGCATGCGCAGAAACAGTGAGTTTCTAAAGCCAGAGTTAAACGTGCCACTGAGTATGTGCAGAAATCCATTTTTAATTGGAAATTATATCTAATTTAAAGAAATTGTGGTTGCAAAAACCATATTTGACAAATCTACAGATTACAATCTTTCGTTTAAGACCAAAATGAAGTAAATTGATGCAGTAGTTTTCTCTCACGGACTGCCCAAAAAGTCGGCTTAGCAACTTAAATATATAGATTGTTTCGGGACAAATTAATTCAAACTGCATTGCAACATAAATTTTGCAGCAAGAAAAAAATATTAAGTTTCTTCTCCGATACAAATTTCGATGAATCACGTTTTTAGGGTGAAAGAAAAGTGAAAACATCTGCGCAGCGAAAACAGTTTGTTATTTTTCGCAAGATTTCGATGCGCAGGTCTGTAATTCGTTTTCAATTCACCGTCATTGTGCTCCGCTATAACGCTTTATAGCCAATCACCAGTGAAAATTTTGATATCTTTCACTGTGTACCGTTTAAAAAATAACGAGAAATGAACTATAGGTGACTATGTTTCGATAAATATTTGTCAGTTATGAAGTTTATTAAAACTTTTTAAAAGTAAAAATCTATATCAGCAAAAGTTGAACTATCACATGCTGTAAACTTTTAAAAATGGCTGATGTAGGGATGAAAGACTATATTTTTGTAACTGACAATGAATTGTCTTCACTTAGCTCTAATACAATGGATTTAAAAAAGCTGATAAATAACTGCAATAATTTTGCCGACAATTTTGAATGTGTACTATTAATTTTTATGAAGGAGAATACTCTACAATGTGTCTATACAAAGTAATTTACCCTTGTTAGCCAATCAAATAAAAATAACAAAAATATTTCTCATAATTTTAGTAATTTATTTTTACCGTTAGATTTTGAATATATTTTAACATTTTGGATAAAGTAATCCGAACACATAGCTTCTAAATATCCCAATAGAAAATTAGAGTGGCAACTACTTTCGAACTAATTTCATTGGGTCGAGGAGCATTAGTTTTGAATTGTCCGCAGACACAATCACCTTTAATGCTCACAGACATAGTGAAGACTAATTAATTATATTAATTGGTTCGAAACTAGTTGCCACCCTTATTTTTTAAGGTGTATACAAAGAAGTATACGCCTTCTTCTTAGTATATGTCTACATACATTGTACATTCCTATTATGCAGTTTACCCAAGTTTCAAATACGAGTAAACAATACCTTTCGACAGGGCAAAAGCATACACCTCCAGCGTACTGATAGCCTTGGACGTAGCTTTTCCATTTATTATGTGATCCTCCGAAGGCATGACCGATAGTACGCGATGAGTACAGTATACTCATCGGCTCTGACTTTCCGAGGAGGACATGACAAGTGAGAAGCATAGGTCCAAGGTTGCCTGTACGCTGCCGATGTGTATTTTTGCTTAACCTTTAGCTTACAGGGCCCATTTTTCCGATTCACTCTTTAAAATGGGAAATTTCATATCCCTCTGTAAGAACGGCCATTAAGGGTGTTACACACACACACACACACACTCATATATATATATATATATATATATATATATATATATATATATATATATATATATATATATATATATATATATATATATATATATATGTATATATATATATGTATATATGTATGTATATGTATATATATATGCATATATGTATATATATATATATATATATATATATATATATATATATATATATATATATATATATATATATATATATATATATATATATATATATATATATATATATATATATATTCATTCTTGGGCCCGTATTCTTGGGATACATGCTATCCCACCCCGTAAGGAAAAGGTTAATACTCCGCCTCTTTAGCGCGTCCTAATGCATTGCTTGTCGCTTTCAATATGGATTGAATGAACTGAAGTTGATTTTTAGTTAGATATGAAAAGATTTCTTAGACACATCTTGTAATTCTAACTTTAATTGATGTTTTTAAAACGCATAATTTCCGAATTTTAGATTCTGCTTCTTGCTAAATACGTATTAGTATTTCCTCTGGGTAATCATTCGTTAGCTCGAGATGCATATTAAAACAGTATGCTTGGATCATCGACTTTTCAAAATGGAGTGTTTCTTTAAATTACGTTCGAAGTATTATGGTAATCGTATTGAACCCATTACACTACAAATAATTTTAAAGTCACCTGTTTCAATGGCAACAACATAATCTTAATTGTCATAACTTTTCTTCAGTCATATTTTACTGTAAGTGCTCGAGGTGGCTTAGCGGTAGCGCACCGGCATTCAGTGCTGAGGGTGTTCGGATCGAATCCCGACAAGCGCCGTGAAATACGGATATGGGCCGTTAACCGGAAAGTCCCTCTATGAGGTCAGAGAGGATGGCAGAGGGTACGATCTCACCAGACGCCGACTCTGGGGTTGCTCGGTCAAAATTGCGATGGCACCTGGCTAAACTAGACTCCGACCGATGCCATTACAAACCGGAGCTGCACTCCTCAAATCTCTGGCCTATATGGATCTGGTCTGGAATAAATTCCGGCCAGGGGGCATTGGAAACAACAACAACACATTTTTATATTGAAACTGAACTTTGTACTCAACATTCATCTGTGGGTCTTCTCTATGACATTTATCTACCTAACTTGATAAGCTTTATTGAATTTGCTTAACAATACATACAAACATAATCGAAAAGGTCAGAATTAGTTTTTAAAGGAAGTCTAAGTTTTGGATCTATCAACTTACATAGAATTATTTCCAGGACGCTCGGCAAAATCATTCAGCTCATCGAATTACTCAGTATCTAGATTAAAATACACTCCTCTTATTCATGTAGCTTTGTTACAAATTTTGGGTGCACTCGGTCTTGTTTTTCTTTTTATCTTTGTTATAAAACTGTATTTTTCCTATCGAATGGCTTTGACGATCTCAGAGTGCTTCTTTTATTTTGAATTCTATGACATTTGAATAACGTTTCATTTCCTCGGAAACGCTATTGAATGGCTCACATTAATTTCAACACAATAACAATTTTTTCAATATATTTTCCTCACTTTCGACGTATGACAGCGGAAGATTAAATTAAGAAAAATTCTACAAAAACTTTTACCGAGTAATACAAGTAGATGCCATTTTAAATTCTGCTTGATTTTGATCAAAAATAAAATAAAATAATTTCATGTATCGTAATTTTTATGCATCATATTTCATTTGTCCATAGACTTTTGTGATATCATTTTCCCTCTTCCAACAGATGATATTAGTTACAGCTGAAAAAATAATAAGTTCAAAGAGAAGATAAGAAGACACATACAAAATAATATCTAAATTTAATTTAATCAATTGTTTTATTTTTAAAATTATTTTTGAGAGGTGAAAGTGCCTGACCGCGTTTACAGAAGATTGTATTCTTTATTGAAAATTCACATAAGTTTGAAAAAATTAATTTTTTTCAAGCTCAAAATTTTATTTCAGTTCGATAGAATCTGATTTTCCAAGGAAATACTATTTTTAAATAACCCTACTCTACCATCTGTGATAATAACCTCAAATTCAGAATAAAAATTAATTTTACAAAAACTGGATAAGAAATATTAAAATGAAACCTTTTAAAACCAAAATCCGCTTTATTAAGAAAAACAGATTAATTTTCGAAAAATACCTGAATGTTGTGTTATGATTTCGGGTTAAAGGAGAATAAGGTTAAGGGTCAAACTATATGGTGTTATGTCAGAATTGATTCTCTGACATGCGATTAATCAGTTAAGATCCTTGAACTGCCTATTTTGTGTGAGAATGCAAGATTTATTAGAGCTTGATTCATTTGAGAACTAACACACGAAATATTTTCCCCTCTCATTTAACGTTTATATCTATAGATAAATAAGACTGTATGCTCAATTTAAATCCTAATTATGTTAAAAAAAAACGAAATACAGGTTAATCCCATATGATGATGTGTGCTGAGCTGAGTACTTCACGCATTAAGGCTGCTGTGTACTAACTCTATTGAATCCGCTCACCTCAATGTTAACCTATGGAGAAAATTTGTCTACTATTTACAGCTATACCATAAATGCTGATAATCCAATAAAAACGGTATTTTCAGATAGCCTGAACTTTACTATACCTTGCAACAGGAGTCATTTTATAAATACCGTCCCCGAAAGGAATTTATGAGTGTTTAAAACAAACAATGTCAGATTTTTTCTTCAAATAATTTAAATTTAAAAATATTATTTGCATTAAAAAATGAAAAATGTCCCAAGGTGTAAAATTTCTTTCTCTATTACGGAGTACCTTTTTTTTAAATCTTTAAATCCAAGTCGGCAATCTTTGGACAAATTTTCTCCATAGGTTAACACTGAGGTGAGAGAATTATATTGTGTTAATACACGGCAGGCTTAAGTCCTTAATCTGGGGTTAAACTACTACGCATGAAGAACCGGACTCTTGATAATCTGAATTTACCAGTTTTGAATTTACCAGTATAAATCTATCAGTTATGCTGTTACCTTGTAACACAATTTATTTTGCAAATTTCGTCCATCAAAGGAATTTATGGGGCTTTTAAAACACACTATAAAAGATATTTTCCCCGAATAATTTAAAGGTTAAAATATTATCTGCATTTTAAAAAAACGAAAAATGCCCCAAGGTGTAAAATTTCTTTCTCTATTACGGAGTACATTTTTTATTAAATCTTTAAATCGAAGTAGGCAATCCTTGGACAAATTTTCTCCATAGGTTAATATTGAGATTAGCGAATCCAATAGGTTTAGTATACACCAGCCTTAAACCTCTCGCTAGAGGTTTGCAACTTCCGGTCGTGTACTTCGAAGAAAACCAAAAGCTCCTTCCAGACCACAAGCGCAGATCCTAGCGCTGAAGCATCTTTCGCCAATTTGTAAATTTTTCTGCATCTATTAAAACCAAAATTTTACAGTAAGGTCTATAATTTAAAAGTTATTTTTGTAGTATTTAAAAATTTAGTTTTCAGTTTATATTTACAATCAGAGTAACTGGTATCAAATTTTTTATCTATCTATAATGGGGCGCTACTGATGAAGAGACTTGACGGAGAATAATCCGGCAGCAACCAAAAAAACTGCTGATTCGCCTCTTCTATGTCGTACGAACGAACACTCAGCGCATGCGCAATGTTTTATTCTCCTTAAAATGCGTACACGGGCTCGATGTCACAGCTGTACGCCTTTCAGTACGACGTAGCAATACATCGGCACTTGCGATCCCTATTGTATATATTCATTTATTTAGTGTTGTTGATAAATAGTTGTAAATAAATATATTTACTGTTGTAATGATAAGGTATATTCTCCATTATTTCTTTAACGCCAATGATTAATGCTACGGTGTACAAACCCTATTGGATTCGCTCACTTCAATGTTAACCTATGGTGAAAATGTATCCAAGGATTGCCAACTACGGGGCGAGGTGGCCCAGTTGGCAAGAGCAACTGGCCAGTAATCTGAACGTCCCTGCTTCGATGGTCGTCGCTGCAAATCCACCGCCGTGTTTACTAATGGTAGCTGGGGCACGTAAAATAGGTCGTGGCTATAATGTCCTCGAAGTTCTCAAATTGACCTATGGAGGTGCGGGATCAAGTGTTTCTGTCTCGTCACTTGACTCGGTTCAAAATTACGGGACCAATGTGCTCCGAGATCAAGTCAGACTTCAGCCCTAATGGTACCTCGCCTTAAAGTGAAGCTGCTAACTACCCTTCGTCAAGGTCCTAGGATTTGAGGTCCTAGGCCCCTTGGTGAAGGAAACCCTACACTAAAGGGATTAAAAACAATAACAGGATTGCCGACTTGGATTGAAAGATTTATTTTTTTAACTGTATTCCGTAATGGAAAAAGAAATTTTACACCTTGGGGCATTTTCCGTTTTTTAAATGCAAATAATATTTTAAATTTAAATTATTTTGGAAAAATCTGGCATAATGTGTTTTAAATGCTCATAAATTCCTTTGGGGGAGGGGGGCGAAATGCATAAAATGAATCCTGTTGCAAGATGCAGAAAAGTTTAGGCTATCTGAAAATACCATTTTTATTGGATTATCAGCATTTATGTAGCTGTAAATAGTAGACAAATTTTCTCCATAGGTAAACACTCAGGTGAGGGAATCCAATAGGGTTAGTACACAGCAGCTTAAACTTCTGTTTTGAAATGCTAATCGAATGGAAGTGCATATGTATGAACGGAGCACTAAATACTACTATAATAAATTAAATAATTGTTCTTTCCTCTCCATGTTAAATATTTAAGTGTCATATTTATGTTATATTTTTAGCACTGTTTAGTGCATCAAGGCACACCAAAACGTTGCAAATAATTTCATCACCACTTATTATTATTTTAAACTGTTCGTGCCCATTTCATTATGAAAAGATATATATATATATATATATATATATATATATATATATATATATATAAATGTATTTGTATATGTATAAAATTAACGTAGATCCTGGATATTGAATTGAACTCTCATAAGTCCCCTAATACTTGATAGAGCGCTTTAAGAAATTATTTATTCGAAGTTTTCTATTAGAACTATTTTATATGATAGCTTTACAGAATTTTTATATATATTATCATACTAGTGTAAGAAAAAATTTACATATAGCAGAATATTACAAAATTAAAATCCAGATTATTTTTAATTTGTTTGAGAACTAAGAATAATGATTAAATATTGATATATATTTTAGACCCATTTCATTCATTCTCTGTTTTAAAAGGGTGCAAAATGTCAAGGTCTGAAGTAAAAACACTGTATAGGTTGTCTCAATAATTTCCAGTAAATTCTTTATTTTGCCGACGATTATAATAAAATATTTTTTATCTTATCTTTTATCGAAGAATTTGATAAATGAGAACTGGAAGTTTTTCCTCAAACTTCAGTTGAAAGCAAACATAAATTGAGTCCCCAATTCATGCTACTGCTATAATAGAAAGGGGACATTTAAGAAATTTCCCAATATTTTTTAAAGTAACAATAACTTCATTAACATCTAACGAAATAAATTATGTCCCAGTATAATTTCGTCTCAGTAAGTTACCATAAAGTCATAACGCTTTGAAAAATCCCATGGAGTTTTATCTCTTGATTCAAACCTAAATATATCTCAGCGTCAGCAGTAAAAAAATTATTATTTTAAGGCCAATGTTTGAGCTCTCTACGTCAAGCACATATACTTGCCGTAATTTTCAGAACCCTAAGAGCGTAGTGGAGAAAATTCGAAATAATATCAAAGCAGTGATAACCTGAAAAATATTATCTCTCTTCTCAATGTGGTAATAAAGTTCGATTCAAAAACCATTAAAGGAATACGGAACAAAAATATCATACCTTTACATTTGAGTACATATAATTATAAAATCATTAAAATTTTATTCAGAAATTTTTTAAAGAATGCCTGACCTGAAAAAAAAATTCTCTCTTTTCAATGTAGTAATATAATTCTGTTCAAAAACCAGTAAAGGAATACTGAACAGAAATTTCATACCTTTTCATTTGAGTACAGATCATTATAAAATCGTTAGAGTTTTATTCAGAAATTTTCAAAGAATTCCTGATCTGAATAACATTATCTCTGTTCTCAATCTGGTAGTAAAATTCTGTCCGGAAACCAGTAAAAAAAATACTGAACAAAAATATCATACCTTTCATTGGATTGCATATAATTATAAAATCATTAGAATTTTATTCAGAAAATTTTCAAAGAATGCCTGACCTGAAAAAAATTATCTCTCTTCTCAATGTGGTAATAAAATTCTGTTCAAAAACCAGTAAAGGAATACTTAACAAAAATATCATGCCTTTTCATTTGGGTACATATAATTATAAAACCGTTAGAACTTTATTCAGAAAATTTTCAAAAAATGCCTGTCCTAAAAAAAAATTATCATGCCTTTTCATTTGAGTACATATAATTATAAAATCATAAAAATTTTCAAAGAATGCCTGACCTGAAAAGAATTATCTCTCTTTTCAATGTGGTAGTGAAATTCTGTTCAAAAACCAGTAAAGGAATAGGGAGCAAAAATATCATACCTTTTCATCTGAATACATATAATTATAAAATCATTAAAATTGTTTTCAGAAAATTTTCAAAGAATGCCTCACCTGAAAAAAAAAATTCTCTCTCTTTTCAATGTAGTAATAGAATTCGGTTCAAAAACCAGTAAAGGAATACTGAACAAAAATTTCATACCTTTTCATTTGAGCACAGATCATTATAAAATCATTAGGGTTTTATTTAGAAACTTTTCAAAGAATGCCTGACCTGAATAACATTATCTTTCTTCTCAATATGGTAATAAAATTCTGTCCGAAAACCAGTAAAGGAACACTGAACAAAAATATCATGCCTTTCATTTGATTACATATAATGCTAAAATCATCAGAATTTTATTCAGAAAATTTTCAAAGAATGCCTGACCTGAAAAAATTATCTCTCTTCTCAATGTGGTAATAAAATTCTGTCCAAAAACCATTAAAGGAATACGAAACAAAAATATCATACCTTTACATTTGAGTACATATAATTATAAAATCATTAGAATTTTATTCAGAAAATTTTCAAAGAATGCCTGACGTGAAAAAATTATCTCTCTTTTCAATGTGGTAATAGAATTCTGTTCAAAAACCAGTAAAGGAATATGGAGCAAAAATATCATACCTTTTCATTTGAGTACATATATTATAAAATCTTTAAAATTTTATTCAGAAAATTTTCAAAGAATGCTTGAGCTGAATAACATTATCTCTCTTCTCAATATGGTAATAAAATTCTGTCCGAAAACCAGTAAAGGAATACTGAACAAAAATATCATCCCTTTCATTTGAGCACATATAATTATAAAATCGTTAGAATTTTATTCAGAAAATTTTCAAAGAATTCCTGACCTGAAAAAATTATCTCTCTTTTCAATGTATTAAAAGAATTCTGTTCAAAAACCAGTAAAGGAATACGGAACAAAAATATCATACCTTTTCATTTGAGTACATATAATTATAAAATAATTTGAATGTTATTCAGAAAATTTTCAAAGAATTTTCAACATTTGAGTTCGTAATCGTATAGTAACTGTATCTCAGTATATTACCATTCACACATGAAAAAAATGCATTACTTATGCCTCCGCAAGAGAAGTTCCTAGATTCTTTGTATCCATCATTTATAGTATAATCAACAGTATAACGGCTGGTCAACATGCTGGAGATACATGTCCTGGGATCTCTGGTTTAATATCTTTATCCTAGTTTTGATTATGGAAAAATTCTTATTCGGAAAATGAAATTAGATATACCATTAAGTCATTCTGTCAAATAAAAACACAATTTTTGATGCTATAGTTATTGAAGTATCAGGCATCGTTTCCCAATCTCTTTTTTTATAGTCCAGGAAATTTTGAAGCCAAAAAGCTTATAGTTAACTTACAGGAGTATCAGGCTTTAATATCTAGCCTAAAATTTCTAAAATTAATCGTACTACAATTAAAATAGCACGGAGAAAATTATTTAAAAATAAAGAATTTTTATTCTGAGCTATAATTCTACAAAGATAGCATAAGCTTTAACTTTATTTGAATATTCTTTTCCGGCTTGCGAAAATGAGGTAGCTGGGAGTTTACTGGATCTACTTGCATTCTCACGTAAAACGAAAAAAAAGTAACATAAAATATGTGTCTGTTTATAATTTCCTATGCTCTATCTAAAATCACTAAAATTAATCGTACTACAATTAAAATAGCCCGTAGAAAATTATTTTTAAAGATAAAGTATTTTTATCCTGTGCTAACACTCTGCAAAGATAGCATAAGCTTTAATTTTATTTGAATAATTTTTTTCCGGCTTGTGATAAGGAGGTAACTAAGAGTTCACTGGATCTACTTGCATTCTCACGTAACATGATAAAAAAATGTTACTTAAAAGTAGGTATCTGTTTATAATTTCCTATGCTCTATTATTCCCTCATATGAACATATAAATAGATACTTCTCTAGAATGATTGAGATTACTTCATTCGTTTTCAAGCCCACCGCACATCTGTGAAAAAGATGTTTGAGAGCAAACATCTTCAGTGAAAGAAACGGTGATAGAAACATTCTGTTTCTTTCACTGCAAGCACTTAAGGGACACACCGCCAAAGAGTTGCTCATATTCGCACAGGAAAGTGATAGTCTGTTTTATTCTGGCATGGGTAGTAAAAATCAAACATAGCAATGCGAAAGAGGAACATAGACTGATGGCCTTAGTTAACCGTGTCGTCTTTGTTGGATGAAAGTGCCAAAATAATATTCAATATGACTCATAAAACAAGAGACAAGGATAAGGAAAAATTAAATGAAGATTTCTGGTGCACCATTTAAATTTGATGTAACCATCCTAGAGAACTTGCTCAGCTACTAAGTTAGAACTACTAAATCCTAGATGATTCTGCGAGATTTCTAGTATTTTTTACCTTCTCATGGTTTAAAATGAAAAGATACTAGAAAAAAGAACTACGAGAATCGTGAAATTTACTCCATGAAACCATATATTTGAGAAAAATTTATATGAAAGTTAGTTTGTTCTTTTAGAATAAATATAGCAAAGTGAAAATTGTCACTGAAAGTGTACAGCGAATTAGTTCCCGTTCGCTTTAAATTTCTACTTTTGATAATTATTCTTTTTCTATCATTTGAGTTATTATTTAGTTTTTCCATTCTCTCATTTCCTCTATAAGCTGATGATGCTACAGTCAGGAACTGAATACAAACGGATATAAATGAATATGTCTGATTTTGTTTACAGAACGAGTTTTCAAGTCATGACTAAGTATCACAACAGTAGAAGAAAAAGGAACGAAAAAGACTATCGACGTTTTCTCCAGATAAACTAATTAAACTACTGTTGAACTAATTAAAAGAAGCTATGACAAGTTGTTAGGAAAACCAAACTGGTTTTATCGTAAGATTTGGCCTGTAAATTTAGTGATGGAACAACAGGAAGAGGGTGTTTCAATTTTATGGAAAATTGCTTATGGAAAATTTCCTTGCTTATGGAAAATTTCCTTGTCATTTAACATACGCACAGTGATTTTCGCTCATTCCTGTTAAAAAGTTTTCCTTTAGAGACATTAAAATATTGAAAATGATTCTTTTAGTTTGAAGATCAGCAATTTTATGTGTAAAAATAATACAGTATTTTAAATTCAATTTTTGTTGAAATTAGAATTATGCCTCTAAAATAATATGTAGGTTGTTGTACTTTTAATTGCTTCTCTTTAAAAAAGTGACACAATTTTTAACTTTTGAAAACAAAGGTGTACACAAATATAATAGTGAAATGAATATCCCAATTAACCTAGCCTGAAAACTCATCAAATCAATGAATTAAACTTTCAGACAATTATATTTTATCTTTCGTTTAATTAAATTATTACATTATACTTAAATATCTCATTCTATTATTCAAATTAATTTAATATATTATTTATAATTTATTAATGAATTACTTTATTGCTCTAATTAAATTATTCTATTATTTATATTTTGTCAACAATTTTTTATTTAATTAAACTATTTTATCTAGTTATTTTGAAGGATATTAAATGTGTGTCGTATATGATATGTATACATTAGCTTAAAAGGATTTGTGGAAATGGATACAAAGTTTTTATATGGTGTTTAATAATCCTGCCAGTTTATAAAAAATTCTACCCCACGTAAGATTTGCTGATTGTGGTACCGACGGTTCAAGATCTTCTATATATTTAGAAAAACATTTAATAGAAACTATGATAGAAAAAACTCAGTACAGTGAATGTAAGAGATTTCTCTATTTTGTAAATGTGTAGAAAGCATCAGGCCAATATTTACGGGTGTTTGACTCTCCGACTAAATATTTGTTTCAGAATAAAGCACTAAACCTATTTTGCTGTAAACGCTTCATTGAGTGTTTTATATGAAAATTATCTAGATTTTATATAAGACATGATTACCGTACAACAAATTTTGCTCGTTTTTAACGGAAATTTCTCGCTCAGATCATATTAAATGGCGTTTTTCGTTTTTCTTTATTTCCACCAGCATGTTCTTTTACTCCAGTAAATGAGGCAAATTTGTTTTGACCTTCATCTCAGAAAAATCTTAAAATTAGTAAACATACTAAAGGCTAAAGTGATGTTGCTCAGGATTAGAAATATGAAATTAACGAAACTACTCTAAAGTGAAACAAAATCCTAAATAATCCTAAAAATTCAAGAAAGGGAAAAAATATAAAGATTTTAAACAGAGCAGAATTCTATTTTTATATACCTCTTACAGAATAAAAAAAATTATGGATTTATTTAATATAGTATATTATATAAATTTTAATAAATTTCCTTGCAGAAAACATTTATTCAAAGTAAATTTACACAAGCTGAGAAAACAACTAATGAACGAAAGTAACATGTATATTTTTTCAGTAAGTGGCATTCCGCTGCCTAGATCAAAAGAGATTGGAAGTTTGGACCACAGGAATTAAAAAAAATTAAAAAGATTTATAGTGATACCAGCTCTGTCAGATTTGCGTAGAAATGATACGCATCAAATGTGTTTTGCTTTGAAGCACAAATATCATTAAAGTCATCATTACGCCATTAAATTTATTTCAAATCAGATGCTATAAAAATTTTCTGCATCCGTTTTTGTTTATTTACTAAAACTTTCTATCGCGTTATCAAAAAACCTTCCTTATTTATATAAACAAATTTATTTTGGTTTATAGGAGTCATTCGTATAAATTAGATCATTTTATATATATATATATATATATATATATATATATATATATATATATATATATATATATATATATATATATATATATATATATATATATATATATATATATAAACATACGTTACAGTCAAAGTCCGAAGTCTGGCCAATTCGCGAAATATCTGGCCACTTCTAGCAGTGGACAAATCACCGAAATTGAAAGTGACCAAGGGCAGTGGAAACCTTATGGTACAGAGCGCTGGCTTTCAGTGCTGAGGGTTCTCGGATTGAATTCCGGTGAAGCGCCACTAAAATGCCTCCATTCATGTCATCCCTTCATAGGGGATAATTGTGGTCCGCCTATATGGTATCCCCATAATAAAATGTCCAGCAAAACTGCGGTGAATTATAGGCGAATGCCTTCACGACAAGTGCCTCTGCGTTGGTAAAAAAAAGAAGTAAAAGAAAGTGATCAAAATAAAAGTGACCAAATCCCGAAATAGTCGAGAATTTATGACTACTTCGGAATTTGGTCAGCCAATTCGGGATGTGCCCAACAACCAACGGCCAGTTTACGAATTGTCCAAGAAAAAGGCGGCCAAAGCTAGAAGTTTTGCGAAGCTGGATCATGCAGTAACGGTGATTTATCATACCAGTTCTAACTCCTGCCTCTAGTTTAGTCAAAGTTCAAAATCAAATAAAAAAGAAAAAAAATTCTTGGGTTATTCGCAAACTGGCCACTGATTATCGGCTGCATCGAGAATTGACCGACCAAACCCCGGAGTAATTGTAAACTCTCAATCATTTCGGGCTTTGGCCAAGTGACTTGTCCAGTGCTAGAAGTGCCCAGAATTGGCCAATCCAAAATTGGCCTTTCGCGAATTGGCCAGATTTCAGACTTTGACCGTAACATGTGTTTATGTTTACATATTTTTGGTGATCAAAGTGATATGATTACCTAGAATTAACTTATTGATCAATTTTACTTCTCATTTAAATTTAATAGAATTTTGGAGTTTTTAATAGTTTTTTAATCGAACTTTTGAGAAGAAATTTCATCTGTTGAGGCATCCCTCCTATTGTAACAAGCTTTAAATATTCCTGGTAATTTTTTTGTGATGAATATTAAATGAAAAAATAGAATTGAATTCTGTTCAAAATCAAAATAGCTAGATGATCCTGAATGTATGTTTTTCTTCACTTTCTGAACACGATATGTCTTATGAATAATTGTATGTGCCTTCTACAATGCTCCTATCGAGAAAACGTTCTCTTGACAGAACATGAAGAGTTGCCGTTGTTCAAGTTCTAACCTAGTTTCAAACAGCTGTGACAGTAAGCGTATGCTTTATTTCCTGTAGGTTATTTATCGTCTCCTATCAATACGATGGATTCCCCTTTTGAGGAGTTCGTACATAGGGTACCTTGTATAAGAAAGTTTCTAGCATAATATTGCGCATATACAAACTGAATTACACAGTGAGGTTCATGATTTTGGCCTTAATCACGAACCTGTTCGAAGGAAAGTTCTTTAATTTGTTAACGAATCTTAAACTTTTATTACTTTCAGTTCAATAGTCAACAGTTTCAGTGAAAGGATTAAAATATTTTTGTCTCGCCACCCTGATATCTTTTCGCAAGGATCCCCCGCATTTTCTCCCTTTTTTAACATCTTCGGACCTTGATTTTCTCTGCAATATTTCGGGCACGCAGACTGCCTTCTAATGCCTACCAGAGTGTCATTCTTTAATGGTTTATAAATTTTTTGCTTGACCCTAGCAATTCTTCTTGAAGTAAGAAGGGTGTTCCAAAATGTCTTGAAACCTGTGTTTTTACCTCCCTGTAGCATTCCATTATGACGAGAAGCATCACCATAGGCTTCGTCCATTTCCTCTGTAAAAACCGCCTAATTTGACTTCCATCGGATTTTTTAGAATGGGACGCTCCTTTCTCAGGGGTTTTCTCAACACACATATAGAAACGATGATTCAGCGGCAAAGGTCCTGGATAAAAAACAACTTGTAATTCAGTATTTTCTGAGATATTATCAGACGCTAAGGTCAAGTAAGGATTTGTAACACCGCCATTGTAATGGGAGTCTGTTGGATTGTAGTATTTAAATTTTAGTTTAATTTTTACTAAGTGAGTAGTACTAAGTGATTAAATTAGGGTTTCATATATATATACACATACTGGAAGTTTGATTACTAGATATATACACCATTAAAGAAGATTTATAATTTATTAAAACACCCGAGAGTCTTGGTGCGTATTTGGAAACAAGATTTTTTGATGAAAAATTAGATATAAAACATACTTATAACTATAAATATAGGAATAAAAAAATAAATTGTAATTAAACTAAAAATGAAACTACTAAATCACTTAGTACTACTAATTATGTCTTCGAGAAATCTAATATTTGTATCAATATTGTTCCAATCGGTACTTTGACCGTTAATATCCCCAAAAAGATTAGTCTTTTTCTCAATGACAATATGACTGAAGTTAAGCTTAGACTCGAGGACTGTAGTTTTCAAAAATTCGAAAGTGATGATTCTTCATTCAAACTTCTAGGTGCATGTTTTTGGTGTCTTTCTAGGAGGAAAAGTCGCTTTTTATTTTAAAGTCGAAGTAATTCATCTAAGGTAAAAGCTTCAAATACATTTTTTGTCTTCCTAATCAGTAGTAAGGTTGTATTCCATAATAGAGAACACATCTACATTGGAACTAGTTTGAAAAATCAAACTTGGTAATTATTTTTTGAGAGAGTTCAATAGCATTCCACTTGAGCAATATCATACGTCCCTGATCCTTAAAAGGACATCTTTAACGAGATGTCATGCTGAACAAAATCGGCTGAAGTGCCAAAAGAGTGACAAGGCTGTAACAGATTTTGTGTAGACAAGTGTGCACAATGATAAGGCCTGTTACGACACGTCATGCTTTTAATCTGACAAGGGGCATCTGAAAAAAAAATGCATTATAAATGGTGTTAGTTGATCATCAAAGATCGCGAATAGGTTTATGAAAACTAAACTTTATGGTAAAGTTACTGCTTTTATAAGGATTCAAATGGATCTAAGTACTCATTAAATGTCGTAAAATAAACTCAAGAATATAATGCCGAATAAATTGTTAGCCCCTTCGAAATTCTGTTTCCAAGAATTTTACAAAATATAAGCTAGGATTTTTCAATATAAGAAAAATATTTTAGCTTACTAAGCAAATTGAAATGCAAAACATACTTTGGTTGCTTTAACCAATTTAAAAAATAGCTGTGATTTATTTAGAAGGAAAATTATAAAGAGAACACTTGCTTTCTAACAAAGAATTTTTAATCAAAAAGATAGAGTTAAAATTTAATTTAAAACTTTTCATTTAAAGTTTTTTAAGTGTTCCTTGAAATGCATAGCCACCTGTAGTAAAATAATGCAGTCAGTTATTAACTCTGGTTGGTTTCTTTTTTTTTTTTTTTTTGAGGGGGGTGTTGTAGAAATCGTGTTTTCAAAATCAAAATAAGCTCTCTAAAAAGGAACGAATGTTCGGTGTTCTGAGCATCCATTACATGCGAAGATTTACAAAGTGTAGAAATTCATGTGTAAATCCTAATCCCTGCCAATCTATACAACCAGATTTATTGCAATTGTTCCAGCAGAACGTATTTACACATTTATTCACTGAATAAGGTGATTCCGATGCAGATAGCATTTAATATCATCCAGTTTCCTGAAAGTTCTCTTTTTTCACAGAAAAAGAAGGATTTGAGTCTCTGCCAAAAGCGTCTGCTTACTTGAGGAAAGCGCAACTAGTTGGCAGCTTCGTCATTCATACATTTTAGTAGATATGACCTTCATTTAATGTTTTCTTTATAAAATGCTTTTTAAAAATGAGAGTATTTCTGGAAAGTTTTGGACATTTTTTCTCTGGTTGGTGTGTTAGTTGGATTCAGCCACGTGATAAAAAAAAAGGTATCTTGTAACACCCAGTTTGAGAAATACTTGTTAGAAAATTAAGATGCTTGGTTCAATTAAAACTTTTAAACTTTTAAATTTTGCAGAAATGCGATGTTACTTTCAAAAAATTTTTTAGCAAGAGTAATAAAAGGTAGTCAAAATGTTACCATGGTTTTACAAAATCTGAAAGTTGCTTTTCTTGCATATTTTTTTTAATTTAAAAACCATTGCAAAAATATTCGTGATTAAAACTATGAAAACATATGCTCACGTGTTTTATTTTTGCATACTTATTTTTAAATCACTTTGTTTCCCTGTTTACACGCAAAGTTATTTTAAATTTCTACGGATATAACAAAATTTTAAATTTCTACGGATATAATATATATGGTTATATTTTGCGTTGGTAACAGTTTATATTTCACATGGTGTTTAGCATCATTGATAACAAATTTTAGAGAAATCAACAATATCTCTCCTATATTTATAGTTATAAGTATGTTTTATATCTAATTTTTCATCAAAAAATCTTGCTACCAAATACGCTCCAAGACTCTCGGATGTTTTAATAAATTATAAATATTTTTATATATCTAGCAATCAAACTTCCAGTAAGTGTATATATATATGAAACCCTAATTTTTAGCCATTATCAATGGGAAAAATAACATTTTGAAGAACTTTGTAAAGACGAGCAACAAAATATTAAAACACATATGCTTCTTTTAATCACCGAAAAGTTATTTCTAATCTTTTTACTGCAATTTATTCCTAGGGAGATTTAAAAAATCTTTTTATAAAAGGGGGTAAATATTTAGCTAAAGAATTTTTCATAGTTGTTGTACTTGATCTTAAAATTTTAAGCTTAATTTTTTGTATCGTAACGTGACCTAGTGCTGTTTTGTATGATGATTACAAAAATACTGTTCGTTTTTTGCAGTTTCTGTGCTATTACTTTTCACTGGGTTTCGAATCATAAATAGACACGAGAATATTTTCAAAAATTGATATTATATCATCAGACATTCCTAGCAGCCTTCATAGAAACTAGTTTCTATTATAATGGCATGCTTCTTTTTTATACTCTGGGAAGCTTGATTTTTCTATTGGATTATGCGTGTTCTTTTATATTCTGCTTGTTTTTTATTACTTTCTTTTCTTAAATTTTAGGAAGGATAGTTTTCATTATAATTTTAAAATTTTGATATTTATTTTATATGCAGCTAAAAAAATTAAGTTGGATGGCTGAAACGGCATTTTGATAAAGCAGTTTTGATTTCAAAGATAGTCAAAATTGTCTTTATTAATATGAATGTTAAACATTAAACTATACGATTAAACGAAATGACTTGGGTCTGATAAGGCTCCATTGTTCGTTTATTTATTTGAGGGAATTTATACGTCATTCTACAACCGATGCAACATGTCCTTTTGCGTATCTGTGCATATGAAACAAATCAGCCGCCTTAAAGATATTTTTTAGTCAAAGGAAGTTCCCCATTGTGCAGCGAGAAATATGCGTTTTAATAAGTCAGAAGTTCATGCCTTGATTGAATAATAAGGAAGATATTTTCACGTTTTCTTTTCGTAAAACGTAATTATGCGGTTCACATGCCTTTAATGGGAACAAAAATTGCTTTTATGTGGACAAAGGACAGAATACAAGCTGCGGGGAGACATCATGGTAGATCGACGAGGGATGTAAATTTCTACCGACATCGATTTACTCTAGAGATATACTTAAAAATGCCTCCATTTCACGTGTTTCCTGTGGTGAGAAAAATGTATTTTGAACTGTAACTGAACGTCTAAAATTTTCTGTGTTTCACGTGAGGATTTTCCCGAAAAGAATTCAGTGACTAAAGAAACAGTGCTATGAAGGAGTCACCATGTTCAAATCTTTTTTCTGACATAAAATGTTATTTAAAAACTGTCAACGATCTTTAACCTTGGATAAAGTGGCCTGAGCATCTTTCCTGAAGTTAACATATAGAGATTGAAACTGGGATTGATAAATAGCTTGATGTTGCCAAACGCTTACTTTGAATGCAAGCTAAAGCACATGCCCTTAAGGTAATTACTTTTCTACGTTCTTATGTTTCAGATTTGATAAGAAAAAAATTCTGTTCCTCATATAAAAGGACATTTGGCTACTAAAATTATTTACATTCATTTATCATATACGATAAATTAAAACTGATCATGAAAAAAAAATTTACACAATATTATCAAAAACCTATGTATATATATATATATATATATATATATATATATATATATATATATATAGATATATATATATATATATATATATATATATATATATATATATATATATATATATATATATATATATATATATATATATATATATATATATTCGTATATATGGGCCGTGGCGGCCTTGTGGTACAGCGCGCTGGTTTTCGGTGCTGAGGGTGCTCGGATCGAATCCTGGCGAAGTGCCACTAAAATCCCTCCGTTTGTGTCATCCCTTAATAGTGGGCAATGCTGGTCCGCCTATATGGCGCCCCCGTAATAAAATGGCCAGCAAAATTGCGGTGTATTATAGGCGAATGCCTTCGCGACAAGTGCCTCCGCATTGAAAAAAAAATATCGTGTATATATATATATATATATATATATATATATATATATATATTTGTGTGTGAGTGTGTGTGTATTATTAGTAAACTATGCCTATCATTTCATCACTTTTGATATGTCTTCTAAGTTTGAGAATATAAAGTAAATAAATAAATATGAGCACGTTAAATCTGCAGACCGGAAAATCCTTCTACGAGATCAGAGAGGGTGGGAGAATGTATGAGACCACCATACGTCGACATTGGGGGTGCTCGGTCTAAATTGTGGTGGTCGCCTATTCACCGGCAGGGAATCAATCTCGGAAGGCCTTAGTTGCTATGTCGGGCCCTTTCTGGTGCATTGGAAATTAACTAAAATTATCGTTACAATTTCTGGTATTCTGGGCGTCCCAAAATCAAGTGCGACAAATGTTATTCGAAGATCAACTACTGACGGGAATAATAGAACGAAACCCGGACATGGGAGGGTGCACTATTAGGACACTCGTGTGAGGACTCCTCCTGCAGTGGAAGAGTCGCTCTTCCACTGCATCAGTGTTAGATTCAGAGATTTTCCAATCCACAGGTATTGATAGCTTCTCCGCACAATTCGTGGAAATCTGCATAATATCGGACACCTTGTGAGATCGGCTGCATACAAGCCCCACATTACTCGGTCTATTATATCAGAAAATGAATCCCACTTCAAACTTTTCCAATCGGATGGGCGTATCAGGGTATGGCGTTTGTTTAGGGAGCGTTTTCTTTCTAACTGCATTGCCCCAACTGTTAAATTCGAAGGGTGATTTGTGATAGTCTGGTCTTCTTTCTGCTAGAAAAAGCTGAGTCCTTGATTGTTTTACATTCAATTATGAACTACAAACAAACACACACACACACACACATATATATATATATATATATATATGGCCGTATGAAGTGTATTATAAAAAATCAAAGAGATTTGATCAGAAAAGATTTTGTTTATTAAAACATAGTTAACTGCATTCTAGTTATCAGAGAATGTATATAAACTTCTGAATGCTTTATTATTTAAAAGTTTCTGAAAGACATAAATCTCAACTATTAGAACAGAGGGACGAAACCCTGTAAGAGTAGAATATGCCGAAGACAAATGAAGTATCTCTGTATTTCACCTTAATTTTTTCCTAGTTCAGCTGCAAAGAGGATTTTTGTGGTAAGAAAAAGGAATAATTATATATTGCTAGAGGGACGATAAGCTAGAATATTTGATTTTGACACTTTCCTGTCTCGTTCACGTAATTATTTTAAAGATCTGTAGGAAATGGAATATGTTAAATAAAAGAATCAGAATATAAATCAGTTGTAACAGTCAACAATTTTGATATAATTATAGAAAGAATAGCTTGAACTCTGTGCATAAAATGTAATAATATACAATTTGATTGTTATACGAAGTCATAGCTTATAACTTTCAATTTCCTTAATGAGTGAAGTCGTTAAAGTACAAAACTATTGTTGTTAGTGTGAACGAGGAAGAATGTAATTCCCAGGTAATGTTGTGTTTTCTAATGCCTGTTAATATTGCAAAAGGTCCAGTGTTAGAATAATTTAGCTTAGGTAAATATAGTTATTATTTTAAGTATTTTTAAACAGCTAATTGAACAAGAAGTGATAAAAATTTATGAATTTAAACCGTTGTTTGAGAAATATACCCGTGAGTGGTAGAATATATTTCATACTCTTCGGATGTTACACGAGAGATTTTAAAACTTATAAATATCATGTTCTGCAATTTAAGATTTGACTGAACTGCTTGAATAAAATTTGTTTGAAGGCGTTTTCAAGGCAAAACAATCACTAATTTTGAGATAATTGTCTATGTAATAAGTAGTCTAGTTTTCAAATGAAAATAAAACAGTTTCTTTCATATATTGTGAATATGAAGATATAAGGTTTTGAAGTTCGTTTCTATCTTTTTTTTCTTTTTCAAAGTTTACTCATCTATGAAAATCCTTGCAAATGTGATCCAGTTGAATAACATCCTTAGAAAACATTGAATAAAATTCTTTAAAGATAATTAAAAGAAAGGTAAGACAAAAGTATTGGAGTATTTAAAAAAAAAGAAATTATAACAGTTTTAGTTTTGAATAAGCTGTTCAGGAGCATAAAACAATTCTGAAACCGAACCTAAAAGCAGGCTTTGGTGGCAGTTCACCTTATCGGAGCCACAGAGCTGGGCCTCTTGAAAGTCACAGAGTCCAAAGAAATCAATGATTTATAGGAATAGGCGGCTTCCTGCAAAAAGATTTCCAGCCGAGAGAACTCTGGAGAAGTTATGAAGGGGACTGAAAAAATATTCGCTCATTTTGAATCTCGACGACTCTGCGGTTTTATCAATCCATTTTCTTGCTAACGCATTCGCTTTATCCTCGTTAGGTGGAATACTCAAAAACTTTCATTTGTTCTTTAGTAGGAATAAAGCTAGAAGAAGAGCACAAAACAGTTTCACTGAATAGTATTACCTGAAAATTTTCTGTTTGTTTCCAAAATTAAACATCAAAACGTTCTTTTTTAATTTGAAAATGAAAATAAAAGTATTATCTTCGTCTGTCTATATGATGCAGAACAAAGAATAGGAAATCTATGTTTTTTGATGAAAGGATTTTAGAGCCTGTCAAGAAGGATTAAGTTCTATACTAAATCTTTTTGCTTAGGTGTACGTATTTAGTTTTCAAAATAATATGGATTGAATTGAATAGGAAATTAGGCATCGAAATGTTCGAAATAATTAGATGTAATTCAAATAAACTCGAAACTTATATATATATATATATATATATATATATATATATATTTGTGAAATAAGATCTTATTTCATATATATATATATGAAATAAGATCTAAACTTAAATTTTACTAAAATAGTTTAAATAAAACTATTTTAGTAAAATTTAAGTTTAGATCTTATTTCACCAACAAAATTGTTTAAAAAAAGTAATTTTGTTCTATTAATAGTAGAATACCAAAAGGATATTCGTACTTTTTCAATATATCACAACTAAGTCTAGAGTAAAACTGCAATAACTGACTCATTAATATTAGTCATGTTCGGCACTACTTCCTAAATTTATCAGAATTATTAATTATTCTAAACAGTAACAATCATTTTTTGCACACTAAAATCTTACTACTTGGTTAACACCAATTTGCACGTTAAAATAATAAATATGTAGTTCAATTTTAAAAGATCCGAAGCCAGTTTCATTCGTTAACACCCGATATCAAATATTTCAAAGTAACTAGAAAAATTACATCTTTTCTTATTTTAATTCAGTTACTAAATCTAGAATTTTTAGGTTTTTGGCCTTCATTTAAGTTTTATAGCTTTTTAAAACATGTATACAAGGAATGTAATACCATATTTAAACGAGTTCCGTTTTCAGTTGTGTATATTTACATTAACAGGTTTTTCATTTGGAAGATATACATTAACACAGTCGATATGGCTTCATTTTTAATATTGTGAGATATTTTTCTATAATATACTTGAAATGGGTATATACAACTCTGAAACCTCCTTTTGCTAACAAATATGAACTAATATATATAAGTTTGGTTTATATTATTTATTAAAGTAAAATACTTTACGCTTGAGCTATCTCAGATGTCTCGCACATGGGTTAAATTATGCATGAGGTTTTCAAGAACTCTAAAAACATGCTTCTAATTTGTTTTTAAATGTATTTAGTCACCACAAATATCAGCATTGTATTTTAATGTAATCATTTTGTAATATATTTTTAAATTTGTGATTTTTTATCTAACAAGGCAAAGTTTAAAAATATCTGTTTTTGCAAAATTTAGCAAAACATTTTCACAATCAAGAAATGATTTTTCATAATTTGAAAGTAATATAAAGCTCTAGGTTTGCGAAGAAATAAAAATTATGCAACTATAAATATAAACACGCATTTCAAAGCTGTAGTTCTCGGTGTACTTTTAATTCATTATCCAAATATATAACTATGATATTTTATTGCATGATATATTAAAATGCATTTTTCGAAATACACTATATTGCATTTTACAATAATCTAAAAAGGAACGGTTCACTGTGATTTGAAATAAATATGTTATAATTATTCATATTTTTCATAGTTGAGTCACCAATCTCCTACATTGTAGGATTTAGACATCTTCAGTTCGCAACAAGAGTTTTGAGTATTGTGGTCTTTATTGTAAAATATTTCCCATTACTAATAAAAATAATTCAGAAATAGAAATTTCCTTAATATTTCACTAGAAGTGACAATAAAAGGGGTACTCCTGTTTTTATTCAAAATTATAACGCGAAAAATGCTTTGTTCATAAGTAGCAGATCAGATCGCCTATATAGTAAGCCAAGGCAGGTAAATGACACTTATGGAGTTCTGTCATTTCATAATAATGAAACTGTAAAGGGTGGAAATGCCCTTACGAAAAGTGTAAAAGAGTAGAAATCATAGTGTAATCAAAACATGACAAATAAGAAAGTGGCCGAGTATCGCAAGTAAAAAAATAAATAGTAGGGAAAAATACATGATAACTTTCCAAGCTGCGTTGACGTGAGGTACAGAATTACAATTGTTAACCATGTTTTCAGTGTCATGAATAATGAAATTCTTAAAATAATCCAGTTCAGAAATCGAACTGGGAGTGCAAAGCACACGCACCTCAGAAAAAGCCGCATTTTACTGTCATATATAGAAAAATATTATGTTTATTTCTATTCCCGAAATATGTTCCTTATTTGAAATCTTATTCTACACAACGTTGAGGTGATTAAATTTTGCTTTTTGTCTAAGCCAGTTTCTTCTTGTAATTAATAAACTATAATAAATACGATTTTTCACTGCTTTATATTTTCAGAAAATTTAAGATTTTTCATATTTTTAGTTTTAGGAAATAAGATATCAAATTTTCTAGAAAAGTTAGAGCCCTGAATTGTAACGTCTTTTAATTATAAATTATTGATTTAATAAATGACTGCATTAAATGTTATGACAATGGATAGCAATAGCATTGATTTCTTTGTTCAACATCATTTTCATATTATCCGATCGTAAATGTATGAAAATATTCCGGTTTTCTAATGCTTTATCTACTGTTCTTGAAGGATGGTATTCTTGGGGTTCCTCAGTTAGTACCATAACTATTCGCAGAGAATGTCACAGTTCGGGTTTCGTGGTAAAGTCTCTATAAACAAGTCATAAATTTCTTCCTTAAATACAAACCACTTATAGAAATTATGTGTCTTTTGTCTTTCCCGAACTATAGATCATTGAAAAATTGATGTTTAAAGTCATAATATCCGCCTCTCTTTCTTTGATGGATGTATTTGGATATGGCATCAGTGTGGGAGAGACTTTTTGTAAAACAGAGAGCGAAATTTCTTAAAGGTTTCATCATGATATGGAAATGTTTTTCCAGGAGGGAGAAATACCTGGGATTCTGAGGTGTATATCGTAGTTTTGGGTAATTTGGCCCTAACAACAATGCTGCAGTCTTAAAGAAATGACCGATGTATCTTCATTCTCTCTCTCGGTGTGAGTAGAGAGGTATTTTATGAGGCAAAATTCATTTACCTTCTTACCGATATACTCGTCTCAACCCTACAAAAACGACTCTACGATTTTGGAGGTATACGAATGAGACACCGAACGCAACATCCATCATCGGTTTAAGACGTTGGTCTTGGCCTGTTTTACAAACTTAGACAAAAAGATATACCAAATAATCAATTGCCCTTCTCATCACTGTCAGCAGCTTTTCAGGATTCCACACAAACTTTTCCTGACAAGACTTGCCATAAAATGGTTGACAGATGGCATCGAAGCATTGCGGATATCAGACATGGAAAAGGTGGACCGGATAGTCTCTTAATGTCATTTTTTAAAGACACACAAGGACATGCGTTCATATACGTTTTATAATATACAGTAAACAAGCATGCTATTTGAACACACAGAAGAGAGCAGAAAAGGAGAGACTTATAAAACTCTAATTTTAACAATAGGCCAATTATTGCCACCTAATGATCCGGTGTCTTCGATTGAAGTTCTAAAATCTGAAAAAAATTATGAATGCGGCAACATAGCCCTACATGTACTGTCTCTACTTGTCCATCAGATGCCGCGGCAAACTTCCCAAATGGGGAGTAGAAAAAGAAATGTTTGTTAAATGTCCCTACACAACGTTTGGTTGATTAGTTGTTTTGGATCAATCTGTGCAAATGTGTAACCATAGATTTTCTGGGACGTTTTATCTAAAAGTTTCCAAAGCCAGTGTTTTAAAGTTAGTCTAGTTTGATTCGGGTTTAATAAGATGTTGCCCCAAACTGGTTCGCCCTTCTATATTTCCAAAAGTGCACGGATTTGAGGCTTAATAAGAATTTAAGGTGTGTTTGGCAGCTCCATCATCGACTTTCCAATTCGAATGTTTCTTGTGTACCATCAACTTGGATTTTAAGTCATCTTGGATCGTCATATGATGGTATCCAAGGTTTGGAAAACGGAATTCTTTTTAATTTTTACAAGGCAAAACTCCTATTTCTTCTATAATTGATTTCCGAGAAGGGGGATGCAATGCAGATCCATCTCCTCGTAGTGCTCCCCGGGCAACATTTATTGACATGAGGCACTGAAAACCCTTTCAGTTCTTTTCTGAGCATCGAAAGAAGCTTTTAACTGAAAGTGTAGCAGCTAAAATTAGTATTTAAAAGACCAAAAGAGGAAAGTGCTTTTGTAACGTTTAATAAATTATCTTAGTTAAATAAATAATTGAATGGTCTTATGCATAAAATATGCAAACGCTTTCATAATTAAGGTTATATACACGGACAAACGGGTATAACTGCATTAAAATTTATAATCTTTTAAGATGCTTCTAAAGAGTAATAATTAAGCTCCTGAAATAATTTAAAAAGGTAGAGAGAATAATTTACGATATTATACTGGCTTATACGAAGCTAACTTATTTTATAGTCGGAATAAAGTTTACTTAGTCGTACATTTGCAGTTTAATTTTCAAATGAAAGTGAAAGAAATAATTACACAATTTAGAAAAGCAAGTTGATTTCAATAAATGTAGTGATACACAAACTATAATTTTTGAATTGACAAAAATACTGTCGTAGCTACTATTTCGGGTATTCTTTACAGCCCCTGAATTTACAAAAATATTCTTTCCTTTTCTCTGCCCTTGGGAGGTGGCCACAAACTTATTTTTTCCGAGTATGAAGGAAATTTTATAGGGGGTCTTTATTTATTGCTATTGAATAGCAATAAAATGACTCTTCAAACATGTAGGAATGAGTGGATGTAATCCTTAAAAAGAATAATTCCCTTGTTAAATCAGGGATATTAAGGTGAGTAGCGTGAGGTCAGCCCACAGTGGATTCAAAAAGTATTTGCGCATAAGTTTTTCACTTATATTTTGTAGAAATATATAAATATTCAATGCCACGTTCTGTTACTACTGTCATAATATGCAAATTAAGTAAACTAAGAGCGTGAAAGGGGGGGGGGGAGTGAAGTTAAAAGGAAAAATTTTGCAGAATCATCAATTTAAAAGAAATTTCTAAGACGTATAAAATATTTGCAAATTTCTGATTGGCTTTACAAAAAAAAATAATTTATTGGTCTTTCAAATCAGAAATTTAGATGTCTCGGTCAAATGACTTAATGAAAGCTGTAAAAGTAATTCCAATGATGTATTGAATATTTTCTCATGTAATAGAATATCATTTAAAATGAATGAGCTATCCAATATTCTGCAGGAATGGATTATTTCATTTCTTTATGGAGATAAAAGTTATAGTGACACTAGAAAAGAAATAGGAAAATGCTTTTCTACAGTTAGGTATGAAAATTAAGAGGTACGAAGCTTGTGGAACTACAACCAATATAACTCGCTTAGGTCGCCCCAAAAAGTTATCTGAAAGAGATCACAGGAGCATGATAGGATAAGTGCGAAAAATTCCATGTACGACTGCCCAAACACGTGCTGAAATCATTACTGAATAAACAGGTAAATATATATGAGTTTCTATAGTTCGATACGTTTTAAAACGTGTTAATTAGCACGGTATATTACGACGAAAAGTTCTTATTTTTGAAGATAACGGAAAGAAGCTCTTGCTCTTTGCAAAAACGTACATAAATATACCTATTGATTTGGATCCATACGTATTATTTATGGATGAATGCAAATTAAAACTTTTTGGCCCGGATGACCGTAAAGCAATTTAGCATCGCTCTATTTGAAACCGAAGAACATTCAACTACAGCTAAATATGGTGGAGGTCGTGTTTTGCAGTGAGGATACATGCCGCATTCTGGAATTGGTAACACACTATATGATAAGGAATATGAAATCAAGGCAGTATATTATATATTTTGCGGCATAATTTACTGCCTAGAGTCCAAAAGCTGGGCATTCTAGACTATTATTTCCAGCAAGATAGTGATCCTAAACATATTGCTCATATTACTCGAGATTGGCTGTTATATAATATCAGAATACTAATTTTGCCTCCCCAGTCTCCTGGTATTGATGGTATCGAAAATTTAGGGCACAATCTAGCTTACTTGTACGATTCTAGCTTACTTGTGCAGACTTACTAGCAGAGTAAGCTAATCGGTGATCGAAAGAGAACGGGCCAAAATAGCTAATGAAACAGATTAAAATCTAGTTTATGTAATGAAGAAAAGATTCCAAGATATTACTGAGGCCAATGAATTGCATACTAAATGCTAATAGCTGCTAAATATTAAATACTAATAATTTGCGTAAGCAACTGAAAGCCTAAAATACTTTTCATTCCCCTAAATTGTTATTTCTTATTCAGTTACAAATAAAACATTATTTCATTGTTTTTATTCTCCCACAAATATTTTTGTGAAGATTAAAACACCGGTTTCGTTCTTTAATATTGGCCAGGATTTTTATTTCTTGGCAAATATATAAAAAATTGACAATATACAAATACATTTTGCATCCATTGTATTTGTTAAAACCTATTTGAGGATAGTATGGATAATTTTGAACAAACATATTAGATAATTACTCACTATGCTCCATACAGTTGAGTGACAGGAAAAGAATTTTAGATACATCAAAATGTATTCAAAACTTTCCCCCGACGAATCAATGACTCCATAAGATGAAGGGCTTGTATATACGAAGTACCCTCTTAGAACTCGAACCTGCATCATTGTCTGGATTTTCGTTTAAAAGCTCATGTGACAATAGGATGTTGTAAAGCTGGAAGTAATTATAATAAAATATTACTTCTCCTCTTCAGAATATTTTCCCATAAACTATAATTTGAGTGCCTTCACAATAAAAAAAGGATACTAAGTATATAAAATAAATGTCTTAAAATAGCTTACCTCAGAATTCTAGAATCATTACATGAAAAAGCATATTAAGTTTACAAATTTGAGTGAGAAGTTTCTAAATGAGTGATATGAAATATTTAATTTTAAGGAGAGAAAACAATAATAACTACCCAAAGCAAATACATTCGTTCTATTACCCCCCTCCCCATTCATCAGGATTTCTTCCATTATCAAATTAACAGACTTATAAGATGACGGATCAATCCCGATTTACATTATCAGTGTAAGATCATGTATCATGTATCATGTATCAGCTTAAAGATAAAACTCTGGGTATGTGGATGATTTATTTCTGGTAAGCGATATATACTTTTCACAATAAATTACAAGAAATTAAAAAAGCTTACTAGTTACATAGTCAATCCTATGTTGCTAGCATCTTACATGAAACGAATGTTTTACTCGTTACAAGATTCAAACAATAGTTTAAGTAGTCCCACAATACTTCGTTTTTAAAATTTACCGTCAATATTCTTTTTCAACGTCGCAAGTACTTTTTCCTGAGGACATTGACCCTTCCATACAGATAATTCATTGGCTAATTTATCATGGGAGTACCATTTATAGGGGAATCAACACTGCTCCCCATGAGAGAACAGCACTGGAATGTCCATGCCTTATTTGAGATTTGATCCCGACATCTCTTTGAAGAGACCCGAGACGCTAACCAATTTATGATGGCGGCCTATCGATCATTTAAAACCCAGAAAATTGGAATGCGGTAAGAAGGATTTCATATTATCTCTTAACTCAGTGATAAAGAACTGAAAAAATATCTGAACATTTATGCAGTAGGCATTCTATAGAGATGGTTTTCTCCTATATTTCAGTTATATTCACGAATGATGTAAAGTGTTACATCAATAAATCTGTTATCTTAGATTCCAAGTAATCAAAAATCAGATTTTTTTTCAACATGTGCCAAGAATTTTAGATTTTCTTGATTTTATAATATAATCTTTCTTTGATTTCTTTCAAACTCTAAATATTCTTCATTCGGTAATCTTCTTTGAACGATTACTAAACCTCGCAATGATTTCTTGAAAGAGGCGCAGTTCGAACAACTGACCTTCCGATCTGCGGAGGGAGACTTTAACCTTTAAGCAACCCTGCTAATATTAGGAAGCCTTATTTTTGAAACACACTCCTTAGAGCCTTTTTTTCTAGATTTCTAGTTAATTTGTTTTGGAAAAAATATTTCAACTTCCTTATTTAAGAACAATGATTGGATGTACAAAATTTGGGGACAAACTTTTGTTTCAAAACCCACAGTAAGACTTGAAAATTCAATCGAACCTACAAGTGAAACTTCTTTGTAAAACTCACTCAACTACTCATTGACTTTATGTTGAAGGTTTTTAAGTTAAGTATTTAATGGCTTGAGTGATGACGAAATATATACGCAACCTAATTACTGAAGAGAGAAAATTCATTTGTAGTCCAAATATGCCTGTTAATGATGGAGTCCAGTGGGTGGAAAGGGTATTAGCAGCCCTTCGGAATCGGTCTGCATAGTTCTCATGAAGCGGAATACGGCTGTAGCTCTCTCAACCATCCAACCACTAATAATAGTGCATTCAGATTCCCAAACTAAACATATTTGGGTCTGATTGAACCTAGTGGTATATAGTCGGCGTGCGGTGCTGAGGGTGCTCGGATCGAATCCCGACGCACGCCATTAAATACCTCCATGTCTAGGTCGGACATAGGAACGTTAAATCCGTAGACCGGAAAGTCCCTCTATGAGGTCAGAGAGGCTGGGAGAGGGTACGATCCCCCATATCTCACCTCTGGGTGTGCTCGGTCAAAATTGAGGAGGGACCTGGCTAAATCGGACTCTGAGACTTGTGGTGCCATTATAAACCGGAGATGTACCCCTCAGCCCACTAACCTATATGGACCTGGTTTGGAATACTTTCGGCCAGGGGGTATTAAAAACAAAAATAATAAACGTATATAATTTATTAACATTTTAAAATAAAGCAATCTGTATATATACTCGCAACCCAGGCATGCAGTATTTACCTTACATACTGATGTTATAAAATGAGAAAAGTCTTTTTTGAAAAAAGCAGGGTTTTCCTTTAAAATAAGAATTTGCGTAATACGCGGGGTTTTCATTAGAGGAAAACAACTTTCCCAAATAACGAAAGGCAAAAACGAAAAACTGTATACAAAACGAAAAGTGTTAAATGTTGAAGTAACTAGCAATAAATATTTATATTCCTTGTTTGTACTCCCCGAATTTCAAATTCTGAGCATTGTCAGAAGATAACAAACGTTTTATCGACGTTGTGTTTTTTGAGATACATAATTTAAGTGCAGTCTGTAGAAGTGGAATGGTATAATTGCCCACGGTGTGTGGCCAAGAACGAATCTATTGTAAAGGCTGCAGAGGCAGGGGTAAATAGGGGATTGTAAACCAGGAGGAAATAGAAGAATAGCTGTTGGTGTGGCCATTGATAGCGATCTAAAGTCTATAAATATTGCAAGATGGATGGTCGTTATTTTATGGCCCACAGTAAAACCTTCAGATGATAAGGGTCAAAGTGGTATTGCAAATGAAAATTATGGTGGGGATCTTCGTAGACTATGGATAGGGACAGTATAATAAGGAACCAATTGGGGCAGGAACTACTGAAGAGAAAAACAGCCCACTGCCCAATGAAAAAGAGGGGTGGACCAGAATGGCCCCTCCAAGTACGAGAGGAACAGGAGAGGAGGTCCAGATTTATCTCAGACTTTTTTCTTAGAGTTCAGATGATAGAGAGTCTAGGAGAAGTGCCAGTAACCCGCCAAGATGTTCCTGTATATGACGTGATTTTGGGTTCCTGTCGTCGATGCCATCTTTCATCGCTGCATACTTCAGCTGTAGTAAGTGCCTCCCGATAGACTCTAAAAATCATTACTTTGACCATATAGTTTGCCTCTGCTTCTGAGTTCTCGTATGTAAAATGTTAATATGAAAGGGAATATTGTGCTTGTAGCAATTACAATTTAATTGAATTTTGTGATTTATTAAATAAATGTATGTTAAAGGCCAATGCTCTGTCTTCCTTGCTTGCTCCAACACACGCATGAATCCATTGTTTTAAGGTTATTAATTGCCTACACAGTCAATTATTCTAAAGCTTCTTTAAAGCAATTTCTGAGCACGACTCTCGGATCTCTTAGAAATCAAAATCCACTGGTCATAAATTTTTCGATGGCAGACGATGGAAGGAGCAAGGGGAGTCAAGGTCTTCTTAAATTCTGCTTGGAGTGTAAACTCCTTAACTTTTACTTAAGTATACATGAAGTGACTTAGCATAACCAATTCAATATTGTTCATTAGAAAATCTCTCCTCTAATAAAATGTTAATCAATTGATTTGCTGATTACTTGAACCCTTATATATCATGAAGGATTCGAAAGATGCACCAGCAGATATTATTTTTTAGGTTCGTAAGGATTAGAATGTGTCCTTTTTGCATCATGATATAATCTATTAAGCACAATCATTAACAAGGGAAATCCTAGTTCTAGTTTATGGTATTATTACTTCATGCAGGATTACAAAAGTGTTTCTCTCTACATGATTTAAATCAAAATTTGGGAGGAGAGTCCATGATCACCTCGAATAACATTTTAGAATTTAAGCTTATTTCAAATATTCATCTCGATAATTTTCAGTCGTATGGCCAGGATTTATATATCAGCTTTAAGCTTATGACCGTATTTAAACCGAGGAATTCTTGAAGTGAGCTGATTGGCTCTGATTTTTAAAAGATAATTTCCTTGTAATACACTGAAACGTAATTTTTTTCGCAGACAACTCCTGATAGTACCAATCTGCATGCTCTCTACACTGCTGCAATTTATTATTACGATGACGGATTAATTAAGTGATACCCCTTATGGTGATAACTTTTAATCTGGCCATATTCTAAGAGACGCTGAAGCCGAAGCTACATACCAGTCATGTTGTGGTGGTGTGAACTTCCTCCGATATCCTCCATATCACAGTCGGGCTGTTTTTCTTGGTACTGATCTTTGTTTTCAGTTTGTAAAACTTGAAAAACTCTTTGAACATTGGTTGCACTCGCAATCTCAGTCACACTTAGAATCAGCTATGAAGAATTTGAGGATCCTTTCCACCAAGTTAAACTACAGAACTTGTCACTGCTGTAATTTATCATTGCGATGGAGGATTAATTAAGTGATACCCCTTATGGTGATAACTTTTAATCTTACCATATTCTAAGAGACGCTGAAGCCGAAGCTACATACTAGTCATGTTGTGATGGAGTGAACTTCCTCCGATATCCTTCATATTACAGTCGGGCTGTTTTTCCTGGTATTGATTTTTGTTTTCAGTTTGTAAAACTTGAAAAGCTCTTTGAACATTGGTTGCACTCCCAATTGCAGTCACACTTAGAATCAGCTATCAAGAGTATGAGGATCCTTTCAACCAAGTTAAACTATAGAAATTTTATACAATAATGAGATCATGCTCTGAATAGCTCTAAACTTATAAACTTAAGGGGAGAGGTAGTTCTTTATGATGAGACTGGTGCACAGATATAAACTATAGTAGAAAATACGCAGTTCCCTAATTAATCAATGAAGTTTATTTTAAGTATACCGTCAAGGAGAGTGTGTTGAATAATGTATAAAAAGTATGTACTTGACAGAAACGTAAGATATCTTATGTCTTGATTTATGAAGACAATTTATAATCTGTATTCTAATTTTAAACGTGTTTGTGATTATGACGTATAATTCAGTTATAAAATAACGAAAGAATTGAAATTAAATATTTTAGTAATTGTATTCATAAATAAATATTATCTTTTACATATTTGATATTTTAGTATGAATTAATTTTTTATTAATTGATCATTTCTCGTTATATGAAAGCTATTTCTTTATACATGATATACCGCTTAATAAATGATCTTTGGGACTTCAAATTAAATTCAGAGGAATATTTAATTTTTATAACAAAAATCTCACTGTTCCATGTCGCTCAGAATTTATGTTAATGTGTGTAAATATTCAGCGGGGTAAAAGGTTATATTAACACTACGTAAGTAAAATGTTGTTATTCACACGATCATTTGGTGTTTGTTCACGTATGAAAAACTTAATAGGTCAGATAAATATCTTTACTATGTCCTAAAATGCTATTGTATTCATGAAATTTCCATTTACAATGTGATATCCCCGTGAGAAAGTTTAAATTGAAGAAGTTTCTTAATTATACTAGTAATGATTCTCAAGTTCAAGCACGCTGTTGCTAGACTTCATAGTCAAAACTAACTTCACATTTTCAGAAATCATAATTATAACCTATAATATCAAGCGCTTGAACTGTCTTTTACTCGCATCTTTGAGACTTAAGGAACACAATCGTCCAAAAATAAATTTTTATTCTACCCACAATACTTTAAAGAAAATGCAGATTTTAGAAGTATTTTGTTCGTTGTCAGTGCTTTGTCACAGATGAGATCAGTGTCTGTATTTGGAAAAAAGTCAGTAGCATTGCGTGTTATAGTCCAGTCGGTCACGAAAATACTTGTCACTTCTCGTAGGAATACCTTTTTGATGTGCTGCATGTCCATTAAGCAAGGATGTAAATCATAAGAACCATCGAATTCTCCACGAAAAGAAATTACAAACGAGTGTGATGCAATACGCGTACTGGCGAGATACAAACCTTTTGTAAAGATAAGAGAAAGATAAGCATATAAAATAAGAAATGCAGAATATTATTGGTATTTCTGCAGAAAAATGTTTTTCATAAATATTTCTACTTTGAAAGTATTTACAATAATATTCATAAGGTATAAACGAGAAACAAAGACTTCAAGAAAAATTTGACATCTAAAGAGCAAAAAAATTGTGTAGTCTACTATATAATTTTTCTTTTAACAAGTGAGAAATTAAAATTATCGTCCTAAAAACATTGCAACATTCTCCGAAGGCTTCAGGTTGAAGCCCATGGACTAAAACCCAGAAGAAAAATCTAGAATACCGCTTCTTAAACTTTTTCATTCATGACCCCTTTGTATCATCGAGATTTTTTCGCGACCCAAGGAAATAAGGATATAAAGATAAATATTTTCTCAAAAATAACTTATTTCTTTGATAAACAATATACATATGAAAAATAACAGTATATATTAAAAACAGTAGTAAATAAAATAAAATATATGTCTTAGATACTTTTGGCTGGCGACAAGAATTAAATTAATGTATCAGAATTAAATTTTCGGGGCCCCACAATTTAAGAAATGCTGATCTAGAATATAAATGGTACAGTACATTTTCGGGGCGAAATCTTCCAGGAACTCCACTTTATATCAGCCGAGTAATGACCGAACCTATAGGACACGGTCATGGAGTCCAGAGTCTAATTTTAGCACGGATATTTGTAGTCCTTTAGAATCGGTCTTAAACTGTAGATCTGAGTCTAGTTAGTGTGGCAAAAGGTGACCATAGCGCTCAGAACCAACCAAACGTTATATATTTTTTAAACAAAATATCTGTCCTTTGCTGGTGCATATTCGTATCAAACGATTTGAAAATGAAAGAATCGCAGATATATGTTTCTATCGTAATTTAAATCATTGCCATAAAATTGTGTGCTGAATTGTGTTTGACAGGATAGTAAGGCGTTTGTACAAGGATCTGTAATCTCCGATTTAACGGGTCTTTAGTGATTTAATTTTATTTCTAATGAATCAATTTTTCTCTTTTCATCCACATTAGTTTGCTTCCAGTGTATTACACAGCTTGACAAGCACAAGATCGACCTTGCATAGCTACTAAAAAGGGCATACATATATACCGGGCAGAGATACAACACATGCTCTCAATTGTTTTGATATGCATACCTTTTAGAAAGGTCTTACGATCGAAGTTCTTACAAGTTGCCACTAACAATCATATATTTCTTATATGAGAATATTTTTTACTCGCTTACAGATTAGTATACAAAGATCGCTATCTTAACAATTCAGACCTTCCTCAGACATGATAATGCAGTGGTATGTGAAGTTTCCTTTGTGTAAAATGTAAATAAACATCTCTGTTATTTAGCTAGACATGTATTAAAATCACATTTATTGGGTCTACTAAAGAAAAGGAGGTTTATGACAAAGTTCTGGTTTCGAAGTCTGCGACAGTTACAGTGGCCACAAAATTGTCCTAACTCTGCAAAGAAAATGTAAAATTCAGTGAACCGATTAATATATGTCTATATTTATCTATATCTATGATTATAAATGCATTCAAGAAAAATAAACGAATACATATTACAACTAGATTACAGCAGAAAACTTTAAATTGAAAATCTAATGAGATGTACTTAATTATGCATTACTACAGAATTTTTTTTTATAAATCTTTAATATATCCACGAAAACTGAGAAAGCGTCGCGGCTTAGTAACTCTGGTCGGTTAAAAGAAAATCCCATCTGCAAGTACTATCTGCAAGTCCCATCTGCAAGTTCATTTAAGCAACCGCAGTAATAGGTAAAACGACAAAGCACTAGAATTTGCTTGTCGGGAAAGGAATTCTATCGGTGAAAGCATAGGTTTGTTTAAAATTTATGGCTTTATAACATAATTGTGTCAAATCAGAATGACGGCGCGTTCTTAGACCTGAGTTAATTCTTAGTTAAAATGTTAGACCTGAGAGGTTATGGTATTTTAAAAAATGGTAAACACCGTTTAGGAACTCTTTCCTCTGTAGCACGTTCAAAATCGAAGTGACAAAGCATGTCCTATTTATGAATTAATACTTGGATTAAAATAAGTCAAAGTTACATCCCTGACCGATTAAATGAAGGAATAAAATAAAACTTAACGTGATGACTATTATACATACTTATCGTGCTGCAACTTTATTATCCCACTCAACTCAAAGTCTAAAAATTGAAATGTAAGAATTAATTTCCTTCCATGAAGTATATTTGAAAAAAATGCTAGCTTTGACAGAATAATGGTAAAATATTAAAAAAATAATTTTTTTCAAATGACGTATATTAATTTATTTTCTGCAACTATAAAACATGTTTTTTGCTAGCGTAGCGAAATATATATCGCGTATTGTTACTTACAGTCCAAAAAATAACAACCGCATACTTGTTGACATGGCTAAAGTGGGCAAGAAAAACGTTATTTAGTACAACTCGAGAGAGACATTTCATGTATAAAGGCATTTCATGTCGAAATGTAAGATTTAATTTCCTTCCATGAAGTATATTGAAGTATATTTGAAAAAAAATGCTAGCTTTGACAGAATAATGGTAAAATATTAAAAAAATAATTTTTTTCAAATGACGTATATTAATTTATTTTCTGCAACTATAAAACATGTTTTTTGCTAGCGTAGCCAAATATATATCGTTACTTACAGTATTGTTACTTACAGTCCAAAAAATAACAACCGCATACTTGTTGACATGAAGTGGGCAACAAGAACGTTATTTAGTGCAACCTCGATAGAGGCATTTCATGTATAAAAAATAGAAAAATATGTATCAATGACGATATGTCCCATATCCACAAAGAATATGGTAAATTAATCTGCTTCGTGACTAAGATGCCGTCTGTGTAGGTGGATTGCATGATGGATCGCAGAGCATTTCATCTTGATATGCTCGATTCACCCCAACAACTTGATTCTTGATATCTGAGATTTTTCTACATAAACTGCATATTTGAGGGATATTTCTGATTTTGTGGCATGCTGTGCTATGTCAAAGAAAACCATTGTTCGTAAAACTATCACAATTCACTCTCATCACAATCTCCAAGAATGAAAATAGAAACAAAGGAATGCTTTAAAAATTTAAATATGTAAATTGGCCGTTCAAGGGGTAAATATCAGTTATCATATAAACGGCTGATTTCCTACTACTTTAAGTGTATTACTAAGCATATATTTTTAAGCAAACATGTCATTTTATTAGAAATTAACGCCTATTTACATTTTCTATTTCCATGAAAATAAGTTTCTGTGTGCCATTTTTCTGATAAAAGAGATAGCAAAAAAGAAAAAGCATGCGATTATTTTGTTACTTACATTAATTGTGTAAACCTATTTTTGGATCTAATTTCAGTCAAAGTTGTGCTTAAAAGTAATTTACAGGTGGAATCCTATTTTTTTCATAAAAAATCTATTGAAAATGAGATTTTTATTACAAACATTATTGCAGAGGAATATAGCTTTTTTATTACTTTCAATTCTAAAATATTTACTTCCTTACAACTGAGGGTTTGGTTTAATTCTAATGAAATATAATGAAATTTATAAAATTCTAAGGAAATATACCTATTTATCATTAATTTTTTCTAATATAACTAGAACCCACTCATTTATATGTTATAAACTTTTCAAAACCTAAGAAAGGTTAAACTGAGTATAACCCTTTCAAGCTATTAAAAATTTCTCCACAATTAGCATCAGTACTGGCATGATAGTCATGCATATTTCCTCAGCAGTATTGAAGAACAATATAAGCAGACATATTTAAGCTCGTACTTATTATAATTTCACTTTTTTTTAAAGAAGGAGACAGTGTAATAAAAGTTTTACGGGTTTGCCAGGTATGTGTATTTAATACAAAAACAGTAAGTCAAAACTATTAAATCACTGAAAAATGTTCATAAAAGTCTTTAAAAGATGGAAACTTTGAAATGTAGCCATTTAAATAAAGTGTAAATAATGGAAAATTGTAAAGAAACTAAACAATAAACTCTTTATTAAAACCTAAATTGTATTTCAATATCCCTAAGCACAAAATTAATAAAAGTTGAGCTTTGTGCACCCACATCGCCGTGCGTTTTAAGCGAATTGCAAGAATACTTAAAATATTCCTGCCAGCAGGTTTGTGGCGTCAACCTGTCTAGACAAAAGAGGGCCAAGATTTACTATGTGAGGTATAAATTAATAATATGTGCTTATTCCTGCCAATTGGTTTCCGCTTGTTAATACTTGTAACCAGCCAGCAGGCAAGCCGTGAGCACTGTACGATCTCTCATATATTATTTATTCCTCTCTTGGAAGGTATTTACTAAATACTTGGTTTGATAGTCTGTAACAGAGCAATAAATGGTTGTTCAATAGATTTAAATACGAGGGGAAAATGTGAGCTCCAGGAAAACATCGATCAAAATTTGCAGATTCAAGTGCTTTGGCCGATAGAATCGAATGAGATGTAATTTCCCCCAATTTCCCTGCGGAGAGAGATTGATCCTGCTTGTATATTGATCCGAGCATAGTAAAAAGGATAAAAGAATACCCGTAGAGAACCTTTATCATGAAATTTGACCCAAAGTTGTATGATAACTGGACCTCAAGTTATTTTCTAATCTAGCTAACATCAGGTGAACTGTGAAACAGCTTTACGGCCAAGAGCATTACAGCCAGTAGAAACACATTGGAACACATGTCCCTTATATTTTCTAGTTTCGATTTATATCTAGGAAGAAATCCCTCTCAAAATACATATTATTCGGCATTGAGTTTAGGATCCGATTACATTATTTTAGTCGCCAAAACTCCCCGGAAATTTCATACACAGTCGACTGCCTGTAATAAGTACAAATATTGAGGTCAACAGTGTGGAATCAAGGTTTCCAGGGAAAGAGTGTATAAGAAAAACGTCAAGAAATAGAATAAAAGGTGCTGAATGGAAGAGTCCAATGGTTTGAATCCCTATAAATTAAATCTCAGGGTCCAAGAGCGCTGATTTCTCCGTAATAGCAACAAGTCATAAACTCTCTACAGGCATCCATGGGCCCACAAAAATTTATGTGAATCCGAGACGACAACATAATCACAAATCAGAAAAAAAAATGAAATTATTTTTAAGATTGATAGAAAAATAAAAATCTATTAACGTAATTAGTTGAGTTGTTTTGAGAGCATTTAGTTGGAATAAAGATTTGTGGAATTACGGATAAAACATGCAGAGATGTAAATTCTATAAAGCCAATCCGAAATTTTAAAATGGCGCCAACTTGGAAAATAAGCTAAAAAACTAAAATAAATTTAAGATTTAGACTCAAGATGCGTCTGAACCAGATACCGACTGAAGGCTTTCTTTCAGGAGGAGCTCACATTACGAAAAATTAACAAACTCATCCTATATGGGAATCAAGTAAAAATTATCTAATGACTCAACAAGATATATAGAACATGGACTCCTGGTACCTAAGGTCACCTCACAAAGAGGCATAACCTTTCGGACATAAAGTTAGGAACAAAGGGTTTGTTGGATAGGCTAGAAACAAGAGAACACAAAGACGAGGGAATATATTACAAAACAACTGAGATAAAAGAAACTGTATGGTTTAAAGAGAGATTCTCACAAAAATATAGTTACATTTTTAATCAACCTCAACACTATGATATATATTTGTAATGTACGTGAAATTACAATTTTACTAAACAATATACGTTTTAAAAATTCTAAAAATTAGGAATTAATTTATGAGTACATCACAAATTAATACCTAAATACCGTACAAGAAACTGAATTACAGAAAGAACTTTTTAAAATTTATCATAACCTTATAATAGAAGAACCTAATATCATGCTAATAAAAAGACTATGAGTGGTACTTAAAAATTTTTAAATTTTCAGAATTTTATCCAAAAAATGTATATCTGTAGATAATTTAACCGATAGAGAATAGCGTTATTTTGATCCGGAATTTTTGAGATTTCATAGAAATAAATAAAAATTCAAATCAGTAAGATAGTTTTGTTTATTTTAGTTTAGGGAATGTATAGCAGGAAGGTGATCTGCATGCACCATGGGAATTTTAATGAATTAAAACCAATAAGGAGCCTTATGTATGCAAATATGACGATGTGGAAGATTTGTTTCTAATTCCTACAGTGAAACTTTCATAATTCAGACAAGTGTCCCACATACACTAAATATTTTGTTACATTTAAAATATCGCTAAATAAACATTTGAAATGAAGTTACTCTCTCACCTCAGTTATCAGAAGATTTCTTTAAACTGATCAGTGCATTCATACGTCTCAAATCCAAAATCTTTAAAATAAAGTTTAGCGAGGAGTAAGAGGAATATTATGTGAAACTTTTTGGGTGAGATATTATTTCAAAATCGGCTTTATTGATGAAATGATTTAGCAAAATTTATTTTTCACCTATATACAAGCTTATTAAATAAACTTTTCTCATAGTTTAGAAATTTTCAAGACTGGAAAAGAGCGAGAAAAATGTCAGCTATGCATACGGAAATTTCCAAACTGAAAAATCTGGTATCAGTGCTAGTTGCAATAAAGTTTGACGTGTTTATGTTAAGTAACCGGTTGATTAGTTTGGAAAATTGGTTAAGTGCGTTGGGTCTAAAAGCCCATATTCACAAATAACGTTGCATGCAGCACTATCAGATTTCATTTGTTAAAATTGGTACATACATGTTCCATAATTTATTAGACAGGATTGCACAATTTACGGATGCTAATATAAATGCTTAAAATATTTATTTTTCATGACTTATCAGGTATTAATAGATTCGGAACTGCGCAGGGAAAAAGTTCTTAGAGTGTACCTGGGAAAATTCCAATAATATTGTGGAAGAAAATTATATAGAACTTACACAGTGTTAGTCAGCAGGAAACTATAGTTTCAATTTAATTTAGTGGATATATATATATATATATATATATATATATATATATATATATATATTTACCAATGCGGAGGCACTTGTAATATGTATATATATATAAAGAGGGATTGATTGATTAAGAAAGCCTAGTTCGCAATTCTACCGCAGCGTTGCGCAGCGTCAGCGATAAAAATTTTAATAATCAGTGACTTCAATTCATTTGATACGTCAAACCAATTCCAAGTCATGTCAACAATCTCGGCGCCGACGGTATCGCAACGCACCGCTCCGGATGCACTGTGAACAAGGACCAACTCGAATGTCTGACATTTTTTTTCTTTGAATTCCAAACGCAGTGAAATTCAAACAAAGCTGAATAAATCAAAGTCAAGGGAACATTGACTCGGAGGGTGTCTGCCTCCAGCATAAGTTTCAGAAAATGACCTCTTCTCTACATCTAGACATTTCCGCGAAGTTGGACACAGAGGGGGAAAATATCTAATTTCCATCTTGGTCATATGGGGAGAGGTTAGTGGAGAAAATTTGATACAGAATTTGATAAAATATTATTAATATTTAGAATACATATTTTACTTGAACACAAAAAAATCTTTAAAAAAGCCTGAAATTTCAAGTTTTGCATGTAGTGATCCAAATTTTAAAATTATCATTAGATTTTTTTCAAGGAAATTTTTAGCTACTGATGTTTCTTGTTAATTTTGGAAATAAAAATTAATTCTAAAAAAAGTCATGCCACGATTTTTTTTAAAGTTTTCCTTGAGACGCCGAAAACCAATTTCAAAAATATTCGTCAGAAAAATAGAAAATATTCGTCAATGGAAAAAATTTATTAACACTGGATCTTACGATCTGCGAGGTCTACTGATGCACAGCTTTCAGACGGTCGGTGGTGGGAGTCAGTCCAGCAACAAATGAAGATATGATCAAGATGCAACAAGCAAGAAATTCAAATAAAGGAACCGTGTGTTTATGTATATGTATATATATATATATATATATATATACATATATATATATATATATATATGTATATATATATATATGTGTGTGTATATATATGCTAGCTGAATACCCATGCTTCACTACGGAGTGTATTCAAATTAAATACAGTGGTCAATGTATGCAGTTAATGCCGAAAAAAAAGAAAAAAATATTTATAATAAATACAATAGTCAATGCATGCAATTAATGCCAAAAAACAATACAGTAACAGTTTGAGGAACATTTCTTTTACTGTATTTTAATATTTTTTTGGATAATGTCCAATCGTCTGCCGCATTAGAGAGAAAGAAAAATATAAATTTTTTTCGGTGTTATGCATGTGATGCAAAATTAATTTAAAGTATCACATAAAAGAAAAGAAACCACGTGATCAGCATTTAATAACTTAAATTCTGAAAAAATTAATTTTTCAAAATTCACCAAAAATCAGAAAATTAAGGTAAAGATTCGAAAAAGATTTCATTTTAAAGGAATTTTTGTGATCTTTCTTGTGATATAAATTTTATAACCCCCTCATTATTATTTTAAATGTAAACTTTGAAGAATGTTACAAAAACAGCTTAAAAATTTAATTTAAAAAAATTTCAGAAGAATTTTTCAAAATCTTTCTTAGTGTACTCCTACACTATAAGAAGAATTGCCATGCCAAATTTCAACCCTTTAGGTGCAGCGGTTTGGTCTGTGCGTTATCTGTCAGTCTGTCAATCAGTTACGGAACTGTTATATATATATATATATATATATATATATATATATATAGAGAGAGAGAGAGAGAGAGAGAGAGAGAGATAGATAGATAGATAGATATATACAGGTAAACCCCGTGTAACACGGCACTTCTATAACACGGATTCACTCTAACTCGGTTCGAGAATTGGGAACACCCCCCGTATAACACGGCACTTCTATAGCGCGGATTCACTAACACGGTTCAAGAATTGGGAACATCTCCGTACAACACGATGCTTTTATAGCACGGATTTATTCTAACACGGTTCGAGAATAGGGTAAAACCGTCGTACAACATGAAATGTAATAAAAACTATTGAAAGCGAACTTTATTGAATTTAAAATTAGGGAAATCTCTGTACAACACTTCAATAAACGTGATAAAACTTTAAAAACCTCTTCAGACCCAATACTATGTTTTCTAACCGATTTTTACCAAAACTTAGATGAATCTTCAAAAAGGTGATACAAAACAGCCTATGAAGTCATTTTTCATCAAACTTAAAGAAAATTATATTTTTTTGCATGTCCATTCTAATGGACATTGGGCTTTTGTCTTTTAAAAACATGTATTACTGATATACAATGAACGACATGCAAAAGAACATTTTGAATGGGTGTAAATTTAGGTATATGTTTATTTTGTGATTTTTTACATAAATTCTGAGCAATCAAAGAATTCTATTGTAATTATTTGAAGTTTAAAATAGCAAAAAAATGATAATTTGAAGATAAATTTATTTAAAAAATTGAAAATTTATGAAAATAAATACACATTTATGAATGAGCTTCTACAAAACAATTGCTTTATGCAGTAACACAGAAGTACATATTACATTTGATGCACATTATTTTAGTTTTTTTAGTGCAACCTTTATTTTTCACCTCATAGAATTTTTATGTCCATCACTGTAGGAAGATGTTTAATATTACGGCTCTCTCGGTTCTGAGGGGATGTCATATCTGCTTCATATTTTCTCTTCCGTGTGTTTTGTTGTTTATTTTCTTGTTTATATCTTCATCACTGGAAGAAGTCAGCTCGGACTCTTTCAGGAGTAATTCAGCTATTAACATTTTAAACTCCAAAAATTCCATGGATTTACAGCCTACATTGAATTTTTGGTCTTCCCTCATCAGGATCCATGTATTTACTAAACTCAGGTCAAAAAAGTGTAATATTGTTTTAACAGTCCATTTCTTTGTACGTGTTTTAAATCTGTATTAACTAATAATTCTGTCAATTTAATCTATTCCACCCATGTTAGCATTGCATTCTTTTACAATTATTGGCCTAGGAACCTCGATATATTTACCATCTTTCTTTGACAAGCGTTTGCATTTATCCATGGGCTCTACTCCAAGTTCTGATGAGAATAGTAAAACCACCTTCTTATCAAATTATTTTGCAATGCATATTTCATCATCTGAAGGACTGACATGTCACAAGACCCCCTCTCTATCTTTGACATAATTTTATCCTCAGTGAGGTGCACTGACCTTGGGATTCTTGATCTCATTATTATTCCTGTAGATGCAATTCCTTTATTTCTTAACTCCTCTATTAATGGGATGGATGTAAAAATATCTGTCGAAAAAAAGATGTGTTCCTGGTCCCACTGTCTCTGTCAACCTTAATACTGCTGCACCACCAACACCAAGGCTCTTTGCACTTTCAGATGTCATCAAAGTATTTTTACCTTGATACACTGAAATATCTAACACTAAACCCTTTGGTGCCACCAAAACAAAATTTTTTAATACTTCTGTATCTGGTTTCCCAGGTACATACTGCTTGACAGTACATAAACCAGTGAAGGGTATCATTTGCTCATCTACAGCAAGATTTTTGAGCCGAGGTAATGCAAGACAGCCTTTTCTAACTCTGTCCATTATCGGCCTTACTTTCTAGAGTTTATCTACCTTTTTCTTCTCATCTGTTACCTGAGTATCATCAAGTACTTAAAATTTTACTAGATTTTAAAATTGTAGAACCTCAGTCATTTTCAGGTTCATTATCTCTAATGTCAATATCCGACACATCACCGTTCATTATAACTTCCAAAAAATCTTTCAGCATCTTTTTCAGCATATAAATATCGTTGCTTTCCAAATAATTCTATAAAAGCAATAAAACCAAAATTAGAACACACACAAAAAAATATTTTAGCACACAATGACATAATTCAACTTAAAAAACTATAAGAAATAGTATACTATGCATAAATCACTGAAAATTTTCTCCTCTAAGTTTTAAAATTAATAGTAATCTAGGACAATAAGTTTATCACAATGATAGATTCGCAACAATTGTATAATCAATATTCAATAATTAAAACATTATAATAATAGGTAAATCAGATTTAGTTCATCACATAACGTTATGACCATAAAAGTTCATGTTTCTTCGCAAAACTAAAACTACTGATAACACTATTAATTTAGTGATCAAATCCCGTTGTCCAATATAAAGGACACAAATACAAACGCAGCTTTTTTCGCAAAAAATAGATGAAAATAATCAAAAAGCAACATAATATTATCAATTAAACATTTAAGATAAAATATCATTTGCTTTTATTCCAATATACTCATTAAAAATACATAAAAACTAAATTAAAACTGTTGACGTATCTTCAATTGTTGTCTTCTTGCTGGCAGACATTTTGAATGTTTCTAGAACAATAATCCCGCCAAAAGTTTTGAAGTTTTTTGGTTTAGATGACTGCACTGGTCCATCCATTATAATGGACAACTGTATTTAAAGACCTGAAAGTGAGATTACTTTTTCCACGAGTAAAAAAAAAAATATCCAATAAAATGGACGTTGGGTCTCAGGAGGATTTAAGTGCGAAAGATACATCATTTGACATTTTTCATTTGAGAGCGTACTTACTATAAAATCTTCCTGCATAATTTTCGTGAACTATTAATACTTAAGTACACTTTAAGACTTTAATTGGGTCTCTTTTTTGGCTACGTAGATTAAATATTTTCAGGTAAGTAGTACTCGAGTAAGTAGTAAGTTAAAAAATTTACTCTACAAAGCATAAAGAAAGCCTTAGCCGAATTTTAGAGCCATATTTCTTAAATGAAGATTCTTCAAATGAAAGGAGCACAAAGTTTAAAAGAGAACTTCATAAGTGCTTAGCACCATATAAGGAAATTCATAAAGATCTTTTGACTAAAAGCAAGTAATCTAAAATAACAGAATTTTTGCAAAAGGTAGAGCATGGATCTGAAGATAATGCAGAAAAATGCTCAGAGGATAAAGATATCTTGCCAAAAAGAAAACGCGCTCGGTTAATAGTGCTTGGTGATGACGAAGAAAACATTGTTTAATTCTTATTAATATGCATTACTTCTTAAGAAAATTTTAATAAAGATATTTATCTGAATTATAAAAATATAATAGCATGTTTTTTTAATTTTTGGAACCTAACCCCCCTTTTCGTACTAGTTCTTTGTTTCGTTTAACACGGATTCGCATAACACGGCAATTTTTTGGAACATATATATATACACAATAGGCAAATACAATACGCTAAAAGTGAGTCCTAAGAATTTTATTTGTGTATCACAATTATATCTTTACAGTGAAAAGAGTAAATGGAAAAATATGTTTTTCGAAATCTATGAAGAATAAATATCTCTGTTCAATATTTTAAGTGTCCACCTTGAAGTTTGAGAATAACGCCCAGTCTTGACCGCTGAATGACTTCTTGTTTTGAACTTTTTCTCCTATTAACGGCAGTGAGAAGTGATGATATAAAGAGCGGCGAAACCCTTTTTGTTCTTGTCCAAACTGATTGGAAAGGAAGAAAAAGAAAATATACAATGATTTTCAAGACCATCCCTCTAAATGGGCCGTCTCTCGTAAGTAGGAGAAAATTCTTCCTCTTCTCCGCTTTGGAAAAGAAAGGACATCCATGCGAGATGGACTCAAATTTTTGGGTGGAAGTTTGGGGTCGGTTCATATCTTAGGGAATGGGTAAATGAAGAGTAACAGAGTAAAGTGTATTTAATATTGCTTCATTAAAATTACCTTTTTCTATCTACTATTTTAAAATTCATGAAGTTACGCCATTCTAATTAATCTTTAAGGCAACAATGGACCTTCAGATTGACAAAAATATGTCCCCAAAACGATCTTTTTTCTTTCAAAAAATGATTCTGCAACTCATCAGCTTCAAATTTAAAAACAAGTATGTTGATCGGATCATTATTAACCGAATTATAAGTATTTTTTCAAATGTAAACAATGGAAATGTTACGTTAAATTAAAACTTTAAATACTATTTTCTCAAAAGAAGTTTTCATGTCGTTTCGGTAAGTCCAAAATGTTCCATGAATCCTAATTTTTCTTGAATTTTCATAAAATTTCATAAAATGATTATTTATATATGTTAGAATAAAACTTTCTAATAAATTCATTATACTATTTTAAAACAACTTAAAATTTTAACAATCGAAAATATTTTTTGATACAATTTTGCATAAAATGACCTATTTTTATCGATTTCATTTCTAGTTTTTATAAATATGACTGTAAATTCAATATTGCTAGTAACGTTTATTAAAACTATATAAAGCTAGCTTAAGAAACAAAATTAGATATGAGACAAAAAATGATGCGCATGGAACATTTTTAAATAGAGTAATTAACAAACTGATTTAATTAATATCTTAATTAATTAAATTCTGATTTTTTTAATTTAGAATTTTCATCTCTAAACAACACTGTATAAGTATACAAAATTTCATAGCAATTGGTTGATAAATAAAAAAAAAGTTTTTCATGGTCTATTGTCGCCTTAAATTCGTAAACAAAGTTTGCATTTTAGTAAACTAGTATGTTTGTTCATAAAATTCATAATTCATAAGTCTTCAGAATTTATAGTGTTATACTATCCTTCTTGTTGAATACATATCAATATCTAAAAGGAAGGTCAAAGTGCTTTGTGGTGCAACCAGAAAATGTTAGAGTTAAACACCCACGCAGAGACGATAAATCACATGAAAAAATATAGTTTCAGCCACTAAAGTTACCTTTTCTGTTGCGATATATCTATAAAAATAATGTTAATCTCTATTTCCCACCAGACACTTAAGTTCTGAGTTAGAGCTAGCTCCTTTGAAAAAAATTCTGCTTGTGCACCAATACCCCGATAACTCTTGACCCACTGTGTTTGCAATTTTGGTCTTGTCTATGCTGGCATCTTTCAAATATATTTGGTAGCGCCACAGCTATCATTAAACTCTAATTTTTCTTTAAATATGTAAATGATCTTTGTGTTTTCAGAAAATAAAACAAGTTCGCGCATTTTGCTATAGAGCAATTTCTGATGAGGTGTTAGACAAAGCACATGATGGAATTAGGAAATTAAATTTATGTTGAATAGCAGTTATCTCATTTCTATGGTTAACTTTGATCCTTGTATTTTAAATAATCTTTACACCTGTGATTTCCCCACTATTCTTGTGATAAGGAATCTATAGCGCTGCTGCTGTCTTTTTACCCTCTTACAACAATACAAATGCACGCTAATTACTAATTTTTCTCAAAATTTGTAAATTTTATCTGCCTATTCCAAAGACAGAAATAAAAAATTATACATTGGTGCAACATGAACTCAATATAGGCAAATGGTTAACGAAAACAACAGAATTTAATTTTAAAAGGCCGTTTTGAAATTAACACTTCTGTAGCCACAATTTAATATCCTAGGCAGGACGTTATGAACCTGAACTCCCGCATTCACCATGATAACCCGCATTCACCATGAGTCCTTGCATGCATATTTAGCATATAATACTATTTTGTTTTTCCAAAACACCTTCTCTGAATTATGAAAGCGTAGATTACAAAGAAACGCAGACAGAAGTGACTTCTTTGTCGCAACCTGTCATCCAACTTAAGATGAAAATACTCTCATCCTTGAATGTTAAGTCTGAAATACGGTTTTATCCTGTAGGAGCTCTATTCAAAACACGTGGAACGCTATTAGAAGAAACGACATTTAATTATTTAGTTTCGTAGATAAATCCTCATTTATATGATACATTGGGGATATTTGGAATATTTTAAGTAGAAATAGTCCAGGCAAATAATCAGACTCCAAGCATCAGAAAGCATGACTGTTAAATTTAAAGAGGGAGGGAATGTGCCGGAATAAAATGTTTAATTAACAGAAATGAAATCGCAAATATGAATCCTGAGTTTTGCAAAAATTTAAACCAGTTGCTGCCATTCATATGCCTTAAAGTTTAGTAAGTACAATACAGCTTCAAACATTGCCAGACAAACTCATGAAACAATTGCTTGTTAGGGAGTGAAACATTTCAAAGTTAGCTATCACGGCTGATATACTTTCTGATATCGAGCCCAACGATGTCATTCTGTAGCGTTTATGCTGCTCCTACTTCAAAAGCTGATTTTATGGCATCTCTTAAACAACAAATTGCGCAGATTAGCGTCATCCCCAGGTTTCAAATAATTCTCGATCTTCTTACAAGTCCGAGAAGATCGAAACTCGATAGTTGTTCTCGAAAGAAGTTCAATTCTAACGAGAAGTTTCGTTTTTAACACTTTTCTTAGTCGAAAAAATTCAGTGAAAGTCTAAAGCCTTGTTCACCTAGATTCTAAAGCATGGCATAGCTCTGTTGGCGCAGAGAATTTACTGTTTTCATAACTTGCTTTAAAGAATAGCACGAACACATCTGATTGGCTGACGGACACTGAGTTGATATTTCAGAAGTATTTGTTACTTTTTGTTTATAGCGGAATCATGACTAGGCAAAAACATAAAATATTAACTGCGCTCTTAGCGCTTTATGTTTGGATACACAAAAATTATACGTGAAAGTGGTGGGATGGTCTGGAGGTTTTGCTTTTCTTTTATAATTATTTAGGGATGGAGGTGAAACTGTTTGATCTACTTGCGTCAGTTGTAATTCCATTCATCTCGAAAATGAATTCCAATTTTCGAGAAAGTGATTTCGTTTGAAGTTATTTAACCTTTTTGAAAAATGTTGGGTTTTGATTTGAAAAATTATGAACGTGCAGTGATTTATATTAAAAGTTATTTTTTTAAATTTATTAATTAACCATTACTATGATACATTGAGTGTATTTGATTTTACTAGGCACAGTTTGCTAGCATAATGAATAAATTAAGATTATGTTTGATGGTACTTACTATGTGTAAATTAATAACAGAATAGCAAACAGATGGTATAAAATTTGGTTACATGAAACATTAGATTACTGTGCTTGGCATTTATACACATATTTATATAATATGTACAATACATTCAAGTAAGCAGATATGAAAGATATATGAATTCGTTAAATTATACTTTATATTAAAAATATAAAGGCTATTAATAAAATATCAACATTATAAATATGCTGAAAATTTTATAACAAATTTAATTTTTATCGATTTTTAAACAATTAATTTTCATTGCTTTTATACATTACGTGTACACATTTGATTACTAGTCGTCTTTTTCGTAGCACTGTTAAAAAAAGTTGAACAATATATATAATAATGTAAAAAAAAGTAAAATTGCTCATATTTTTGAAAATTATAAATCTACCAAGAATTTTATGATAAGTTCATCTTTTCAATCTTATATTAAATTGTTAATTTTTATTAATTTATCAATAGGGATATTTTCTCCTTACTAAACACAATTGGATATTATTGTCTAACAAAGATAAAACACGCGTTTTCTGAACTACCTAAAAAGAGATAGATTATAAAGAAACATGCAGAAGTTTAGCAATTTATATAGCATTTTGTTACTTTATAAACATGGAATTGTGGAATACAGATACCACCAGATTCGCTGATAATATGTAATTCATGCTCGGCGCGCATGCTTTGAAAATTTTCTTTGGGGTTTTTCTAATCTATTAAATAAAAATGACAACTCAGGACTCACATTATTATTTTTTAAAGGTAGATAAATAAATATAGTTAAAAAACATTATTAGAGTAAAATAATCTGTAAAAATGTTAATGTGCGTGAGCGTGAATGTGTATATATATATATATATATATATATGTATATATATGTATGTATATATATATATATATGTATGTATGTGTATAAATATATATATATATATATATATATATATATATGTATGTATATATATATATGTATATATATATATATATATATATATATATATATATATATATATATATATATATATATATATATATATATATATATATATATATATATATATATTCGTTCTTGGGCCCGTATTCTTCGGTTACATGCTATCCCACACCGTAAGGAAAAGGTTAAATCGGTCAATTATTGGTTTATGATTGGTTAAAATAATTTTCGCTGACGCTGAAGGATTCTATACAAACAGACCCTTATCGCAACGAACAGCGATCTCAGTTTTCAGCAGTTCGCACATCACACAGTGGAGGTGTTGCTAGCATCCGTAATTTCGGTTCGAACTCGAAAAAGTCTGTGCCGTTTCTGGGCTGTCCCCTTACAGTAGTGTTAATTCGTTCGTATGGTGCTGTCGAAATAAATTCGCGGTGTGGATGAGCGAATGTTTTCAGGATATTTGTCTACCGCGTTGGGGAAAAAAAACAATTTTTTCTATGCAAATTTTACAAGAATTTTAAACTTCTTTGCAGATACTAATCACTGCCAAATTATATTAATATCTAAAGTTAGTTTAATTTTTTTGTATAGAAAATCTACAACCTGTGGATAAAACCTAGCCTTTTTCGTAGAATTTATCTTTTTAACAGATTAAATCATATAAAAGTTAATGCAGCACAGGACTCTGATATAGCTTATTTGTTCTTGTGCCTTCTAAACAAGTTTTAAAATTTTGGATTAAAAAATACCTTACAAAAGTTTTAATACATAATTTATCCTTATGTTGCTGACCTTGTACATATTCCGACGTGCAATTTTGAATTGTATGAAAATTAGCCAACTACAGGTGTAAGTTCTACACAAATCACCCGGAGAACTTTAACTCACAAGAGAATAACTGATTGCTGAAATTACATATATGCTAGTTATCATTATTAAAATTAAATAATAAAAAGTATATTTTCAAAAGCATTCTAGTTGTTTGACCTTCTTATTTAAATTCATAAACAGTGAGAGACTTTTTTTACCGAAAGATTATATGAAGCCTTTAAACAATGAATATGCAGTTCCTCTTGGGATAAAATAGTGCATGTTCAGGTTTATTAAATACATTATATCGTTAAAAATAAAAAAAATAGAAATAAAACCTTACTTTGAATTATGTTTTTTGTTATCTGGAAGACTGTGAGCTGGAAATTTAGACATACTACATTATTTTCTTTCCGGCACATTTCCAAAATGTTTTTTCCTGTTATTTCTTTACAAAAGTCTAGTGCAAGTTTATAACGAAAAAATTGTGTAAGCATTTAAAATTAGTAATTCAGGTTTCTAAAGATACCGGTAAGTTACAGAAAAAATTTACAAAAATCTAGTTTCAAATTTATATGACATCATCTTTAATCTGTTCAAAATACGCATTCGTCCAACAAATGATTCTTTACAGGAATATGTTCTATGATTTTCAATTCTTTTCTAAATTGGAAATTTATGAAAGAACACTTTAAGAAAAAATGGAGGAATTTTTTCTCGGGAGTCTAAATTTAGATTCATTTGATATTTTTTCTTCAAGATGACACTGGCCTTGAATTTTTATTAAGATTCATCTCTAAAGCTCAAAATAGGAAAGTTTGTTTGCAATTTAAAAAGGTGAGAAATTTACGGAAGTAATCGTTAACCTCATAAGGTGTAGGCTTTGAATACTGGTCATGAACATTGTTTATTTTGAAATTTCATTTTTTTTTGGGGGGGGGGATAAAGAATATATTTCTATATAAATATCGCAGCAAAGAAGAGGGGAATATTCATGTAAAGTTTATTCTTTGAATGGATAAACAGGATTTACCTGAAGTACAAAACTTACAACATGCTCTTAAACTGAATATACATTATATACAAAATCCTCTAAAACTGAAACTTTGTTACAAAACGAATACCCATACATCTAGAGCTCTACGAAGAATACACATTTTCATAGGCATGAAAGATGAATCAATCTATTAAGGTCCCGCATGATTAATTTAGATGAACACTTTACCCGACGAAATAAAAGAGATACCTTGTGGAAATGAGACGTAGTAATTTTTGATTTCTTAAGCACATTCTTAAACGAGTTAATAGTGTACGGGAGCTGTGTGTGTCTGTGCACAATATTGTACCAAAAGAGCGAAATAAGAATATTTTAATCCTTTAACGTTCCAAAGTTTGTGAAAAATCACTATTTTTATAGGAATTACATGGGTCAAAATAATTTAAAGTATTTTCCCATCTGAATTGATGTAAGAATACAGTGTTGAAAATATTTTCAATTGGGTTAAGTTTCTATGCAATCTCATTTCAACATGTCGTTTGGCTAATTATTTAAGGTTGGTTTATTATACCAATTATTTCTAATTTCTCTTAAAAAGCTGAAATATTACAGCTGCTATAGTTTGATATTTTCCACGGCTTTATTTGTATTTTCAAATCCGGACAGTTGGATTCGTAATAGAGTTTATGAGAAAAAGTTATACATACTTTTTTCAGATATTTGTTACGTAAATAAATAGAAACATCTTTGGCTTACAAAGCCGTTATTAGCTGGTGTCCCTCCGTTGCAAAGACTGCTTTTTTAGTGCATTGAATGATTAAATTCACTAATAATCCCAGTGCTAAACACGTGCATTTGTGATAATCCCCGTAAGACCACTTTGGCACACCAAAATTTATAAATTGCCTTTCAGCTTCTGAAAATGTAGTTCAGTTTTATGTGTGTATGCCAAAGTTTAATAATTTTCAAGTTGTCAAGTACCCGCTCAATATGTTTTGCTGTATTCATAAGATCAACTCTAAAATACCAAAAAAGAGTAAATTATTCTCCCTCACTCTAAAATGCTAAGAAAGTTAATTTTTCTCACTTTCAGACAAATTCCGTGAGTTACCTAAGTAACTCAAGTACTGATGTCCTCAGTGAATTGTTACACCGCTGATATCTCTCGAGTGACTTCAAAGCCAGAGTTACTCGGGTCATTCTGCGAATTCCTCCAAAATTACTCTTTGATGTCTCTTCCCCTTCATTTTGACTTAATTCAGGGCAACTATTTTTTGAGTTTGTAGGTACAAGATGTTTCAACAGGAAAAATATTACAGTCAATGAAATATATAGATGTAATTTCACTTCATGTAAGCTTCATGTTAAAATTTGTCCACTAGCTCAAATGACTTTTTAAAATTGCTAACAAATGCTAATATTCAAAGGGTTTAGTATGTTTTTCAAACAAATTCAAATAACTGGAGGCCTCTTAGAGAAATCATGGCAAAATTGTTTTCCTTGATTGTAATTAACCTTTAGCTTACAGGGCCCATTTTTCCAATTCCTTCTTTAGAACGGGAAATTTCATACCCCCGTTGAAAGAACGGTCATTAAGGGAGTTATATATAAGTGTGTGTGTGTGTGTGTGTATATATACAGTGCTCGATTTCTAGAAATAGAGGTGCCGGAACTGTAACCTTCTGGGGTTTGTGGGGGTATTCCAAATTATTGGTCTGAAAACAAGAAATATTTGGTTATACAAAAACTTGAAAATTTTATTTAATTACAAGTCTTATTTTGTAAAACAAGTACAAAAATGTGTTGTAGTAAAGTAATAAAAGTAATAAAAGTGATTAAATAAATGTTTTTAACTATCGTAATTTTTTTTCCTAAAGAGAGATACCGAAACGCCGTTCCAGCGCGTTCCGCCTCAAATCGAGCCATATATATATATATATATATATATATATATATATATATATATATATATATATATATATATATATATCGGAAGTGCTTCACGCCCATTTTAAATTGCACACTAATCCGAAACTTTAGAACCATATATATATATATATATATATATATATCGGAAGTGCTTCACGCCCATTTTAAATTGCACATTAATCCGAAACTTTAGAACCATGATGCAGTCGGTGAACCGGTGGCGAGGACACTTGTCATACTTTAAACTCTCTAAAAGGTAATAATCCAAGCTTCAACAACACAACGATCAGTCGGTACTCTTTCCTAAATTTCTTTAAACCTCTCAGCTCCATCAAAAATTATTTAAACCCCACCCAATTTAAATCCGTGTGCCTAACGGCAGACGTCTTTTTCGTTGTCTAGTTGTCCATGACTCTAAATTAAATCCTTTGTTCCCAACCTTTTAACCAACGCGCACCGACGCTGATTAATTATTCATGTCGTCATAACGTGCATGCTCTTTTTGCTGACCGATGTACTTTCTTAGCGCCAACTCTTCAAGGCTAATCCGTCTACTAAAAATTCTCCCTGTGGTATATTCGAAGATTGAATCAAGCCGACACATTAGTTCTATTTTCACTGCAATGCATTATGCCACTAGATTTGAACTCCCAGACTTTAATTGCTAAATCCTATATTGTATAGTTAAAATCCCATTTTAAGGTCGCGCGATCGCCCCCCCCATATATATATATATATATATATATATATATATATATATATATATATATATATATATATATATATATATATATATATATATATATATATATATATATATATATATAGATAGAGAGAGAGAGAGAGAGAGAGAAAGAAAGAGAGAGAGATAGAGATATTCATTTTTGGGCCCCTATTCTTGAGATACATGCTATCCCAACCCATAAGGAAAAGGTTAATTCCAATTATATCTAAATTCATCACCGACTTTTGGACTTCTTTTTGCTCTTTTGGGGAAGGCGAAACACTATTAACATTTTTGTTTATCTTTTGAGAGTTTTCTGTTTGGCGCAAAATTTTAATATATCTGTAATCATCATTACTTTTCATCTTGTTAGAGGTGGTCATTCTTAGGTTACTCCGTTTAGTACGAATGATGAATCCCCTCAGTTTACAAAGTAAAACTAAAAGATTTCGCATGTCAACAGAAATGTCGTTAAGTTCCTATCAGACCACAAAAATCCGTAAAACACAACTGTATCATTTCAAAAGCAGTACTGCTCCCGGAAAAAGAAAACATTTTTTTTTTACCAATTAGAAAGGAGTTCGCACTCCTTCACGCGAAATAACTACTCCAATCTGATCAACCCTCTCTCATTTCTGTCTCGTCATAGATAGTAACATAAGTTTTACCACTGGGTTCTCCAAAAGCAATTATTTTCTGGATTCCATTTTGGAGGTTCTCTCTTTTTTATAACATGCCTTTTGCCTTTTTGCTATATAAAACAGCTTATATGTATACGTGATGAACTACAATTCTTTGCGTTGCCCAAACTGCTGTTCAATACTTTTTTTCTAATTTACTTTTGACATTTGCATTTTGAGATAAAAAATTGGCAACTTCAGAATAATTGTCTGCTATTGTTTTGTTTTGATTGGAATATAAAATAAAAGTTTTATATTGGAAATAGCTCCTAGCTCCTAAAATAGATAGATTGCTCGAAGGTTACGTCACAGCGTTTTTCGAGGAGAAATACTCGTATGAACAAATTATAAAGTGGTGTAAATATCACGGTTATGGCATTCAAAAAAAGGGTATGGTATTCAAAAAAATTTATAATATATTAAATTTGAAAGGAAAAAACGTCTACCTGAAAGTAAAAATAAAAAGATGACCGCGAAACCTCATGCTAAGCCTGTTCGAACGCAAGTAACTCTGAAGAAATTGAAGTCTCTGATACTAAAAGAAAATCCGCTAATTCAAACATCCATTACATGGAAACTAGGAATGTCTTCTGGCATGTAAGTAAAATCATTCATAAAGATTTTAAGTTAAAAAAGATGTTTAAACCTAAAGTTCATCTGCCTTTGCCAAAGCATATTGCTGAAAGAAAAACAAATTGCAGAAAATTTTATGAAAAACCCCTAGCTGCTTAAAAAGGGAAATTTGTGGTAACACTCGATGAGGCGTGGGTGCATTTAAGGGACTGTAATAAAAAAGATCAATTTTCCTTTGCTCTACTTACGGGAATGACCGTACGAAATGGCTTCGTCATTGTTCAGAAAAACTTCCAATTGGATTTATGATAGTTGCAGGATTTTGTTACAACGGCAAATTAAAAATTAAAAAAGTCACAAGTAAAGCCAAAATTATTTAACTCTACTATCAGCAGAATATTTTATAATAAATTTTTGAAGAAAAAATTCCAGCCTTAAATGGAAAGGACATTGATAAATTTGAGCTTCGTATGGACAAAGCCTCTAGCCACACGTTTAAATCAACTGCCGCTTATTTAGCAAAGAAAGAATCAGAAGCAGGAATAAAGTGTATCCCAATTAATGAAACGCCTGTAAAAATCCCCTGATGCTTCTACAATGGACTTTTGCGGTTTCAGTTTATTAAAATGAGCCTTAGAAAACGGCTTCCAAGAACACTGAACGGACTTTGGAAAACGGTCCAAGAGGAATGGGGTAAAATTGACATGATAATACTAAGAAAAAGTTTACTTTCATGGAACATTCGAGCTAGAGCTATTGTCAAGAACCATGGCTATCAGATAGAAGCAAATTGCCGCAAAAAATACGGCATTTATACATAAAACTTAACTATCAAAATATTTTCCATAAAGTGCGAACGACCTTCTGTATTGCTATCTGATGCAAAAGTTCTTGAATCAGGATGCAATAGTTCTCAATCTGATATGTAAATGTAGCTTGTGTTGATGTACTGTCGACTATGATTTCTAAGAAATTATGGAATTATCCAAAAGACCCACTGGAGTTACATCCCTTATTGATCTAGAGAATGAAGGTAGAGATTCCAATGTGCTCTCTAGTATCCTTTATATGTTGTTTTTTCGATTGCTTTACTTACGGAAGAATCTTCAGTCACAAAAAGTCATTGAATTTCTTAACCCTGTAGAATACGGGACTGTTCGTAGCTACAGTAATAGCGACTGTCCAGCAGTTTGCCTGTTACAGTTTTTAATCAGAAATTTTTCCCTGAATTTTAATAATTACTATTGTAATTGCAATCAAATTTATTTGTATTGCATGTACTGGTAACTATTCATCCTATATAATTTATAGATAGAAATGATATGGATTATTTTAGTTTTTCCATAAAATTTTATAATTAATTTAAAATTTAGCAAACTGAGGGCTTAAATAAGCGCAAGATGTTCTATCCAATATTGTAGAAATGGTAACTATTAGACATGCGCGATAATTCAGTTGTAAAGTAAATAAATAAAAATGTGTCTTTTTTTGCAGTATTTGTTCTCTCTTCATTGAAAAACGCGACATTTAAAAACGTGTCATGAACGGAATGTTTAAAATAAATATGCAGATTTTTCAACTTTGAAGGCAGGACTGGAATTACGAAGCTCTCGCGTCACAGCCAATGGGGTTTGCACAAGTAAATAACAACAAGTATTTAAGATGTACGTATTTTTTCAGCGAGTGGGGTTTTAAGCAGTAACTATTATGCGTGTGAGTTGGGGTTTTCAGCCATTGTGTTAGTAGCTGCTTTCGCAGCAAGTTTGATATTTAGATGTGTTTGCGACGTATTGTCGAGCCATTAAGCTTGTATCCCTTCTTTCTTACTGTATCTATCCCAACATTTATCATTCAGTTTAAATAGTTTTTTTCAAAATTAAAGTAGGTTAATTTTCACCCGTTCATGACACGCTTATCTGTATTCTTTTTTGTTTAATGATTAAATTTTGTGAATATTTTTCTTTAAATCTATTGGATCAAATCTATCCCTATTTTTACTATGTTTTTATGTAAAATAAGAAAAATAAAGGCATTTTAGTTAGCCTCATCAAGTCTACTTTCTTGTGAAAAGTTTTTAATTTCAGATAATTAGGTATGGGACAAGTTATGCTGTTTAATCCACCCAACATTTTTTAATTTTATTGAAGCTCCAAAAGTTATATTTCACTGATATTCATTCCACGAAATAATGTTGAAGCTAAAAGATTGGTAACATTTTTTAATTACGTATACACACCAACAAAGTTAATTGGGCATGCTCGTATTTAGGGATGAGAAAGCGGTTTCAGTAAAATAACGATAGTTCCGCACTTGTGGCATGTAGTATAAACTCATTTATTTGTACCACTTGAAAGTCAGATATTTTAATTTCTAGATTTTCTAATCTTCAACCCCTCCCCTCATATTTAACCGATGTTCGTTTCACGAATTAATATTGAGACTACAAGATTAGTATAATTTTTTCATTACATATAGACCACGCCAACTAAGTTAATTGGACATGCTCGTATCTAGTGATGGAAAATCAGTTTAAGTAAAATGACGTTAGTTTCGAACTTGTGATATCTAGTATAAATTTACATTCGCTGTGATTTTAGATCTGTTCTCCAAATGCTGTAACAGGAATTCACGAAGAAGTGTTAAAATATTTTCAAATCCGAAAGGGTTAAACACTGCTTTTCTTGCACTTAAAATTTCTTACATGATAAAAACAATAAAAAAATGTCCATCTGGAGAATGTACAGAATATCAATAAAGACATTACTAGAACGGGGTGCAATGGGACCACCTCAAAATAACGCTTCCAACCTGTAGTGGCAGAAAAACAACTGAATAAATCGGAATATAAAATTCTGGGTAAATGAATACCTTGGACTGTGAAATTGAAGGAGAAGGAAATGATCTCTTTCTCAAAAGAGTGAAAATGAGGACTTCTGAATTTCTGACGCCTGTATTTGAAAAGCAGATATTATATCTCCACAAAGCTGCATACCAACCAAAATATTAAAATACTGAGTTTTGATCAAGTTTTGTTTCACATGGTCCCAGCTAATAAACTGCATTGACCTGTCGTTCTCTGGTGTCAACGATTTACTTTTAAACGGGGACAACCATTATACCATTGATCAAAGTTTCCCTTTCGCAACACAGATAATTCCTGTTATTCATCATGCGATTAAAATCCTTCCCTTTAGGAAACATTGCGACACATTACTACCGAACTGGAATATCTGAATGTATTTTTCAAAATTTTATTATTGATAGGATCTCAAAAACTTTTCTTACTACTTAAGTATTTGTAAATCCTCATTTAAAATTTGAATCATTAAAAATATTATTTTTAAATTATTCATTAAAAATGTTATTTTTAAGTTACTCTTTTCCCCCATTTTTTTACATAAAATTGGGTAGAATTATGAATAGTAACCTTAATCGTTAGGTTAAAATATGTAATTTGACATATGTAAAGTTTTGTAGGTATATAAAATGTGTATTTGATGTAAAATTATTTACTCCAAACCCAAATAGTTTATAAATTTATGGTAAAGTTTGTTAGTATTCAACTGTTTAAAAATATTGCATTTTTCCATTATTCTGAGATAATTTCTTGCTCTGTGGTAGGATATATTCATAAGAGAATGCTTGATCTTTTTCCAATATAGTGTTATGTATATCACAAATTTGTTATGATTGATGAAATAAAAATATATTAAATCCATGTGGGATTAAAATGGATTAATTGTTTAAATATGCAATTTTGCTCTGCATAGGTGGCAATTTAAGAAAAGTTCTGGCCCGGATATAGAAAAAGTCCTTAACATTTCACTACCATGAGTGGTAAAAAGCTTGCAAACGAATTTCCAAAGCAAAAACTGCTTTTTTCGTCAGGAGCGGATCAAGAGAACGCTTACACAGTAAGGCCATTTGCCTGCCTTGATTTACTGTTTAGTCGTTTCCGTCATGTGCTCAAAGTAGATTTTGCCTTAGAAAATCTAATCGGGCCTTTCCACTGTATGTTATAGTGCAATATTAAGTTTCTTTACTTTATTTTTAGTAGTTGTAGAGGATATTTGCCATAAGAGATTTTATTGCTGATCTTTATTTTTAAATCACTGCACTTCTTTTTATACTACCGTTAATCAAATGTGTCAATCATATCTTTGGCTTTAAATGTCTTATACGCAAGGGAAAAGAAAGATCTTAATTCATACTTTATAATTAACAGTAACACAATGTTGGTTCAGCCGTCCACATGTATAGTGCTTAGCGTCGTGAGCTTGGGTTCGAATCAAGAATAAGCTTGATCGTTGCCGTGTTGTTCCTTCATAGGGAGTAATGCTGGCTCACCTAAATGGCCATAATAAAGTAGACAGCAAGACTTGACGATGAATAACAAAAGGCGAATCTGTCACTATAAATGCCTCCGAATTAGAAAAAGAAATATGGCGGTTCTAATTTCTAAATCAAATTTTATTCCCTGATGTTTCTCTTGGTGTAAAATGTATTATAACCCTTTTCGGTAAATTACTTCTATTGTAAAGCAGAATGACAGTGCATACATTTTTAAATAGCACAACAGACTATTTGTAGAGGTTTCAAATAAATAATCTATATATATAAAACATTTCCATAACTGACTGACTGACAGATAACGCACAAACCAAACCACTAGACCTAAAGAGGTGAAATTTTTCCTGGCGATTCTTCTTATAGTGTAGGGGTACACTAAGAAAGATTTTTGAAAAATTCTTCTTAGATGTTTTTAAATTAAATTTTTAAGCGGTTTTTGTAACATTCTTCAAAGTTGGCATTTAAAATAATAAATTTTGGATCATAAAATTTATATCAAGAGAAAGATCATAAAAATTCCTTAAAAAGAAATATTTTTCGAATTTTTACCTCCATTTTCTGATTTTTGGTGAATTTTTAAAGATTAATTTTTAGAATTTAATTTATTAAATGCTGATCACGTGGTTTCTTTTCTTTTTGTGATACTTTAAATTAATTTTGCATCACGTGCATAACAACGGAATAAATTGACAAAAAATATATTAAAATGAGGTAAAAGTTGAATTTTAACCACTAGACTAATTGAGATGGAAGTTTTTTAAAAATTTCATTCAAATTTTTAAGTTTTTTTTCTTTAAATTTACGTAGCATGTACAATAATAATATTTGGATTCCAATTCAGGTTCGTTTAATTATAAAATAATAAGTGTAATTAACTTTCAAAAATACGTTTGAAATAAAAAATATATAAATCTACTTTAAGAAGTGTGAGCTTGAATTAATATATTCGCTCAACTATGATGAATCCTCATACTTCATTATGGCCAAAATTTACAGCATAGTGAAGTGAGTTCTTTATTAAATTCCTAGCAAAAGGAAACCTTTAATTATAATACACATGTTAAGATATCAAATGCAAAACTTCCTGCAGTCTCATTTAGAAAATGAAGTCATAGAGAATGTTCTCCAGAGAAGTATCATTTGAGCTTTTAAAAAAAATTATTTTAATTTTCACGGAAAGCAGTTCAAGCACATTATATCCTCAGAGGTGAGACTTAAGGCTCTGATCTGTTTAGACCACGTGAAGCAAATGATTACCGTCTCCCTCTAAAACCAACTATCTAACAACTGTGGATAGTTATAATTTGTAAGTGCTCTCTAAAACTAGACTTATTTAAGTATTACTTGAGTAACTTTCTCCATATTCAAAGAGAGTATCTGCAATTCAACAGCTAAATTGTTTGACGTGATTATAAAGAATCTAATTTGGGGATTAAATATTTTATCGCTACCCTAGAATTACTTAAATATGTAGTGCATAACATTCACGCAAAGTTTAAGATGAACCGTTGATTGTTCTTTATATCAATTATTTAGAGGATGTTTATGTGAGATGTTAATTAAAAAATACGAATATATCAGGCAAAATAAAAAACTTTTTTCAAGGAGAAAGACTTTTCTATAAAAATCAAGAAAAACACAAATGAACTAAATGTACAGCTTTAAAATGTGCAGCTTTTTTATCAATATTTTCTTAAATAGACACTATATCATGCTGGTTCAAAAGGTTAAAATATATTTCATGCATAAATAATTACATTTCAACTGAAAACGTAAAGGAAGGATTCTAGAACATGATACACGAACTATGTAGTAAGAAATGCATGATATTACAATCCATGTATTGATATATACAGCGATTAAAAAGTGTTTCCCAAAAGTAGAGAATATCACGAGCTAATCCCACTACTTCACAAATAGTTTTACTGCAGATTTAACACCCATAGTTTAAACTAAGTTGATTGAGATGGCGTTTTCCCAGATATGTTTCTATTTTTCTCCAAATGACAGCATTGTATTTGAACATGAAATATTAGCCAAAACATTAAAAGCGATATAAGTTTCCATAAGTAATTAAGCAATGCATTTGAAACTTGTAGACCAGCTAACCACGGTATTTATAATAATAATAATAATAATATTAATAATAATAATAATAATAATATTAATAATAATAATAATAATAATAACAATAATTAGTATTATTACTGTTATTATTATTTTAAAACAAACAAACAAACAAACAAACAAACACCCAAACACACCACAATAACGACGAAAATAAAATATCGGGGTTACGTAAAAGAACAGTTTAAGACAAGACTGTGCTTTTAAATGCAATCATTATGGAACTTCCCAAACCGGTTTGTGAGTTACCTATTACATTGAGAATTTATGTATCTTTCATACAAAATTCAGTAAATTGTAAAAAACCAAAGCTATATGAAAGAAAAAGTAAACTGAAATACACGAGTAGAAGCCGTTCCGGGATGCCTCAATAACCCATTCTATTAAATAGTTGCACAAATCGTTTCAACAATTTGGAATGCCTATTTTTATACGTAAAAAGTATTTTTTAGTTAAAAGTTTCACAAAAGTATCAATTTTCTCATATAATTTTATTAGTACAGACAAATTAGTAAAAAAAATCAGTATAGAATATTGTATGCTTTAATATTTTGTTTTTTTTACCAATGCAGAGGCACTTGTAATCAAACATTCGCCCTAACTTTTACTGCCCAATTTATTACGGGGGCACCATATAGGTGTACAGCATTACCCCCTATGAAGGGGCTACACGAACGGAGGCATATTTCATGGTGCAACGCCGGGATTCGATCTTAGCACCCTCAGCACCAAAAACCAGCTCGCTGTACCACTGGGCTGCCACAAGCGCTTTAATATTAAATTAATATTTATTCAGTTACACAATAAACATTTTATTTAAATACGTAGTTCATTTGTAAAAATATACATCTCCAGCGCACCAAGTAGCCTTTGACCAAGGTTTCAACCTTGTTAAGGGCTCTTCAGCAAGGAATTCCAATGCATATTCCACATTTGGATAACCTCTCCCTGTAGTGTACTCACTGGCTATGCCCTGCTGAGGAGCCCATAACAAGGGCGAAACCTGGGTCCAAGGTTACCTAGTACGGTGGGAGATGTATATTTTCGCAATTGGCACCGCTCATCAGGATGGGTTCTATGCATTGAGTTCATTCATAGATTAATAAATAGATGAGTTTTCTAGCATCTTCAAAAATTTTACAATTGATAAGGGAAGGAAATAATATACTTCTCCTTTTCTTTTGAGAGACGTTTTTGAGGTAATATTCTACGACTTAATTATCTTACGATATAATAAGGGAAGTAAGGGGAAAGTGTTTAGCAAAGATAGTGACATTACCTTTTTCTTTCAACTTTTCTCTGCAATAAAATTAACGAAGCGAAAAGCCTGTTAACTATAGCATCAAAGTTGTTTTCGTGGTAGTAACTTTTTTGACCCGACAAATATGTGAAGAAAATACAAAATACATAGGTAACATAAATTCTCTTTAGATAGCAAAAGTTGATTAATTTCTAACTTCAAAATAAATCACGTGTAGTAAGAATTAATGAATATTGATTTAATAATAATAAGAACCATAGGGGTGGTTCCCAAATATGTTATCTAATAGTCTTCACACGCAGTTAATTATATATATATATATATATATATATATATATATATATATATATATATATATATATATATATATATATATATGTATATATTTAAGTACGTCAATCAAGATCTCCTTAGCAGTTAATAGCAGCTATTCATATATTGTTACAGATACTTCATGTTATCGAAACTTTTCAACGAAGAGTTACCATAAAATGAAATAAAACAAAGATATACCAATATTCCCATACCGTAGTTGTTTCAGAGTAAAAACTGTGAGAAATAAGGAAATTATGCATGTCATATTTATTTACATGTTGTTTAATAAGTATGCGTCAGTGTGAAAAGACTGGCTGTAAGCAATGTCAACACAGTGTTATTAAATGCACAAACACAATTATGCATTGATTTTCTTTTTGAGACGCATTAAACAGCAAGTGGAGAGAGGGGGAATTTTAAATGTTCTTGACTATACATCAGTAAATGCAGTTTGTACTTATTTTATAAAATCTGAATTTACTACATTAAAATAAATGTAATTTGGACCGCCACTTGCTGGAAGAGATATAATAAGGACATTCCAGTAACAAGCGTAAAAATAATTTTAAACTTAGAAAAATAAACTTGCGGATATGATCGAACCGATTACTGCAATAATTGCAAAGTTAATGGAACATTTGTAACTCCAGGTATGATTTCAAAAACTGCATGTACGTCACGAATGTCAAAGCACTTTCCTTCAGAAATTATTCAACGAATACACCAATCCCTTAAACAAACAGGTTTTATATCCTATTATACGTATAAAAGTTAGTCATCCAAACAAATCCTAACCTTTCTGTTTCAGTTCTAAACAATTGTGTCATTTTTAAGATAGTTAAAAAACTAAAATTAATAATTCCGATATAATGTTTTCGCACACACACACGCATATATATCATATTTGGCACGACAGCCCAGGGTGGGCCAGGGCCTTCTGTTGAAGATTCCACCAGGACAGCCTATTTCTAGACCTGGTCCGCCAGTTCCTCACTCCAATTACTTACACACACACACACACACACACACACACACACTCACACACACACACACACACACACATATATATATATATATATATACAGACACACATAAGTTTGAGAATTTTTGAAAACTGCATTAAGAACCATAAATATTTTCAGATTTTATTTTACAAAGATATTTTACAAGTGCCTTTAGTTATGAATTTAAAATTTTCTTTTCCTTTTGAAGTACTTACATGAAGCTAAAAGATATCGCCAAAACTCACTTTAGGATAACAGATACCTGGATATATAAATTTTTTTCCTGATAAAATAACATGAAACTCAGTTCTAGGAAAAGGGATTTGACACTTCTGCAAATGTATGGTAAGGATCTTTGCATCTAACCTCCTTAGTCAATATCCTTAGGAATTTTTTTCATATGTAGGTTAATAAATTTAGTATTCAATGGGTATGATTATCATTCATTCTAAGTTATAAAATGAATACTCATCATAATCTGTTTTGCAGGTAGGAATTTGTACAGCCTAACAAACTGTTTGCAGCGCTTTTCTTCGAATTTTTGTTAATTTTGAAACACATAAGTTTCTATACCAGTACTAGATGAATACCTGTGCTTCACTACGGAGTACATTCAAATTAAATACAATGCTCAATGTATGTAATTAATGCCAATATATATATATATATATATATATATATATATATACATACATATATATATATATTTATAAAAGAAGTCGTAACGGATATTTTTATAGACAAAATAATGATGAAGAAAATATTCAAATTAAATCTAATAGAACATACTAAAGAATATAGTACAGTTTGAGGAACATTTCTTTTACTGTATTTTAATATTTTTATTGTATAATGTCCAATCGTGTACCGCCTTAGCAAGAAAATTTTTTTGTCTATTTCATTGTTACGCACGTGACGCAAATTTAGTTTAAAGTATCCCAAAAAGAAAAGAAACCACGTGATCATCATTTAATAAACAAAATTTTTAAAAATTTTCTTTAAAAATTCACCAAAAATCAGAAAATGGAGGTAAAGATTAAAAAAAAATCATTTTAAAGGTATTTTTTATGATCTTTCCCGTGATATAAATTTTATGACCCTTGGATTATTATTTTAAATGCAAACTTTAAAGAATTTTACAAAAACAGCTTAAAAATTTAATTTTAAAATATCTAAGAGGAATTTTTCAAAAATCTCTCTTAATGCACCCCTACGCTATAAGAAGAATCGCGATGCAAAGTGTCAGCCCTTTAGGTCAGCGGTTTGGTCAGTGCGTTGTCTGTCAGTCAGTAAGTCAGTCAGTCAGTTACAGAACTGTTTTATATAATATATAGATCAGCAGAGATGATAACACTTTGAAGAGCACTTTTCCTGAATAAATTGAGAATTTCATCCATTAGAAACATTAACGGGCTAAAAGATCTCAAATGCAACTAATTTCAAAACTGCTTAATTTTCTTTTTCGTTTTGCACCACTCTTAAAAACATGTTTTTTCCCGATGATGGAGTCATAGTTGTTAATTTGTGCAGTACACGTCATCGATCTCCATTTTCTAATCCCATCTTGACTTCTTTCAACTACTAACCAACGTTTGGAGATAAATGGAACTGTGTTTAGTGATAAATGCTTCATGCCATGGTTCTGCTCGGTAATATTCGCGGGTCGAAAGCTTCCGAAATCACACTTCGCTTTAAGGAATCTCAAAATAACTGTCACATAATTTTGCTGAAGATTAATGCTGCGGCATCGGCGTGCTGCAGCGAGAGACACATTTCGAAGGCTCGCTCGTGAAGGGTGATCTGCTTATGAAGGGAAAGTCTTAATCAGAAATGAGCAAATGTTTTTAAAATCGCATACGTTAATCAAGTAGGGAGATATGTAATAGAAAATGTACTACCTAATCTAGTGAATTCGGGAAAATTGGGCCAAACTAGTAATGGATGAAAGGAAAGAAATAGAACTTTAAAATATTCTGTAAAAATTAGCAAAATGAAATTCTGCTCTCAAATTTTAAAAGCTGGAATAACTTTCTTCATCGGGATATGGGGAAAAATAAATAAATTACGCAAGCAATATAGTACGGGCAGTTTTCCCGTTTCACAACAGGAAACTGTGAGGAGTAGATATAAAAAAACAGAAGATAAATAAATAAAAAAAAAACAGAAGGAGGCGGGAGAAAACGAGGAGTATCGAAAAACAGGAAATAAGAAAAGAGCACAGAAATTCACCGAATTTTAGAAAAGGGGAATAAATTTAAGTCATAATAACCTTCGAAGCTGGATTGATGTAAACGTGGAACTGCTGCCGTTAGTCAAAATGTCAGCAAAATGAGTGGCAATATGAATGGTTTATGGGACACAATTATGAAGAAATTTTCAAAATAACCCTTTTCAGAAATCGAACTGGAAATGCGGAGGATATGGGCCTCTGAAAAATTAAATTTAGGAATCTATGGCCTGAATTTTCAGAATGCGAGGAAAGAGATGAACTGGATATTTTGTTTCTTTCTTTTTATTTGAAAGGACTTATTGCCAGAATTAAACTGTTTGTCTAGTTTGACCAATGTATCCAATGCTCTTTGTTTAAAAAATATTTGGATTGACCAAGGATTTTTCCTTCCAAAATATGATAGTAATGCCTTTGAGAGATTTTGTTCCAGTTTAGAATTATTTTATCATACACTGTATTCCTTGTGAATGCACTTTTTTTGTTTTGTTTTTTTATTGCCATGTATATTTTTAATGATCCTTTTCGTGACTGATATAAAAGGCTTTATTAATATGCTTTATTTTTATTTATGAATATTATAATACTTACATACTGAATATTAGAAAATATTTTCCTTGTTATTTTAACCTGCTAACATATTTATCAGTTGTCGATACTCATATTGCTGAATTGTGACAACCGACGTTCGAGATTGTAGCGATCAATTATTTTACTCTGTGCGCATTAATATTTTATCTTATATTCAAAACAAACTGTGGCCACCACACAGGTATAAAAACCCTCGTCTTTTTTATCCGTATATTCTTACCGCTGAACTACAAAGCGTTACAGATCAACATTACAATACTTACATACTGAATATAGAAAACTTACATATTGAAACTACATACTGAATATTATGAATATTACAATACTTATAAATTGAATATTAGAAAATACTTTCCTCGTTATTTTAACTTGCTTACTTATATATATATGAGTTGTCGATACTCATTTTGCTAAATTGTGACAACCAACGTTCGAGGTTGTGACGATCAATTATTTTACTCTGTGCCCATTTACATTTTAATTTTTATTCAAAACAAATGTGGCCACAGCATAGGTATTAAAACCCTCCTCTTTATTATCAGGATATTCTTACCACTGAACTACCGAACCGTTACAGATCAACCTTACAGTGTTGACATTTCAGCTTAAAGTCAACGGTTAATGTTTAAAATGATTTATTTGGCTCAATTTTTTCGTTGAAAAGTATAACTTACACTATACCCATTGTATGAGGAATATGCTTTAACAACTGTTTTTGATTAATTATTCAACCTAAAAGTCACAGAAATGCAGCATACATAGTATCAGACAAAGCTGTTCGGAAAATTTTAGGTAAAAGAGGTTTTAACACAGTAGACACCTCAGGATGTGACCTAGGATTTGTGAAAGTGTTCATAATTTCGAATTTTTTTTAATTATCAAAAAAGCGTAGCATTTTGTTTTAGTTTTAGTACACCAACAAACTTTAAGGCATTGGTTTCCAACTGGTGGTACGCAGAAGGGTTTACAAAGCAAGTGTATGTGAAAAACAAGTACAGGAATAGACTGAGCTTGGAAAATGACTTAAGATAAGCTCTATACAACTTACAATGTACACACACACACACACACATCTCTCTCTCTCTCTCTCTCTATATATATATATATATATATATTATATATATATATTATATATATATACAGTGGAATCTCGATTGATCGTTTTCGGATCCATCGTCTTTCCGTATGTGTCGTTCATTTTATCCAGTCCCAACGATCATATTCCTTTGTTATGTTTCCGCATCCATCGTTCTCACGCATTTATCGTTCATTTCAATCGGTCCCTTGAAAAACGATAGATCGAGATTCCACTGTATATATATATATATATATATATATATATATATATATATATATATTCGTCTCGAGAATATTTTAAACTGTCTTAACCTCTTTGAAAATGGTTGCAAAAATAGAGAATTAATGTATCTTAAGTGTCCTCTTTCCTTACCGATTTATCACTCTCAACAGAAACGTCTATCTAATTAATACATTCCCAATTTCTAAAAGCAGCAATTCCTAAACTTCACTCTACTTAAACAATTGCCTACATCCCCTTGCATGTAATTTCTGACTCAGTATTCAAGCCTCGACCCAGAACGATTTCATGTTTGAATGAACCCCAAACAAAACTTCAGTCTCTTGAAGGTTGTGCTTTTAAAAAAGTATTAGTTTTCAAGTCAGTTTTAAAGAAACTCTTTAATACTTGTTTTTCAAAAAATCTACATTTTTGAGTATATTGGGAATTTTCGAGTCTGTTATTTTTTTTAACTCCATTATAAGACAATCCTGGGTCTGAATGATGATCTAAAACAATGGTTCCCAACTGGTAGTACGCAAGAGCATTTGAGATGGTACGAAGATGAGTTTTCGGAGCTAAAAAACAAGTACAAGAATTGACCGAGCGTGGAAAACGACTTAATATGAAAGATAAGACCTATTGAACCTAACATAGAAGCTCTAATAAGAAAAAGCATAAGCAACAGTAAGTTTCTCATTAAACCTCTTGATAAAGACATTTTAGTTTTGGGAAATTGTAATTGCCATTTGTTCATAACAATTACGTATGAACAGTTTTTCTAGTTTTATGGATTTATTTTCTGTATTTTATTTTATTTATACTTAAATACATTTTGTAAAGTTATTGATGTGTATCTGGAATTTATTTGACCCCCCTCAAAAAGTTATAACACAACCAGTGGTACGCCATGACCGTACAGAGTTCTCAGGTGGTACTCAAGTATAAAAAGGTTGGGAATCCCTCTTTGAGATGTTTTAAAAAGGGTATTTATTATAATGCATGTAAGCAACAAAGATTTCAGTCTAAAATTAATGATGTCGTTTCCTCTTAAACACCACATCTACATATTATTCGTACACCTTGTCGAATTATTTATTAAAAACGTTTAAAGAGCCTCTTAGAAAGCCGCAATTCAGCTTCCTGGGAGAGTTCCCTTTAAAAAGGCCCTGAAATCGTTGCCAGCCGCTAGCTAGCTCTACGTATACTACACGGTTTACTTATATAAAACGTAGTATTTGAAAATTATTAAATTTAGTTTATGTTCATTTAAGAAGAAATATTCCAGGATGTTTTGCTCCTGGATGTGAGTATACATCAACTATTAAACGGAATAAAGCTTTATCCCCAGAATTATTCGCAGACAGGAAAAGTTTAAAAAAAATTTCTACTTGAAAGTCAAATTTTTTATATCAAGACTAGGAATCAAAATACTAGTTATGGTAGGAATTTAAAAAAATAACAATGGGAAAAGTTATTTGCATAGTGCGGAAATATACAGATTTCTTTATCACTGAAATGAATTTATTTATTGAATAATATTAGTTATTTAACTTTTTTACAGAAAGATATTCATTATCGAATTTGCAAAATTTGTTTATCTTATTGTCGAAAAATAAAATACCTGTGTCGGCGAAATCCCTGGTTTTTAATCTACTGTGAATATTTTTCTGAAAAATGTTTGTCAACAGTATTTAAAATATTTTTACTGTAAAAGAAATAAAGCGTCATATTTTTTAAATATGCAGAGATACGACAGATTTTTAAAGCTGGTTTTACTATTATGGACCTGCTTAAACATCAGCTATATCAAAATCATGTATTTTACTTTATATCACCAATTGTCTTTCGAACAGTTACTTTTAATATATCATCTTCTGTAAGAAGTACTATACTTCTTAACACACTTCAATCTCTTTATTTAAGTCAGAGTTATAATTATCCTAGACAATAGTTATAAATTGATATAAAAAATTAGAACCAATTATTAAAAGCTTTGGAATCTATGCTTTCAAAGATTCATTTTGTAACATAGACATAAAGGAATTAAGTTATGATAAATGTAGAAAAACAATATAAAATAGACAGAAGGGATAAAATCAATATTCAGCGTTTCATTTAATTATGTCACTTAACACACTTTACTTCTTAGTATCTTTCACCTATTTCACTTTATTCCTTTAAATCTTAATATCTTTCATTGCTCCGTCTTCTCGATCTATTTCTCCACCTTTTCTCCTTTTTTCTGCTTTAGCTATTAGCTTCGTTAACGGATGTGTCCAGTGTGTGGTCTGGTGGTCATAAAACTCCCCCCCCCTCCCACGCCTTTACCTTCCGCCCGTCTCGTCACCTCCCACGCCGTTTCTTCTAGAATTTTCGCCCCCCGCTATTTATATCAAAGATTTCGTTGATCTCGCATATGAGAATTGTTCGTAGTAACAACTACACCAATGCTCCTCGGCTGGACGGTGATCTATTAATTACATCAAAGCACATGTAGCCAACCTTTAAACTAAATACCTGTCATTAAGAAGATTTTTTTTCCCGTCCGTAAGTCACAAGCATAAGTGTCTCACAAAGTTACAGAATAAATCAACATATTAAGGGAAACAAAGTCACTCCAGGAAACAATGTTTTCCAACTTATATCTGTACCTGTAAACGTGTAGCAACATCAATAAATGCAACTTTAAATTATACAGATATACTGATGATATAGTAGGGTGAGTGTCCCAAATATCGCCTACTCGTGTTTGTAAAGTATGATTCGCGCTATGTATGAGAAAATGCAATAACTTCTTAGTTCTGGGCGTTAGCGATAGCGGCGTTAGCGACAACGCTCTTATCACTGACAACAGAAACTATATGGCGTCTGAAGTTGTTTTGGCTGTTATTTTCGTAAACTTTGGCTCCAAAGAATCATAATCCAGTGAATGACCAGGTAGGTGCATCCAAATTATAATTTTGCTTATACCATTTGAAAGTGCATTAAACAGAGACTTTAGCAAAGTCGCCTTTTAACAGGTGCTCCTAATTTCGCCTGGTATGCGATAAGAGGAACAGAGGTAGGCGATATTTGGAACTGCTCTGGAGTTCACTGGAAATTTCAATGTTTCCAATTCAGCTACATAACTTAAACTGGCACTGGTTTTGGAGCTGGTTGATCTCAGGATACCAAAGGAAATATTTATTAGGGATGTTCTTTGAGTTTCCAGCCTAATCAGAAACTAAAAAGTGGATGTAGTAGGCGATATTTGGGACACCTCCCTTAATAACTGAAAAAATTAATTCCAACATAGATCCTTCATATCATTCGACAACTTTAGAGCCCTTATTGAGTGATAGTCATCCTTTATACGTATATTGCTTAGATTTAAATTAGCATAAATGAAAAATTTAGTTAAATATTGTTAGTAGGATTTAAGGTCTTATTGTAAATTTAAAATTGTTGAATTTCAAAGCACCGTTTACCCCAAATTCTTATATAAACATAATATAATCAATCCCCTCATACGAATAAATAGACCGTGTTCTGAAAACAATAGAATTCAATATGCATAAGTATTATAAATACAGCTGTGGAAGAATTAATATCCTGATAGTTTTATAAACAACACAACTGGTAGTTTTAGATTCCGACATTAGTAATTTTTATATACTTGTAAACCTCAGAATAGCTTTTGTATCACAAGTTGCATAATAATGAAATAAATTATGTATACAATACACTACATAATATCATTTTAAAATCTGTTCACTATTATTATTATTATTTATTTTGGTTTTCTATTACATATTTTTAATTAAAAAATAAATATCAATAAATCATTTTAATCCAGTATGTATATCAAATTATTTTATATAATTTCAGTAACTTTTTTCCGCAATAACGTAGTTGTACATATTATAAACATTAGCAAATTTAAATGCACTGTTTAGATTCTTATGCCCTGAAAATTTACATTTAAGTCTCTATAAACTGGTTTCAATATCTTCTTTGATAAATTACTGCTACTATATTGCATGAAGTTATGCTTCATTGATTCTGAGTAAAATTTCTTGTCTGTAACTTCACCTATCGTAACAAATGACTTTGCGGACCACAATGTAGCAGACTGATTCTCCTGTTCTAGCCGACTTCTTTTTCCGACCTTTTTTATTTCAAGAATTCTATCGAGCCAAGTTTATCTTAGATATGATATCTTTCAGGAACAATTCTTCATTTAATGATAATTTTGGGTCTGTTGATTAAAAGATGTTGCTATTAAACTTCATTTCACCAGTAAACTTTAATTTGGTAACTTTCATGTGTTGGTTTACAGCATAAGTTTTATATATTTTTACTAGGTGAAAACCCGCACTTCGCTACGGAGTACATTCAAATTAAATACAACGGTCAATGTATGCAATTAATGCCAAAAAATAAATATATATATATTTATAATAAATACGAAGATCAATGTATATAATTGATGTAATATATATATATATATATATATATATATATATATATATAAATCGTAAGGGATATTTATTTTTTTTGGATAATATCCAATCGTCTGCTGAATTAGAAAGAAAAATTGATTTTGTCTATTTTGTTGTTATGCACGTGACGATAAATTTATTTAAAGTACCAGTAAAAGAAATCACGTGATCAGCATTTAATAAATTAAATTCTAAAAATTAATCTTTAAAAATTCACCAAATATCAGAAAATCGAGGTAAAGATTCAAAAAAGATTTTATTTTAAAGGAATTTTTATGATCTTTCTCGTGATATAAATTTTATAACTCTCAAAATATTATTTTAAATACAAACTAAAAAAAACAGCTTAAAAATTTAATTTTAAAAAATCTAAGAAGAATTTTTCAAAAATCTTTCTTAGTGCACCCCTACACCATAAGAAGAATCGCCATGCAAAATTTAAGCTCTTTAGGTCCAGCGGTTTGGTCTGTGCGTTGTTATGTCAGTGAGTCAGTCAGTTACGGAACTGTTTTATATATAGATTCTTTCACTGAGATGAGTGGCATTTGCGCCTTGCTGTGTCAGTATTTATATGAAAAATCCTATTCTTTCAGCTGCCTTTTTGAAAAATAATAGATTGGGACAAATTTTTGTCTACTTTTTTTTCAATAATATATATGATTTAGTTCAATTTTCAAAGATGCCTAATAATGAATGATTGATACAAGGTGATGAATGAGAGTAAACATTGAAACTTAATAGGAGAGCATCGAACTGATGATATAATTCAAAGATGGGTTATGAAGTCGTCTCTTATTCATTGGCAAAGAATAATATAAAAAACCTGGTTAAAATTCTAAAGGGTAATAATATGAGCTTGTTTGAAAAAATCAATCCTGGTGAACAAATTATACCTCATTGAATCAATTATGACTCATTTATGATCATTATTTTCTTATAAAAGTAATCATTGTCTGTTTCTGTGCAAGAATGCGAAAAGTAAAATCTTTCTCATATCGTTAATACTGGCAACATTTCTTTCTAATATGAATTATCTTTAAAGCAGTGACATGGAGATCAGGGGATATTTTTGACTGCAAAATTTTCTATAATTTTATAAACACAGTATATGTATTAAAACACAGCGGAAGATCTTGAGTTAGACAACACTGAGGATATTTTTTCTGAAGGATACTTCATTTGAAAATTCTTTTGAATACTATGATATCCGAACTATGACATACGAATCTTGATATGATATACGAACTATGACATATGATCTTTGAAAAAATATTGAAACTCTTTTACAATATTATTAAAAATTACTCTGATGCTTTGGTGTAGAAAAGAAAAGCAATCTCTTCTGAGGAAATTTTAAAATTGTTAGTTATGGAGATTACATAATCAATGGTACAAGTATTTAGCGAACAAAAATAGCAATCGAAAAAGAAATACTATATATCTCCAGTATTCAGGTAGCGTTGGCCCTAGGTTTCTCACTTGTTATGTGCTCCTCAGAAAGACATCCACGATGAGGGGGGATTTGTCATCCGCGATGACAAATTAACTCATTATGAAAGCATTCTACAGGTACACTAGCATCCAACATGTCCCTCTTATCAAGTACAGGGTGTCCATAATTAAACTCCCCTATTTTAAAGTTGTCTACAGTCGAAACTATTGTTCAGAAAGTTATGAAATTTTGTGTAGGACATGTTGAAGAAATGGGAATTATGTTTGAGCGAATAAAAAAAATAGTTCAAAATTTCACCACCTGAGGGCGTTTTTTGATAATTTACACATTTACGACTGGTTCTTTATAACTGCCGAAGTTGGAAACCAGAAAATCAGCGCTTAATCTTAGATGCTCCGATGCATTCACTGAAAGTAACCGTGTGGTGTGGATTTTCTGCATTTTTTATTCTCGGCCCGTATTTCTTCGAGGAATTCAGTCCTAGAGGTCCAGTAACATGCTCTGTCACCGGGGAGCGATATGCATCCTTGTTACTGAATAAAATTGTTCCGGATCTGCAATCACGTCAGTGCCTTTCACGCACAATTTTTATGCAAGATGGAGCTCCTCCACACATTAGCCTTCGTGTTAAGAACGTTCTAAAAAATCACGCTGCAAAAGAATGTGTCATCAGCCGCCACTTTCCTAATGTGTGGCCTCCCCGATCCCCAGACCTCAACCCATGCGACTTTTGGCTTTGGGAGCATGTGAAACATCTAGTCAGTCTTGATAAACCAAGAATTATACCTGATCTGAAAGACAGCATTTCACGACATGTTCTCAGCATTTCTCCGGACACACTGCGGTGAACTGTACAACTTGCTATCTGACGATTTCAAATGGTAGCTAAAAATGATGGCCGTCATGTTGAACATGTCTTGTTGTAATAAATTTTTTTAACTGTAGTAAATTTCGGCTAAATGTGCAATTTATCAAAAATCGCCCTCTGATGGTGAAATTTTGAACTAATTTTTTTATTTACTCAAACAAATTCCCATCCTTTCAATATGTCCTACACAAAATTTCATAACTTTCTGAGCAATAGTTTCGACTGTAGACAAATTTAAAGTAGGGAAGTTTTATTATGGACACCCTGTATATTTGGAGCCATCTTTGCCGATCAAAATTGTATCTTACAATAAAAATGCTTGAGAGAAAAAAAATAAAATATGAGATTTATAAATATTATTGAAACACAGTCTTCGGATAAATTTTAGACAAATATATTTTTTTTAAGAATTTCTTAAAACCTCAAGATTAAAGACAAATTTAAACTATTCAACACTAATTAGCATTGTAGATAATCTGAAATTGTATAAATAGGATTAATATATTTAACTTCTGCTTAATTTATCGTTGTTGTTGTTGTTAATGCCCCCTGACCGGAATGTTTCCGACCAGGTTCATAGAGGTTTGCCGGTTGAGGGGTACGGCTCCTGTTTTTATTAGCACCACAAGGGTCGGATACCGTCTGCCTTCTTTATACAACATAATAAAAGCTCAGTTGATTTAACCAGTTTGATATCCTTTTGCTATCCCTACAAGTACAACACAATATCATTAATTTACAGAAATATCCATCATCTAGTTCCGTAACTGACTCACTGACTGACTCACTGACATACAACGCACAGACCAAACCGCTGGACCTAAAGGGCTGAAATTTTGCATGGCGATTCTTCTTATGGTGTAGGGGTGCACTAAGAAAGATTTTTGAAAAATTCTTCTTAGATTTTTTTTAATTAAATTTTAAGGTGTTTTTGTAACTTTTTTCAAGTTTGCATTTAAAATAATAATTTGAGGGTTATAAAATTTATATCACAAGAAAGATCATAAAAATTCCTTTAAAATGAAATCTTTTCGAACTTTTACCTCGATTTTCTGATTTTTGTTGAATTTTTAAAGATTTATTTTTAGAATTTAATTTATTAAATGCTGATCACGTGATTTCTTTTTCTGGTATTTTAAATAAATTTATCGTCACGTGCATAACAACTAAATAAACAAAAGTATTCTTTTTCTTTCTAATGCAGCAGACGATTGGATATTATCCAAAAAAATAAATAAATAACCCTTACGATTTTTCTATCAATTGTATACATTGATCGTCGCATTTATTATAAATATATATATTTATTTTTTTTTGGCATTAATTGCATACATTGACCGTTGTATTTAATTTGAATGTACTCCGTAGCGAAGCGTGGGTTTTCAGCTAGTCTATATATATAAAAGAGTTTCGTAACTGACTCACTGACTGATTGACTGACTGACATACAACGCACAGACCAAACCGCTGGACCTAAAGGGCTGAAATTTTGCATGGCGATTCTTCTTATAGTGTAGGGGTGCACTAAGACAGATTTTTTAAAATTAAATTTTTAAGCTGTTTTTTGTAACTTTTTTAATGTTTGCATTTAAAATAATAATTTCAGGGTTAAATATTGGTATCACGAGAAACATCATAAAAATTCCTTTAAAATGAGATCTTTTTCGAATCTTTAGCTCCATTTTCTGATTTTGGGGGAATTTTTAAAGATTAATTTTTAGAATTTAATTTATTAAATGATCACGTGATTTCTTTTTCTGATACTTTAAATAAATTTATCGTCAAGTGAATAAAAACTAAATAGACAAAAAAATATTTCTTTTTCTTGATAATGCGGCAGACGATTGGACATTATCCAAAAAAATATTTAAATACAGTAAAAGAAGCGTTCTATAAACTGTACTATATTAACTGTACTATATTCTTTAGTATTCTTTATGTTAGATTTAATTTGAATATATTTATAATGTTAACCTATGGAGAAAATTTGTGCAAAGATTGCCGACTTGGATTTAAAAATTTTTTAAATTGTTCTACGTATTAGAGAAAGAAATTTTATACTTTGGGGCATATACCATTTTTTTAAACTGCAAAAATAAATTTTTAATTTAAATTATTCGGGGATAAAAGCTGGTTTAGTGTTTTAAACGCTCGTAAATTCATTTGGTGGAAGAAATTTATAAAATGATTCCTTTTGCAAGGTGCAGAAAAGTTCAGGATATATGAAAATACCATTTTTATTGGATTATCAGGATTTATGTAGCTGAAAATAGTAGAAAATTTTTCTCCATAGGTTAACATTGATGTGAGCGAATCTAATAGAGTTAGTACACAACAGCCTTAAGCAATAGGCACCGGTCTAATTATCCCTCGTGTAGCAAAAAAAAAAAAAAACACCATAGCGCTCTCAACCAATCAACCACTGTTAGTGGATCATCAGTAGCAGTTTGTCTTGATTTGATGCATCAAACAGACAAATACTTCAAAATAAAACGTTTTCCAAAATACTTTTAAATAAAAAATAAAAGAACTTTTCGTAAGAAAACTATTGTTTTATTCTCAAAATAAATTGGCTTATTCGGCATCACTAAACTATAAATGTTGATAACTTGACAGAAAAACATATATGGATTCAAACTAGTCTATTGAAAACTATTGCTGAGTGTCTAAAAACAAAAAAACAAACAAGGAAAAGTTCTTTAATTAATATTGATAAACACTGAATTAAATGAATATTTACAGAGAATTTTATATTTATGAAATAACATTTTTTCCAAGTCTATAATCTACTGTGTTAAAGGGGACATCAAGATTGAATGAAAAATTAAGAGCCTTGGATTTCTATAATTCATAACTTGTCCTCTTATATCTTCTAACTACTTTTCCATACAAATCAATATCTACACTTTTCCTCACTTTTTGAAGGCCTGGTTTTAAAGCAGAAATAAATGAATTCCTAAAAAAAGGAAAATTTGTTTTAAAATTTCTGATTTCTAACAAGATTAGGCCTTAAAAAAAGATTTTTCACTTAATAAAACCCTTTTTAAAATAACTTTCCTACAAATTCGTAGCTTGTTTAAGTATTAGGAAGTCTCATACCGAAAAATGCAATATAAAAATTGTTTTCCTAGATTTAATTTGTATTTTCTCTATTCTTAGGTGCAGGTAGTATTTATCGATCATTCCCATCATCACAGCTGTTATTTAAACTTGCATCTTCCCCAAATACTTTTACGTGTAACATTGCCCAAAAATATTACGAAAAAATTCAAGGCTTAAAAAAACTATAACCAAAATTAGTAAGAATTAGGTAAACTAACTAGTGCAACATAATTTTATGTTCATGCTGATATTAACCAGACGGGTAAATACAGATTTTCACGCAACTAGATAAATTTAATCACTTCAAGAAATGCGATGATGCAGTTATATACATACATTAAGTTACGATCACTTAAAATTCAAATAAGCAAAGAATTAAATTAAACTTGCTTTAATTATTTGCTCATTGAATAAGCACATTTGCTTTATTTGTGTTTTAAATCACTTTTATACAGGCTTTTGGCAAGAAAGGGGTAAATATATGTTTTGTAGAATAATTAAATTGCATTTGAATAAAAACCAGCCTTTATAATATATATGATTCAAAAGTAAATATTGAAATTTATCTTGAAAATTTAATTATTTTCAGTCAGTAGTAAATAATGTATTATCTGTTAATTAAATTTAAAAACAATTTTAATGTCACATTTCTAAGACACTCAAATACATGCCTATCAAAAACAAGTGTTGAGTCCTGTAAAAAGTCGACTCACCATTTTTCTGCTCTTGCATGAACCATCTTTAAGTACGTCGCCGCGTATTTTACAGTATTGTAATTTTTTTAGTACATGCCCTTTGACTGATGACCACGAGTATTCTCTGCAATCCATAACATTTGCTTGACTGTCGTCTCAAATTCATATTCAGGTAAAGCTAAAACATTAAAATTATTACCTGTGTCTTTAAAAACCCCAAAACATTTACAATATAATTCGAATAGCCTTTTATGAGCAACTTTAAATAATATTTATCTATGGACTGCTTTCACAACTAGGGTAAAGTACATACTAATAATTCCCTTCCTTCTCAGAATTTATGTAGTGGAAATAGTAATTTTTTCTTTGATAAACTTTTTTTTTAAACATGCAGTTGGTTGACTTTTCAGTAAGATATAGGGACATGTTTTGGATACAAAATTGCTTGAATTTCCATTAAACTATATACTATACGTGTCCTAAAATGTATATTAAACAGTTTCTGTCAATTAAAGATTACTTTTCTTCAGTTATACACAAACAATTAAAAATCAGTGATATCGATTACCATGTAACCATCTATTAATCACTAATAACAATATACACTGTATTTTAAAATTAAAAAGATTTTGTCAAAAAGTTAAATATAAACGACCGCTTTGATTCCGGATATCTATCTCTCATTGTAGCTTATCCAACCGAATAACAACCAAAAGCATGATCCACTTGACCTTTCACAGGAATTATATGCAAAGGTCCTGATCACGATATATTAATATTTTACATTAAAATGTAGAATTAAACAGTAAATGCTAGAGGCCTTGTCAATTAATTTCTACTGAAGTAGAATAAATTCACGAAAGTTTTCGTGTACTGGGGAAAAAACACTCAACATTTTCCAAAGTAAAGAAGTTAATTCGACTTCATATTCGTATTGAAAAGCTAATGATTGGGCCTTTTGCCCAAATTTTGCCAAATTATAAATTCATTGGGAAAGTTTATAAAGTTAATTCATGTTAAAATAATAATTAATGTTCAAAATTAATTATGATAACTGTAGATATGAATATATCTGTTCTCTCAATAAATAAAAATCACACTTTCTTTTAAAAAGCATTGACAATTTGTTGCGGGTTGGTTTGTTTAGAGCGCTACGGTCAACTTTTGCTATATAAGGTCTAAGTAGACCAGGACCTACAGTTTAAAGCCGATTCCGAATGGCTACAAATATGTGAGCCCCCTGTGGGTCTCGAACCACAGGCTTTAGAACAAATGCCAGTGCCCGGCTTATGAATTATTAATGTGAAAATTTTTAGAGCATTTATAAGCGTATACAAAGTTTTTATACTTGATATAATCCAGTTAAAGTGAAAAAACAACCCTGAAAATTGTAAGGTATGACTTTACACCTCCAAAAAAGACAAATTTAATTTTTTTCAAATAACCCTAAACAGTGGCTCAAATTATACTTTAACTGATACAAAATTTATAAATATTTACCATTCAAATAAAGCAAATTAACACAAAACATTACAAGGCATTGTCATAGAGACAAAAAGAAAATCTGCAATAAGTAGAGACACGTCGATAAATTATTTTATGCTAAAAGTTATCGTAAAGATAAAATTTTAATCAGCTATAATTGTGATAAAGTGTGCTTGTCGACCATTAGAAATAACGTGTTGAGAAAGGTCTTTTCAGTTAAAAATATTCATAATTGACATTTTATACTAAGAATAGCAATGTATTATTTGGATAAAACATGGGTGTTTCCACTTGTGACGTTCATGTATTTTCTGGATATTGCTTCCTGCGAAAATAACTGCTATTATTTTATAGATACATAAATTATGTTATAAATTGAATATATTAATAACAGAGAAATTAAATAGATTAAATCAATCATTTCAAAGCAAGTTCTTACTTTTTCTTTAAAAGTTTTTAGTAATACAGAGGATATTACGAATTAGCACTATGAGATTCTTTACCAAAAGAAAATTCATATTTTGTTCCTATGTAACACATTTGGTTCCTTGAGAACTATTTTCATTATTTTCTTAGTTTATGCCCCTCCCAAACCGGTTGTATATAAAATCGATACTAATATATGACTATTATTTCTTTCAAGAAATTGTGAACGCACTTTCTTACAAGTTATAACTTGCAAAGTAAGAGACTTTTTAAAAATTTTCATACATGTTTGCTGCAGTGGAATATTAACGCTTGTTAACTTTCTTCTAACCACCTGTAAATAAGGCTTATTCTTAAATAAATCAAAATTACACACAGGATCAAAATATTAAACATAATTTGACTAGAGGGCTAATGAATTATAATACAGTATTGTACAGCAATTATTTCGAAAAATTCAAGGCCATAAATGTTTCAAATTCTTGTAACATTTTTAGCACAAACATTACAAACTGAAATATACTTAAACAAAATATTCTAAATATGTAAAGAGCAATACAACAATAGACAAGTTATTTGGTTATAATTTTTCTAAACAACTACACCAGCGGGTGAAAAAGGTACTTGGAAAAATAATTCACACAGATTATGAAACACAGATTATGAAACACAGATTTCATCCCTTAAAAAGAAATCCAAGGTAATCGCCGTTCCCTCCTTTGGATATGCGGCCTTGTTTTCACTGTCGACCGATCGCTCGACAAAGACCCCATCCAGGAACAAACTTACAAACAAACAAAAATTGAAAAATACATAAATAAATAAACAGAATTTTACAACCTTAGTACAGCTACAAACACTAGAAGTAGAAACACAAAATAGTTAACGGAACAAGTAATCCTTACTATAATTTTAAAAAAAAAATGTGACAACAATACAGCCGTTCACAGCAAGACAATTACAGTAATCACAGTCAGCTACATTCGAGCCCAAGTGTCACTATTTGTAAACCTCTAACAAATACAAAGTACCAACAATTTTACATTTATCTATAAAATGCGATACAAAAGATATAACTACATTACAAAATATTACAATATAATTACGTATACTTTATAGCTGCAATAACTCAGTCACAATATATATGGAGTAAATTAAATAACGATGTAGTGAGGTTCATCCCTTAAAAACTCAAATAAAAACCGACCACGCCTACGCTATACGGTTAATTACTTTATGACTGTTCGCAAAGTTAGCAAGCTATGTCCCCGTTTAGAGGGAAGTGCATGTCCATCAAATCCTGCATTACCTTCCCAATAAATCACAACATTTATTTCCCTTAAAAAAGTGTTGCACATACATATTTATTATGAATTACACGTTAATAATCCTTTACATTCATAATCACTCACACATTTTATATCATTACTCGCAAATCAATAGACCGCGCTTTGTTCTGCCACGTATTAACGTTGAGTTGCCGTTATCAACGAAACTTGCCGTTATCAACGAACTATCAACGAAAATTCGATCTCAAAGTAATTTTTAACAATCCCTAAAGGTTTTATCCATTCAGTGAAGGAAATTTTGTTTATGTTGGTTCAACTTTCACATTTTGTAGTTGGCCGCTCATAATTCTACGAAAGTTTTTATTTTTTATTTTTTATTTACCTTTTTCCCAATGAGTCTTGTCTTCTTGATGTTGATAAGAATCTTTTGGCTTGGCCCTTATGGATCCGCGAAGTCTTTTTGACTACTTCTTTAATTCGGACGCACCATTTAAATAATTCTACGAAAGTTGGCCAACGAATTTATTGGACATTAGAAGAACATTATTAGTCCTTCGACATTTTTTTACAGTTAGTTTAACAACATTTCGCAAATGTTGCAAAAGACCTGCTTTGGTAATAACAAAATTTTAAGAATTATTAACTTTATATGCACATTTTCCAATTTTACCAAGGTTGTTTCTATGGTAGTTCGAAGAAAGGTTTCAATTTCTCCCTGAAAACTTATAGTTGGGGCAACGACTTGCTTGCGCGAGAGAAAATATGCGTATTCTGTGAATATTATGGCAGTTTGTAAGGACTGCATTATATTAACGATAAAATTTCTTAATTCACGCATAGCTTTTCAACATTTATGGAAATTAATTTCCTCTCGACTGCGACTATGCATAGTTGGGAAAAGCAACAGATACCGACACTTGACTGGCGGATGAAAATTCAATGAGTGATCAGCTAACGGTGAGAGGATATGTATTAATTTCTATGAGGTCTGTTTTGGAGTGTTTTTGTCTTTAAAAGACCTTAAAAATGAAACTAGTCATTTTTAAAAATTTGACTCAACTTTCGTGCTTACTTAAAATGCTTGCAAGTCCAATGGTTAGGTGTAAATTAACATCGGAAGAGCAATAGTAACTTTAAACTGTCAACTGGAATAACCCCATTATTTTACTGCCTCAGTGATATCAAATAATAAGTGAAATGAATAAATTTTACCATTTTGATGAAATAAAATAGATTTTGGTGTTACTCACTTAGGTTATGTGTCTATGAAGAGTTTTTTTTAATGTAGGATTGAGTTCCTCCATAACGGTCCTCCGGAAAGCAAAATTTCAGATGTCCTGCTACGCGAGTTATAATTTTGGCAGCGCGCCAAAGCCAGTCTGTATCGCTTGGACAAGCAATAAACAGTTAAACAGAAAAGTACCAAAATGTGTCAAAATTTTGACATACATATATATATATATTTATACATACGTATATATATATATATATATATATATATATATATATATATATATATATATAGATACATATATACATAACACATACATACATATATACATACAAAAGAGGTAATCAACGATAAGTAATCCTACGTTAATAACACGCGGTAGTTTCGTTAGAAGAGACTACTTGAATTTTTTCTTTTCTTTAATCATTTAAGAATGATCCATCACGAGGATTTTAAATTAAGGCACTTAGTGAAAATATTAACCTTTAGTGAAAATATTCTTAATTGAATATTTTCACTAAAGGTTTCGAGGTATTTATTGATGCATTATTACCTTCGATTTTAATGTTCCGGAGAGACGATATTGGTGTATATATTATAAAGTAAAATAAAATAGAGGTACAAAAGCTTCCCTTAAAGCGATAGGATAATTTTCGCATTCAGCTTCTGGTATTGTCTTGAGAGAGAAAATTTACATTTACAGCAGTAAGAACATTCATTATACTCGCTGGAAAGTTTTCCCCAGAAAGTAAATTTTATCCCTGTTAGAAGAATAATCTTGTTCAGATATTTTTAAATTTAAGCAAAAAATATATGATATTATGAAATGACTGTTAGATGTTTATGACATTACTCAGAAACACAAGAAGATTGGAAGAAAAAGTAACAGCAACAGTTCCTCTTATCAGAAACATCTGTTGGATGAAGGGATTATTATCCAAGAGTGTGCCTTACTGTATGATTGTAACTCTGTAATTTTTTAATAAAACTTATCTTTGGTATTAACTGGATAAGTAGAAAGTTCTATGGTTATGGTTTATATTTCCTTGTATTTTCTGTAGTTACGCTAGCCTCCTGCTTTTTCTAGAGACTTTTAAAGAATTGTTTCTCGCAAAACAAAGTTTACTGCCGCGACTTCTATAAAGGAATATTAATAATCAGGAAATATAAAAAAAAACAGAGTTCATATTAATCCCAGTTTGGTTTTAAGAAACATCCGAGAATTTCATGCTTTTAATAGACCTCTTTGGCCTATTCTTATCTTTATCCCAGGATGGCAAAATGTTATGATATTCCTTGCAAATAACGTTGTTCAATTATTTCAATGGGCGTAATCTATCAAAATTTATACTATACTAGATATCACTAAAAACAAACGGGTTTTTTTTTCTATTAAATTTATAAAAGGGATTCACTAACTTTCACTGTTAGTCTTCAATAAATTTCTCAAACATACTATTAAACTATCATGAAAAATTCTTCTAATTTTCAAGAATACTCCCATCTTTTTCTCTCTTTCTTGTAGGCAATAATTCAACTCTTATTTGATGTGCATAGTCATGATTTAGAGTAGAAGAATCTGAAACAAAATTTCGATTAATATTAAAATTACTCGAGGGTTTTGGGCCTTTTATAGTGGGTATAGGTTATGTTTAACTTATAATTAAAATTGTTTGGTTGAATAATAGAGGATTTGATATTTTTTTGTCCTTTAGAAATTTTAGATTTTGAAAGGGGAGCTATAAAACTCCAAATAAAAACTATATGCATTTATATCAGTAAGTCAAATATTTGCATCAATATGTACATGTGTTGTTTTGTATTTACACACACGCACAAATATATATATATATATATATATATATATATATATATATATAATAGAATAAGACTATTTTTAAGGACTTCTTTTGATGTACTTTGAATTTGATGTTTCTATATATTCTTAATTCTGATATCCAATGGAGTGATATTATTTGTTTTCCACTTTTAGAAGTGATATATTTTGAACTTTATTTTGCCTTTATATGTTGTATTATTATTTTATACCATGCTGAATTAGTTCTAAGGATTTACTTAGTTCATTCATTATTTTTCAAGTTTTAAAACTGATTAGCGATTTTGAAAACAAATGTCAATTATTATTGCGAAGTGGAAGGGGGAGATTATCATGTCGAACAAATTTAACTGAACATTCTGGTCTCCCTGCCGAGGTCATGCAAGAAATTATAGAAAAAAATTCATAATATGGTGATGAAGGACAGAAGATTAAAAGTGCGTGAGATTTCTGAGGCTAATGGCTTCTCATCAGAAGCGGTACATAATATTTTGCACGACTAGTTTGATATGAGAAAAATGTCTTGAAGGTGGGTGCTAACATGCGATCAAAAACGTAAACGTTTGAGCATTTCAAAGCAGAATTTGAAGCCGTTTTAGAGAAATCCAGATAAAACTTTTCGTCGTTTCGTAACAGTTGATGAAAAATAGATACATCACTAAGAGCCAGAAACGATAGTATTGTCTGAACAGTGGGTCGAAGCAAGTGAACCTGCACAAAAGAATGCAAAAACGACTCCATCGCGAGGAAAGATTATAGCCTCTGGTTTGGGGGAACACCATGGTAAAATCTTTATTGACTGCTTGTAAAAGGGAAAAAATCACCGCTGAGACTTTGCATCTTTACTTGATAGTTTAAATAGAGAAAATAAGACAAAAAGGGCCTCATTTAACAAAAAAAAATGTATTCTTTTCAATCATGATTATGTTCCGGCTCATTCATCTGCAATTGCGGAGGGAAATATGCTAGAATTAGTTGTTCCACACATCCTGCTTCTCCAGATTTTGTCCTCCTATACTTGTTCCTAAATATGAAAAAATTCCATGCAGGGTAGAAATATGGCAGGGCGAAATTATTACTGAAGCAAAAGCTTTCCTCCCATATTTGAATAAGTCTTAAATTATTAGGGGGGGGGGGATGAAAATGCTTAAATATTTTTGTCCAAATGTATAGACGTTAAGCGCGATTATGTAGAAAAATTATTATAATCCATTAAAAAAGCCATTTTCATTATTTTTACGCGGACTTTTAAAACGATCCATGTAAGTAAAAAGGTATTAATGACTTAGGTCAGTAACAAGCCTTATTGTGTGAGACAGTTTGTAGGGTAAACAGAGAGTTTTGAGTACAAAGTCCTTATTTCACAAGACATTGGTACATGTATAATGCATAAAAATTAACACTAAATATGTTCGTGAAAGCAACGTCTACAGCGTTGAATAAAATACTGGAAATCAAACATCTTTTGGCGACACCTCTGACAGAACATTGTTTTCTGGAAACCGTCTTAAATACAATTTGCAAGGATGACAGTGGCATGAAGCAAAGAAGACATGCAAGTTCCTTCACTGATTTTGGACGGTTGCTTCACCCTTTAATTCGGCGATCCAACTTTTGCCAGAAGTTCTCGATAGGGTTCAGGTCTGGGCTCTGGGCAGGCCAGTCCATTTGGTTAACCCCATTGTCACCATACCAATCCATGGTGGACCTCGCAACATGACAGTTAGCATTGTCGTCCTGGAAGTAACATGGATCCAACCTGAGAAATATGCCACAACGTAAAAAGCACACTGTCATCATAAAGATCATATGTCATAAAACTTGTATAAAATGGAGTTAGAAGATGTTCATACACAGATAGTAATGACTGAAACACCTTTTATTTTTAAAAAGATTTAAATTGTACAGCAACCAGTCAAATATATATGAAAAAATGTATTTTAACAGATGTAAAGATCGCATTAATCTATCTTCATTAAGGTATATATGGCTTTAAAAAGGAATTTCCCAATATCACGTTTTATTAGAAGTATACTTAGAAAATCTAAAGGATCAAGACGTTGCCACTTATAAATTACGGTTAACATTTCATATGACATCCATTCTCTTAAATAATTACCCAGAGGTTTCATTACTTTATTTCGGTGAACTTTAATGCCGAAGAGTTATAGAGCACTTTATAAAGTTGTCATTGATGGAACTCTTGTTTTACATCGAGAATTTCCCCTTAAGGTTCAAAAGGATTGACGTTTAATAAAAGTAAGTGTAAAATGTAATATGCATTACCGCCTATTTCCGGCTTTGTGTTTTGGGTCATAATCATGAATTGGGATATATTCATGAAGGAGAAAAATTTTCGGCGCACTGGACTAGAAATTACTTTTTAAAATGTTTAGACAGACTTATTGATTCATAATTCCATTTACTTTGACTTTATTGCTGATCTCGGTGACGCTAATACAATCGCCGATCCCTCTATAACCTAAAAATTTGGATCAAAATAATTTAATACATTAGTGCATTTTTATTTCTTACACTACATTGTTCTATCATCTAACTGGGAATTTTTTCATTTGTTCTCGCCGTATAAAGTACTTTTTGCTAGGAGTAGGGGATTTTTTTTCCGTATTCCAACAAATGGCTGGTCACAAGTTAAGGAATTTTTATGAGCAGTATGCGCTAATTAGTTCCCCGCTTCTTACAGTGAATATCATTTCCGGACGCCCCATTCCATTACAATGAGCATGAAATAAAAAATGTTGTCTCTTTTGTATATATCAGACCCATCTATATATAGCATGGTAACCAGAATCCTTCTAAGTTATTACTAGAACCTCTGTTTTTTGTAAGGCCTGACATAGGAACTAATTATATATATTATATATATATATATATATATATATATATATATATACATATATATGTATATATATATATATATATATATATATATATATATATATATATATATATACATATATATATATATATATAAATATATATATAAGGCATTTAACTTTTTACGATTATTTACAAATTTTATACTTTTTTTTCATTTTATCGTTCTAGACATAAAAGTAAAGTGATGTAAATGAGATCCTCATTAACACTAAAGAAGATGCATAGAAGCCGTTCAAATTCTAGCTGAAATAATTTTCGAAAGAATATAATGATTAAGATAAAAAAAATAGAATCAAATTTCATGGAATTTCAAACAGCTTGATCTGTATTTTAAATTATTCGTTTGTTGATTTTCTTATCATATATTTTTTATACTAGACTGTACTGATTTCTTGACAGTGTGTATTTCTTTATGAACTGTATGGAAAAGCTAAATTTTTGGCACCAAAATCCCTTTAATTCAGAGCCTTTTAAATAATTAACAATATATAGTTGGTGAAATTATATGATAATTATTTACAAATTTAATGCCCATTTATATAATTTTTTGTGGGTATAAGATAAATTGATGGTATGTATTTTCGATACTAAGTACATAATTTGCATGATGTAGTAAATGCGTTCGAACTATTTAATTTTGATATTTTAATCATTTTTTAACATCTTTAATGTTCAACAAATTTACCTCTAATTTCTAGATTACCTTAATTCCTCAAAATTTTTAAGGATGAAAAAAAATTGGAATAATAATTATTTCGACTCACTGTCTATAAATGTAAAGATAACATAAATTTGATTTAGAGTTTCTATTTTACAGAACAGGATCTTTTACCTTATTTGCTCTTTAATATAATTTATAGCTGACAAAATTTTAGAAGCTGTATAACACAGAATAATTGTGGTGTAATGTGAATGAATGACAATCTAATGTCCCATAGAGTAATAAAACGCGTATGCAAGAGCGTTCATCTCTGTATCAGAAAAATCATCAGGATACTTATGTAAATGCGTAAATGCGTGTGCAAGGTTTTAGGAGAAATAATGAGTAAAACACGTACACACTCATCTGGAGTAAATGTTAACATTCGAATAGCAAAAAGAAAAAGTAATTCCTGCATTGCTGTGATGTTCTGAAGTTGAGAACAAAAGAGAAAGATGTTGGCCGAGACAGGACATTTTAGGGCACAAAAACTCTTTGACCCACCCCATGTAATATCTCAGAGATTCCTAACCATGGAAAGAAACAGGGTAACAAAAAAAATTGCAGTTTCTGATTATTACGGTACCGTAAGGGAAAATACATCCAACTACAGGGTTTTGAACAAATGTAGGAGTTGTAGTTAGGTTTTTAACAGTCTTGGGAAGCAATGCTTTGTTTACCGCTATAAACATCTCTCTTGTCGAGAATGTTTAAAATAAGATGACGATTTTATACCTTGGCGGAAAGCAACTGATGAATTACGCAATCCAAAAGCATTCTGCGCCTGTTCAGACAGTATTTAGACAGGGGAAGTACTAAAAAAGCATTCTGTCTCTGTTAATAATGTTCTCGAAAATGAACAGGATCAAGGCGATTCTCCTGAAAATTCCATTTTCCCCGGTTTCATGACTTCTGTCTTCGTCCTCATATAAATGCATGCAAAGGTTTTCTTTTTCCTGCTTCGAACTCCGTTACCAAAACAATCATAAAAGTAATCCTATCTAGGAACTTAATGATCTTCTACTTTTAGTGACGCATAGTCTTTTCTCTGTAATATCAGCTAATGTCAAAAAGCACTAGAACTCTGAAACATGATCCTTGCGAAGGCATCATCTTGGAGAGCTTTGAAAGTTTTCATTTTTATTACATCGGTACTGCTGTAATATGTCTCAAAAATGTTTGGGTGGTAAAGGATTACATCTTGTTTCCAGCGTTTAACCTAAGTATATCCATTTGACAAAATATTATTTGTGAGAAAACATGGTTTCTTATAGCAGGTTTAAGATATGACGCAAACTCTATGTATATGTTCCGTTTCTCTTTGCTAACAGGACTTCATATTAATCATCCTGTGTAATTATGAGGCTTCTCGATATCCTAAATAAACATTACTGCTTCTCGGAGCTTTACATTAAGGAAAGATCAGTTTTTTAAAAAATAAATTCTATCATAATGTTAGTTGCAGGTCCGCCTGCTCCGGGAAATTCAACGGCTCGTCCATTCTTATAATCGCTCAAATAGGTATTTCCTTTAAACTATGATAATCTATTGAGATTTTATGGTGGTGCTTTCTAGCTCTCCTTTTGTAAACTTAATTTTGCTCAGTTCTACTGATTAGATACTGAATTAATGAGTGAAGGAATTTTATACAAAGCGAGCCATCGATATAAATTTGAGTATATTTTTTATGTATTGTCACAATCTTTGTACCCTTATTGAACCCAAAGAGAATGAATATATGCTGTTCCTTAACAATAGGTAACTAAGAATACAGGGTAAAATGGAAAAAAATCGGATCTCCATTTGTTTCTGACTTTTGTGGTGGGAAGGGTCCAGTTTACAGTTTGAGAATTCCGCTCCCATTTTGAAAGATTATTATGAATCTCTCTCCACAAGGGCGAAGACGCTCTGATAAGCTTCATTACCTAATAAAACATCGGAGCGAAACAGATGAGGTCTTGCAACACCCCCTGGACAAGTCCAGGGGGTGTTGCCACACCTGGTCGCCATAGTCACAGTTCAGGGGGTGTTGTCTTCGGAGACTGGGAAAACGAAGTAATTTTCAAGCAGTAAATATTGAGAATATCCTAAAGTTGTTATCACGGATTCAAACTGATTAGTAGCTTGGCTAGTCTAGATTTTGGAGTCAAATAGGAATGAAGAATTATCACTCGACATCACTCTGCTTTTTATGTGTGTTGTGAGACTTTTTTGCCGGTCAAGCAACATATTTATTTAACTTTTTCAATTAAGCAATATTTTTAGACATGTCAAATAATTACTTTTAGGAAACTTGTGAAATATGCTTGACAATTTTTCTTACTATCCACTATAAGTAATAAAAATGACAACAAGTTCTAAACTTATCTAGTTCATCATCAGAATGAAGAGCAGCAATAAGTGCGATTGTCATTATTAACATTCCATAAATTATTACATTCTTCATTTTTAAAATCTTCAGTGATGGATTCTGAATATTTCTTATAGATCAAAAGAACTCGAAAGAAATATTTTCAAATAGATAGTAAAAATACTTGTGTGAAAATTTCAAAAACATTCATAATACGACCAGATTTCATTCCTTATAAATTCTTAACTTCTCTACAATTACAAATATTTTGACTGATCATAAAAGAAACCTGAGTCATCATATTTAACTGATTAACACCTGAAATTTTACTAAAAATAAAAGTATTGAAATATCAAATGGATAGTAATTTACTTGTGTGAAAATTTCATGAACATTCATAATACAACCAGATTTCATTCCTTATAAATTCTTAACTTCTCTACAATTACAAATATTCTGACTGATCAAAAATGAATGTGTACGTATGTACATGCACATAAACTTTTAACTCATTATTCACTAGGCCTCTTACTTTTTATGACTTCGTTCTGGATGAACATACGAGAAAAATTATTTCATTCATTTATATATCATCAGCAGTAGTCACTGTATGAGTAAATGAGACAAAATACAGTATTATTAGAGAGCTATTCCTATGGCTTGAGACATTAAAAGTAATTCTTCAGAAACATTGGGATTTTATTTCATTAACTCATGCAGTATCTACTAACTACGATTCCTGAGTGAATGAAACTGATTTTAGTTGCATAATAAATCCCTATGTCAAGTCTAATGCGAAAAAAGGAAAAATGTATCTTCTACTTCAATTCAGCACTTGCATTTGTTGACACTGGAACCATAATTTTGTCATTGTTTTGTAATTTTTTATTTGTTGTATATAATGTAAATCAAATCACTCTTTCTGAGATGTTAATATTCCATTTGATTTTGTAAACGAAACTATTTTGAATGCAACGTGTTGCTACTGAATACAACTTGTGAGAACGAGTGAGAGAGAAATATGGAACAATGCATTGCAATGGAAGTGATATAAAAACAAGATCTTTTATTTTAAATACCTTTAAAGGAAGGGCTATTTAAACAGTTTGGGATGTTTTTTCTGCTAAGTTTGCTGCATAAAATATAAATGGCTGTAAATGTTGTTTCAATTGTTAGGACTACGTTAATACGCAAAAATAAAGAAATTTTAAATTTTAAATTTCTATTTTATATCAGCTATGTATTTGGGTTATGTAAGATTTATTGAGTTTGATTTTATCTGTACGAGATTTGAGTTAAACATTCATGTGCTATGCTAACTACCCGATATTTTACGCTACTTAAGGTTTTTCTTTTTCTCAGATCAATTGCGTGCATTTATAAAGTGCTCAGTGATCAGTGAAGTAAATTCTTAATTGAATATTTTGTTTTCATATTTTATTTGCCTTCCCTTATACATGGAATTTTGAAAAAATTAATTCATGATTTGAGATAATATTTGTATTTGGAGTATAATGTTCTAACACTATTAATATTTAAACAATTTTTTTACTATTTATTCGTGAATTTTTAATTTAATATTTTGTTAAGGGGAGACGTACCTTTTAAAGTCCAAGAGACTGGACAAACATATCCCTCTTTTCAATCATCAGTAGTTACTAAAACAATTTATTCAGAAATATGAAAATTTTACTTTGAGTTAAACACTCTTTCTTCTTTATAAATATGGCTCTCAATTTTTTCTAGCTTGAAGAGAAATATTTTAATATTTTAAAATTTCAGCCATTGTTCTTTTCATTGTTATGGCAATGCGCACAGACTTATGTCCCTATATTAATGAATATACATATTTTTTTAGATTTAAAATTATGATGTATAATATATTAAATGAACTACTTTAAAATCAAAATTATTAGTTCTTCATAGAAAAAAAATTTAAATTTCGAAAAAAATTTATATAAATTTTACTGTAATTAAAATTTTTATGGAAGGAATAACATAATAGTAGTTCATTTTAATGATACTTGTAAATAATGGCCGTGTATAAAATTTCATGACATTCTAGCCAACTGTTTTGGTGATATCATGTGCGAAATGGTATAACAATAAAAAAAATGGTTAAAATATTAAACAATTAAAAAATTTCTTTTCAATCTAGAAAAACTGAGGGCCATGTTTATAAAGAAGAATGTTCAACTCACAGTAAAATTTTCACATTTCTGAATAAATGATTTTAGTAGCTATTTATGATTGAAAATAGAGATGTTTGTCGAGTCTCTTGGCCTTTAAAAGATATGTGCCCCCTTAAGTTTATATTTTGATTTTGTTATATTTAGCATATTTACTCCGAATCTTATATCCGAATATTCGAGTACGTGTCGGATTTCAGAACCTTGGGGTCAAATTGCTCCTTAATCTCGAGTAAACACGGTATTGATTTAACTGCTTTTTACGAGATTCAAATTCAAAAGAGTTTAATAAGTATGCTAATGTCTGCACACACATAATCATTTATGAGTATTTTTTGCTTAAGGTGAGATTTGTCAAAAAAATCATTCAGTTAGAGGTCAGTTACAAATGCAATTGATTTTTAAAATAACTGAAGGAAATTTGTGCATTTTGTTTCTAATTTTGTTCGTTTTGAACTTGTTCGATTAACTTAGCAAAAGGTAAGATCCGAAATATCGGACACCTCAATGTTTACAAATAAAATTGCCTAGAATTTTTTTCTTATTTTTTGATACATTAACCGCTGTCACACGCAATATTTATTCATATTTTACTGTTGCTTTCTTTCCTAAATAATTTGATCATATCCTTCTATAATCATGCAATAGATGTAATAATTATAACTGAATAATATAGCTGCCAACTGCTCTGGAATATGTGAAATTTCCCCTCTAAAATATCAATCCGAACACTTCGCATAATTTGGCATCTACTTGTAGCAAAGCTTGGATGCATTTTTCTTATATTACTTACTTTTAATAATAAACAATTACATAAATAAAAAAAGCCATCATTTCTCCTTACAAAAGATTTTTTTAATTTTTATTTGTTAATTATGTACTAAAGTAAAAGTTAGAATATTAAAAGTTAGTATATTATGACACTTTAATATTTTAGACTTTTATGAACAAAAATGTAGTTTCACGGGATTTATACTTGGAATACACGTATACCCTACATAATCTCCTTTATAGTGTATAAATCTTAAAAATTAGGCTCGAATATTCCCACGCTAGCATTTGGTACCAAGAAACTATTAAGTTTCTTTACAAGAACTTCATGTCCAACCTCCAACTTAAATTCTCTTTGAGGTTAAAACACTTTGCCTACTCTACCTGGATTTTTACCAGATTCCCTTTCTTCTTCACAATATCCTTGACGTTTTTGATATAGATATTTGATCCAGATCAAAACTGTCTTTTTCTATTAAAAAGCTATATATTGGGCTGAAATTTGTGTTATTTCTTTCCTGTTAAAAAGAAATCATCAAACATTAATTGTATCGAATTCAAAAACAGCACATGTTTTATTGGTAGGTGCATTTTTTTCATTTGGACTCCACGATAGCATATAGACAAGAAGTTTTTGCCGTTTTAAGCTATAATTCAGCATTAAATTTTTGTGGTGAAATTTGTAGTTTACTCTTCGATCCCCTCCTGGATTATAGTTTACATTTTGTAATCAAGTTTTCCTGACTCTCTTTTATAACTTTTAACTTATCAAAATGCATCAAATTTTTCTTTTACCACAAATGCCCTAAGACAGTCTCAGAATATTTAAAGAGGCAAAAAAGAGGGGTTCATACGGGTAACAAGCAAATATTGATCTTCCACAGGATAAATTATTCTTTTCGCCTTTGTCAAACTGTTTGGACAACAATTCAGTACTTTTAAATAGCTGCCAGACTATATATATCAGTGTTTTAAATATATACTAGTTATATTTCACTGACATATTCATATTATTGGGTGCAATGCAATACTTCAAGCTTTAAATAATATTTTAATTGATTGTAGTAAATCCAATAGTGACACCTGGTTTAGGATTTGCGGTGATAGCATATTCTATTAATTTCCCAAACTTTAATCTAACTTTTAATAATTTAATTTTAATATCCTTCGTTTTCCCTCATTTTTCAAATATTTTTCTATTTTTAGTTTAAATTTCAACTGTGAATGTTAATGAAGTTTTACACTGTGGTTTTATTTGCTATAATAAGACAAATTTTATTTAAATTAGCTCATTAGTTTCTGGGAGGAGAGTATAGTTAATTTTGAATTTAAGTGTCCATAATATCAGGATTTTGGGTAAAGGATGTGCATTAGATTGGGGAGGGGTGCACGTTTAGTCTGACTGAATAAGTTAAATTTTGCCTTTTGATAATTTGAATGAAGATTCCTTTTTAGCATTTTTGGTTCATAAGAATACTGGGAATCCAATATTCTTTGTCTTTTGATTATTTGAAAAATGTCTCTCTCTTAGCCTTTGATGATCAGAAAATCTTTTCTCACAATCCTTATTTAGCCACATGGCATAGTGGGTTCGCTACTGATAAAAATTCTTTTAAACAAAATCATAACCTTGAGACATTTTGGAAACTTACTATCGTACTCTTGCTCCTGATAATTAATGGCTTAAAGCTGAAGTGTTAAAAATGTATCAATCCACTTTATCTCAAATGCAGGCTGTGTGTTAGCCCGACTGGAGAGAGCACTGTTTTCGACATCAAGAGGACAATATCAAGTTTTCCTGGAAAATTAAGCATGGAGATTATTTTCAAAGTTTTGACGTACTCAAAATAATGTTTTCCAGAACACAAAACGTAAGCAATAAATAGGTATTGAGAATTTAGTTGCCAAGAAAATAGCTTAGCCAAACGTAATTGAACAAATAATCGAAAGTATTTAAAGTGAGCTTCTAGCGTTTGCTTAAACATACTTCTCGATTTTGACGTTAGATATTTCCCTGATGTGAAATGATGGAAATTAGCATCAACGCATTCCGCCTTCCGGCAACACGGGATGCAAATAACTGTTCATCGAAGTACCTCAATCGATCTTTTAACTGACGTTTTGTCAATAAGTCTGCTCAGCTCACTTCACTTGAGATAAATTCTAATTCAAAATTTTTAACAACCAGTTTCCTAATAAACTGCAATCTTATATCAATATGTTTCGTTTTAGCATTTTACAAAATTTCTTGAAAAGAATGTATCGAATACTTTTGGTGAAAATAGAGTTTTAATTTAAAACAGTTAAAGTTCATTTAATACATTTGTAAAATGTAGCAGTTCCACTTTTTCATGAAAGAAACAAATTCTGATCCTGTTCTACGCAGTGCTCTATATTTCTGCTAGCTTGATTTCCAGGAAAGAGGAATTTCACAAATGCATATCGACTTATATTCCTTCGTAAAACTACTTCAGGTAAAATTAAATCCCTAACTTAACACCTAATTGAACTATTAGTCCAGAAACTATAATACTTGGTAAGTTTATTTCTTACTCATTCGCTTTAAACTCGTATTTTAGGATGTCGACAGTGGTCAAATTGTCTTGATAATTGCAGCCATTACAAAACTAGGGCCATTTTGTTTCAATGAATACTGATATCCAACTACATCAGCTAAAAATGATAAATATCAGTGATTAAATCAATGATGAATAATTGAAACCTTTTCACTATCTCATTTTCTACAAATTCTTTTTTTTTTAGGTTAAGTATCATATTTAAAAAGAAAACTTGAAAAAAAATTTTTGAAAGATCTTTATATTCACACTTAAGTTTACTAATGTAAATTTTTAATGTTAATACAGATTATCCTTTTCAAAATAAAATCCAAAAGCTATTTTATTCATCCTAGTTCAAATATATCTAATTTTGGTTTTGAAAGTAAAATTATACTGTTCTTACTGTTTTGTTTTTACCAAATAATCCCCTTTATTTGCTAGTAGTATCATTTTTATACTTAAAACACACAAAGTTTTAAATTTATAAATTGCAATGTTTTAAATTACATTACAATGTTTTAAAAATATAAATATCTAATTATTTTAATTTAGATTCGACTACACTGTTCCATACTCTCCTACTTTGGTGAAGTCCTCATGTTGACTGTAGGAAGTGCACCAATCATTTCATAAAATCCTTTTTTAAAACATTTCTACTTAGGCTTACGTATGACCTCTGCTTAAGAACTGTATAAATAAATAAATAAAAGTCATACTTAAAAAAATACTCAAAGCTTCGATAGAAAAAGAATACGAGATATTCAATTGCAAAAATTTATAAAATCCCGGATATCGATCTTATAAAACAGCATTCTGTAATCAATTTAGATATTTCGAACCATACACAAAAATAATCGAATACTAGATGTGTCTAATAAAAATGTCTACCACTTTCCTAAGAATAGGGTTATGAGTGATTTGATTTTAAAATTTGCAAACATCGATAAAATAACTAGGTTTGGTTTTAAAAGGAATTTTTCCCATGGGAGATTGTTCAACACTTTTATAACCATTCCCAAATAATAGTCAAATACTTGAGTAAAACTTAACCAGCAGTCTGGTTTGAAGAGAACTAGAGTTGATTGATTTAAAAATTTGGAGAAGTAACTGAAATAATTTTATTTAGCTTTGAAAATCATCGTGGTGAAACTCTCTTAGATGTTTTTAACATTTTGCAAAAGACTGGCCTACACAAGATGTATCTGAATAGAACTATTCAAAAATATAGGAAGAAATAAAATACGAGATTTTAAATTTGTTAATTCATTTATATCGAATAAATCTCTCAGTTTTATCGTCTTATTTACATTCATATTACACCTCATAAGAGATAGTCCTATTCTAGATGTAGTTGAATAAAATTGTTCATCTTTATAGGATGAATATAACATAAGAAATTTGATTTTAAAATTGGCAAAATCCCCCAATACCCCTTAGTTTGGTTTTAGAAGGCTTTATCGTGTAAATGATCTTTCGACCCTTTTATAAAAGATATCCCTACATTATTTTTTCTTTAAGAGTTATTCAACATTATCGTATGAACTGAATACGATAAATTCGATTTTAAAAACTGCAAAAATTCCTTAAATCCCTCAGTTTTATATTAAAAGCTCTTTTAAAAACAGAGATTTTTATTTCCATTTACAAATAATATCCTGTACTAGTTGAATTTGGAAAAACTTCCATCTTTATTTGAATAAAAGAAGTTTAGATATTTGATTTTAAAATTTGCAAAAATTAACAAACTATTTCAACCACAATGATTTAAAATACTCTTTTTCAACCGGAATGAATGTGGTTAAACATTTTAATGGAATGGTTTAAGAAAATCTTGGATACTATTCAAACTGAATGATTTACGACAAACTATTTCAGCTGGAATAATTTAAGATAATTTATTTCAACCGGAAGAATTCAAGACAAACTATTTAAAGTTTTACATCCTCTTTCATTTTTTATGAGTAAATTTTGATGTTAGTTTGTAGTTTTGATGGAATGGACAAGTATGGCTTTGAAATTTTCAAGTTCCCTTTCTTCTACCTTTATAATAAGTAAACCTGTCTGCAACCCATAACTTCAGATTCTTTCCGAGGACATAGTAACTTCTACACTGGACGATTCCTCATTACTTTTAGCTCTTCGTCTATATCACGATGTCATTTATCTTTTGAGAAAGTTTTTGAAACTCTTAGAATGTTTTGGGTGTTTCTCAGTTTTAAATTTCAGTCTTAAAAGTATCAGAACAATTAAAAATTTGAAAAATTTTTAGTATTTTTTTCGCACAGTTCGTCGACAGATTCATTCCAAAATCTATTTTTTACCAGCTATTCTTTAGTGTCGGTTTAAAGTTGAAAAGTTCTGGTCTGTGATTTATGTTCTGAAAACAGAGGAAGATCAAGCGGCTGTCTTGCTTGATGACCTCAATCAAATTGATCAAAACGATCAAAACAATCAAATTGATACATAAAACTTAAAATGTCTGAGCAATGATTTCAGTCCCGACCAAATGTTAAACAGTGTTAGTTAAGTTTATCCTTTCACAGGCAGGATAAATGAGACTGAACAAAAAGTAAAGCCTCATGCAAAATTTCCGATAGAATTTCCACTGTCCTTTAGCATTGATCTTACTCACAATACAAGAATTTCCTTGCCTTTTTCATTCGTGACACTCTTTCCTAATAGCCAAGTGACTTTTCACCACCAAAGTTGTAAAATGTCTATGCAATCGTTTCGCTCCTTCCAAATCTTAAACAGAGTTGGTTATGTTTGTCCTTGCACAGGCAAGACAAATGAGGCTGAACAAATGTTTGTAAAGCCTCATCTAAAATTTCCAACAGAATGCCACTGTCCTTTAATATTGATTTTACTCACAATGCTAGAGTTTCCCTACCTTTCTCATTCGTGGGACCCTTTCCTAATATCCAAGTAATTTTCCCCCACCAAAGTTATAATATAAAAGACAATTTTAATTGGGGTAAAGAAAATACATTAAACATAAGTTTTCCAGAATGTAACTCTAACCTAATAAAATAATATAAAATTATATAATTTTGTTACACCAAATAGTTTAAATCAGTGTGGTCCAACGTTTAGTTACCCGAGGGCCAAACAAACTTTAGTATAGGAATGTGAGGGCCAGAGACATTCCAGAAAGAAAAGGAATTACATATTGTATTAAAAAACCTTTATTAAAATTTATATTAAAAGAAGTTTAATATATTAGTTTAATATAGCACTTCATTTTACAGTCGAGAAATCAATGTGATGATTGGCGCTGCTTTCCTGATACATGTTTATCAGTGTCCATTGTAAGTTCAGTAAGGCAAAGTCTCAGGCTCGATTTTGATTTAATTTGTTTGAGAGCAGAAAAAGAACTTTCGAACACGTATGTACTGTCAAACGGCGATAACATTTGTAGAGAGAATTTAAGCAGTTTAGGAAAACGTTCTTTAGCAATCAGTTTCCAGAATTTTTCAGGGACATCACACTTTTTAGTCTGGTAGAAGGGGTCTGCCTGAAGATCATGAATTTCCATTTGAAGGTCGCAGGGCACCTCACTCACTTCAATAACAACGGGGTTGTTGAACAGAGCAAGTTTTGGTTTTAGGGAGTCAAAATCCTGGAATCTGTCCTTGAATTCTTTCTTGATATCTATTATTATTTCATGAAACATACTAAAATTTGTGTCACTTTTATCTTCTTTCAACTGCTGACAAGATGGGAAGTGTGCCGTATTATTTGCCTTCAGTGCAATTTGCGTTACATCAAGTTTTTGCGGTTTTTTTGTTAAATCTGTCAGAAAAGCAAGATTATTTAAAAATTGGATTTCTTCTAGTTTTTCTTGATACTCATGCTCAATATTTACATTTCTGAGAAAAGCGAGAATTTCATTCCTCAACCCAAAAAACTGTTGCAGGCAATTTCCAGCACTTAGCCAGCGCACTTCAGAGTACAATGAAATGTCACCATACTCGGCTTCCAAATTGTCAAGGAATGCAATAAATGCTCTGTGTCTATGGGCTTTATTGCCTCCCCTTATTAAATTTACAGTATTTACAACACTTTTCATTGTCTAACTGAGCCTTAAAAATTTTCCACAGAGTGCCTCCTGGTGGATAATACGGTGGAAAAACAAAAAATTCATGGCTTTTTCTTTACACTGTCCTACTAGCCTACTTTTTATTACCAACCATTGCTTTAGCTCCATCTGTTGCAACACCAGAGCACTTCACAAAACCTTCATATTTAGAAATGACATCATCTTGTGCGTTGAATATGTCAGTACCTTTTTGGCTAGTTTCTAATTATTTTAATTCCATCAGTTCATGAATTTCAAATTCTTCGTTTATTGTTCTGACAAAGATAAGGAGCTGACCGATGTCAGTTATATCTGTGCTCTCATCTAGAGCTAGAGAGTAAAATTCACATTTTTCCAAAATACCCTCGAAAGAACCTGAACCTTCACCACACATATCATTAATTCTTCTACTTACTGTCTGATGAGACAAGGAAACTGTTTAAAAAATTTTAGCCACCTTATTATCTCCAAATGAAGATGCAATTTTTACAACACATCTCTTAATGAGCTCACCATACCTAAAAGACTTTTTACTTTTAGCTTCTACCTCATAAGATGCCTTTAAACCAGCAGTGTTTGATGATTGCTGAAAGATATTCTTATGTCTAGTTAGTTTCAGCTTCAAATCATTAAACACACAACTTCTGGCACTTCCCTGGTATTAATCGTATTTTTATTTATGCAAGCTGGTATAATGTCTACTTACGTTATACTCCTTCGAAATACATAAGACTTGAATAGATAGAAAACACTCTGAGGTTTTCCTTTATGTTCAACAAAAAAGTAACTTTCCTGCATTTTGTCTGAAATTGTCATTTCTCATCTTCAACATGCCGTTTGTTAAGTTCTGCCATTTTAGGTACCACTCTCGCAACAACGATGACAACAATCTCTTGTCGTACTATATCTCTCGAACAACCTCTCTTAAAAAACAACCACTTCGAACAGCCCTGCGCTCCCTTTTATACGGAAAGAAGGATAAACGATTTTTTTCAAATGTTAAATTAAAATATTTTTCCAGTAAGAAGGGAAAGGGCCAACAAAAATGAATTGGCGGGCCGTGGGCTGGACCACACTGGTTTAAATAATATAAAAGTTTAATACGTTAGAACACAGTGACCGTTTAATATTTCCAAGATGAACCTTCTTTCATTTATCCCAATCAGTTCAACAATTCCTATTAACTGCAAGAAAATATTGCGCTGTAGCCGTATTGAAATAAATCCCGTGTCTTGCAAAGACTAAAACGTACAGTTATGAATTCTGTAAATGGCATGATTTTTTTTTAAATCTCTCCCCTGAAACCACAAGGAATATGTCGGATACTTCGTCTACTTATTTCCAAAATAGTATATCTTTCCAAAAGGGATATCTTGAACTTTAGAGTTAATAGGTAGGAAAATAGTTACTTTATGCCGTTCAATAGTATGTGACATTATGAACTATATGATGAAACGTTGCTTGCATACAGTATTATTTAAATTGAAAAACTGGGTTAAGATTGACGTAAGGAGTTGAACAGGAAAACTCTATTCAGAAGCTATTTTTGTGAATTTTTTTATTCTAATATATATATATATATATATATATATATATATATATATATATATATATATATATATACATATATACTATATATATATATATATATATATATATATATATATATATATATATATATATATATATATATATATATATATATATATACATATACACACACATATATATATATATATATACACATATATACATACATATATATATTTGTGTGTGTTGTAAGCGATGAAAGAGTCCTCAATAAATTCACAATACGATGTAAATTTTAAAATTATATATTGATGTACAAAAAAGAGGAGCTATATATAACATGAACTATCATTGACATGGCAATATCGTTGTTACAGCAGTTACTAGGAAACACAGTCCTAGAGCCGTCTCGCCCACCTCGGAGGTGTGTGGCCTTCATGCCCACTCTTTTCACACGACCGTCTGCGTCGGTGTCCAGGGATCAACTGATGCCTAACCCTTCTCTCCACGGGCACTGTCGTCGCCTCGTTTGCTCAGCGCGGTTGCAAGCGTTCCCATAACGCTTGGGCATCTTGATGTTTTGGCGTCGAAAACTATTCACTCTGCACAGAAATTCCCAAAAAAATGAGAGAAAAGAAAAAAACAGGACCTATGACTTAAAATTTTTATGACATTTAATTTTGTCCAGTTGCCCATGGTTTCATGTGATCGGTGGCAGTCGTTGTATAGTAATTGTTCGTCATAGGTGCCATAGTCTTTGTCATCATCTAAACATCATACAAAACAAAGAAAAAAGAAAAATTCATTGAAAAACAGTTCATAATTATGATGGAATGTCCATTGTCCAAGGCCAAGTCGTCAGCATAAAGGGATTGTAGGCACAGTCACTAGGTGTTTGACCAACTCTTGAGTTGATCAGCTGCTGTAGATGTCAAGTTGGGAACATCGTGTAGACCAACTTTTCGGACGTCATATCCGTCGTTGCTAAGGTGATTAGTTGTATTTCAGGTTGATAAACTCGTCTTCTAAGTTACGAACATGCTTTATCAACGCTTGTGGATATTCTTCCTTTTTTCATCTCGAACTGGCAAGTCTCTGTCAAGTTGAGTCTTTAGTGCTTTCATATTCACTTCTAAACGTAATTTGGAATAGTCAGTTAACTCAAATTCTTATTCAAGTTCTCCAATTTGATGCCTTTGCTCTTCCAACTGTCATTCAAGAAGACGTTTAGCTTTCTCCAATTCTGCTGTCCTTTGACAATTATCAAATTCACCTAATTTGTGTTGCAGTATATCCATATCTTTCGACATCGTCTTCTTTTGCTCTTCTAACAAAACAGAAGCATCTGCTTCCTCTACAACTTTCTTTTTATAGTCTGCAACTTGGACATTGGCGATAGCTAACTTTCTCTCCAAATTTTCCCTTACTTCTACTTCTTCATCTGCATGCTCTTGTAAACTTTCACGTTCACTTTCAAGATTACGCTTAGTCTTCTCTAGAGCAAATTTAGATTTTTGCACTAAATCTAACTGTTCATTTAATCTTTTAGTGGCAATTGCATGTTTCTGCCTTAAATCACTGATCTGTGTTTGGAGTGCAGCAGTTTCGTCTTCAAGTTCCTCTTTAGAATATTGAGTTCTTCCTCCATTTTAGTTCGCAAAGTTTGTTGTGTAGCTGTTGAATCTGTAGAATCAAGAAGTTTATTCCTCAAAGCTTCTAACTCCTCAGTTAAGTTCCTTTTCTGCTTTTCAGACATTGCTAAATCTTCTTGTAACAGAATCAATTCAGATTCCAAAGCTTCTTGTTTCTTTTCAGCTTCTTTGGCTTGAGCATTCAGTTCATTGTTAGCTAACCGAGATTCTTCCCCTTCTCGCTGAAAATCCTTCAACTGACTCTGCAGTTTTTTGAGTTGTTGGGTTTGGGCAGTAAGCATTTTAGCCTCGCTACCTGAATCGGGAAGCCCATGAAGATCAACATTGTTTATCTTTAACATAGTATTTTAATTTTATTTGGTTTGTAATTCACGATGAGCTCTGAAACTTCCGTTTTCAGTCCTAAATTTAAATTATTGCAAATGTCAATTTCGTTACAGCCTATCGCGTCTCGTATTCTAAACGATCTTCCGAATTCATTGGCGGACGTATTGTCTACGTTATGGAGCGACGAATCTTCTGCTTCTGTGATCTTGACACGTTTCCGGCATACTCGTGCGATTTCTGCGTGGGATGACTTCCGCTCTCAGAACCTTCATACCCTTTTCATCTAATATGATACAAAACTTTTTAATTACATTCATGCCGATAACGGCGTCTTCTCACAGTTTTTTCAAAACGTATATATCACTAGATACAAAACAGTTGCCGATATTTATTTCAGCGTTAAGATAGCCTAAAGGAATTATTTCATAATTTCCGATACCGTTTAAAATAATATGATCATTCTTTAGTTCTAGTTTACTAAGGTTTTCACAAATAGATTCTTTGATCTTTGCAATTTCACTACCGCTGTCAAACAATGCATTGGTTTCATAACCCATAATAGTAATTTTCTTTTTAATTTTATCATCGTTTGCATAAGATAAAATTTTAAACACATCTTTAGCACAATCAATAGCTTTGCGACCGAAATTCCCACATTTGAAGCATCGCAATCTCCTAGTTTTGCTTTAGCATTCATTATACCTATGACCCATTTCATTACAATTATAACAGATTATGTTTGTATGATGTGGAACGTGGTTATACGATTGCGACTGTTTGTTTCAATACTGTTCCCTGTAATTATATTTCAGTTTCGTTTCTTTACTTCTGTTTTCATTCCATCTGCACGAATCTGTAGTTTGTTTCTGAAAATTGTGTTTTTTCATACTTATGTTTTTAAAATCATTCTCGTTGTCCGACGTTTGTGTTAATATTAAGGTACGTACTCGCTACTCTACTTCCTTTTTCAGAAATTGTAGCAAATCCGTATTCTTATCTTTTTTCTGATTCGGTGGATCTATTTAATTCTAGATCTATATCATTCGGAATAGTTTTGATTAAAATCGGGAATAGTAACGTTCCGTAGGTGTTCGGTTCGACACCAAGACTTTCTAGCGCATTCACTTCAACGGAGACTGTATCATAAACTTTGTGTAATGTTCCTACATCTCTTGAATTTCTACACGGCGTCAGATTTAATAATTTCGACATGTGATAGCCTAAGATTAATTCTGCTCTTCCAAACCGAGATTCTGAAATTGAGATAGCTTTTTGATAATTTTCAGCCACGAGTGACAAACCAAAAAGCTATTTTCGCGTCACCTGATAAATATGTTGTGGAAGCGTGGACCACAGCAACCAAAATAAATGAGATACTCATCATGGAAAATAAAAGACCAGAGACTCTAAATTAAATTAAAGTCCTTTATTAGACCACTAGACTATATAAAGGATAGTATCTACAAATTTACAACAAAAAATTAGGAGATATGCGCACTACAAGTACGAGTACTGACGGCTAATCTCATGGCTAAAAATACATAGCCAAAACTCCGGAGCAAAATTTTCTCAGCTCTTAACGTCTCACTGGAAAATAACCTGGCAATCTCTGGCTCTGGCTCTGGCTCTCTCTCTGTCTCTCTCTCTCATTCTTCTAGAAGGATCTGGAAAATTCCGTTTCTCGAATTTTCTATCGAAATTTCCAATTATCAGCGTTTGCGTTTTCCCCATCTGCCTAGCCGGAGGGAGCGTCTTTCTACCCTTACAAACTGGATAGCCTGTTTATATCAATGTGACCCTAATTGGAAACTTGGAACCTAAATGATGCTCGGCCGTCCGCTTGCTTCTTCCCCGGCCATGTGGTCGAAATTAGAGATAATCGGACTTCCGGTCCTTAATTTCTTCCTTCCGAAAGCTCTTCTGATAAAGTTCACAGACAAGACCACACACATACTATATAAATACAGGGTGTCCATAATTAAAGTCCCACTTTCAAAAGACTGCAAAAAAAGAACCACTGGTCAGAATGACTTCAAATTTGAACTGAATATACTGGAAGAAGGGGGAAACGATTTGGCATAATAAAAAAAGTTCCAAAATGTATCAATAGATGGCGCTGTAAGCGGTTGGAACTTTTTTTTTATCATGCCAAATCTTTTCCCCCTTCTTCCAGTATATTTAGTTCAAATTTGAATTCATTCTGACCAGTGGTTCTTTTTTCGCAGCCTTTTGAAAGTGGGACTTTAATTATGGACACCCTGTATATAAATAAATATATATATATATATATATATATATATATATATTCCATTCAGGACATCACAATGCCATAAAATAATTAAAATTGTCCACTTCTGTTAATGCCTCGCTGTCGTGAATTGCATGTTTGAATTGCGTCTAATAATTTGACCATTTACTCATTTTGCAATTAAATACTTCTATAACTAAACGCGGAAGTTTCACTGGTGTGGCGTTTCTCGAAAATGAATCTTGCGAACTTAATTCTATCGATCTATTTTGATTCTTACATTCCCTTTCTAATTTCTTAATACATCTTTTAGCACTGACTTTGGATATTATTACCTCCTCATGATAATTTTCAGCTGAAATTGTTTCCTTCTCAAGCTTTTTTTCATCCGTAACATTATCCTCAATTTGACTATTTATTAATTTTAAATTTTCTTTATTATCGGGTAAAATTACAAGTAATTTTGCTATTAAATCTACATCTGCCGGAATTTCCTGCATAACGGCTTCCAATCTTTCGATTATTTTTGTCATGGCCGCTCTAAGCGTAGTACGCTTTTTCAGATTTTTATTTAGTGCTTTCAAAATGCAATATAATATGAATTCGCTTACCGTTTTGGTCTCTCGGGTTCAACAGATGTCTCTCTTTTCTGTTTGAAAAAGTCAATCAGCACACAACACACTCAGTTATTTTAAAGTCCAATTAATTCACGCTCAGTCATCAGTGCCAGTCCCCCACGTGTGTTAAGCGATGAAAGAGTCCTCAAATTTACACTACGATGTATATTTTAACATTATATATCGATGTACAATAAAGAGAAGTTATACAAGATGAACTAATATTGACATGGCAATATCGTCGTTCCAGCAGTCACTGGCAAACACAGTCCTAGGACCGTCTCGCCCACTCTTCAGTTACGGGGCCGTCATGCCCACTCTTTTCACACGACCGTCTGCGTCGGTATCCAGAGATCAACTGATGCGTAACCGTTCTCCCCGCGGGATGGTACTGTCTTCGCCTCGTTTGCTCAGTGCGGTTATATATATATATATATATATATATATATATATATATATATATATATATATACATACACACACACACATATATATATATACACAATACAATGATTTAATTACTTCGTAAATCCCTATAAAGGTCTGAAGTCTGATCCCTTTTGCGAGAATTGTTTAATACTGAAAATCGTCACATTGAAGTTACCTCTAAAAGTTATTGCATCAATTTATTTATAGCTACAAATCGGACTTCCCTCAACAAAACACTTTCTAATCCCTTCCAGGATCATGAACCTGATTGGGAACCCGAGCGCTTGAAATCTTGTCCCATTAATCTAACCTGAGGTACCATTTTGATCAAAAGCATGGACAAAAACTTTTACTCCATTTTAACGCCATTTTTTTTCTTTTTAGCTTTCAGATTTGTTACGACATAATTCTGATTCATTATCCCCCCCCTATCAAATTTTTATTTTCGATTTATATTGCTTTTAAAGTTAGTATTGAGTGAAATGTTTATACAAGTGTTTTAATTTTGTTTATATTGTCCACATTTATAATTGAAATGTTGTTATTTATAATGCTCTAGGCTGGAAGTTCCAGACCAGGTTTTATATAGGCTCCGGGCTGAAGTGTGAGGCTCCGGTATATATAGCACCACAAGGGTCGGTGTCTTTCTTAGCTAGCTGCCACCTCAATTTTGATCCATCACCCCTATGGGTGACATCTGGGGGGATCGTACCCTCTCCCACCCTCTCTGACCTCATAGAGGGACTTTCCGGTCAACGGATTTAATGTGCCTATATCTGGCCTAGACACCGATGTACTTAATGGCGCTTGTCGAGATTCGATCTGAGCACCCTCAACACCAAAAGCCAACGTGCTACAAGGCTACAAAGAGCCCATGTTTGAATTGTAATAACAATTGATGTACTATTATCTTATTTAAAATATTATGCAAAAGTTACGATATTTATTTTGCCACAACTAGTATTAATGGTACTTGTGTTTGAGTTGACGACGGATCTGACCACAAGCTTCATATTCTTCTCTGCGGTCTGTTACGAGTTAAAACGATTTTTCATGCGTCTCTCAGACATCTCTAGCTAATGTTAAATTTTAGTATATCCAAACAATGGGCAAACAACAAAGGAAAAAGTTCAAAAAGATCTTTTTAAGTTTACTTTTATAGGTTGGGTTAAGAGAAAATTCTAGAATTTTTGCTAAAAAGGCCTTTTAAAAATAAATATTTTCATATAGCGTGTTTTGTGAGCACATATAGACATTATTTGGAGGTTTTAAATTTTAAAAAAAGTTCGTGCAAATTAATTTAAATCACCTTTTAAGTGGAATAATTGATAACAGTTAGTAAATACTAATTATGAAATTGTTTTTTTAAAGTAAAATTTGTTTCATCTTGGCCTATGTTAATATATAGTAATTGTTCTAAAATTATTAAATGATGCAGAATCATATAAAAATAATCTTCTTACCCACTCGAGAAAATTAAGTCGTTTATTCAAGAAAAATGGCAAAAATAGTGATAAAAACGTAATGTACTTACACCGATATTTTTAAAGTCTATTCATGGATCATGAAATAAGAATAGAAACACGAAAAGAAAAAAAAATAGGTTCAAATACTAAAACTCTTTTTGACGTGTCGAGAGAGGATTGGAGGTTGGCCAAAAGAAAATAGTTCCCAGATTAAAACATTTATTCCATAACTTGGCAAACATATAGAATAAAAGACCTTCCGACAAGTCAATCTATTTTACATAAGGTCCTTTTTCGTCAACAAAACTTAAATAAAACAATTTATGAAAGATTAAATGACAAGAAACATACAGAATTACGGTATTAAAAATCTCTTTTGAAAACTGGATGATACATCATTTAACTTTATTTAAAACAAATAATTATCGTATTCTTAGAAAATTGACTTTAGTGTTATATTTGCCGTTGATAGCAAAATTTATGACTTTATTTTTCAGAGATTTTTGGGGTATTTTAAAGCTTTTAAACAAACAAGCAAACTGTAATCAATAATAATTGTTTTCTAAGAAAAGCACTCATTTAAATTTCTAGATTTTATTTTGAATTCAAATTTAAAGTCCTAATTATTTTTATTTTGAAATTTCACACACTATGAGTTTCTCTTTATTGCCAATCGATGCCACCAAGACTTGAAAATTGAGATACCGAATGAAAGGCGGGAGGGGACATTATATTAGAAATACAAAAAGGTCAAGATTTATTGGAACACTGACCATTCATGGATACACTCTCTGTAAGTAGACATAGGCGTAAGCGGCTGAAAATCCGTAGTCTTTTTCTTATGACAAAAATGCAGTTGTCAAGTCTTAGCTTTTAATTTAATAGACCTCAAACAATCAAAGTTTCTTTATTCATCCTGTACATAAAGCACTTGAGCAAAGGGAATGGGGGCTCAAAAGTCACGTCCCCTTTCCAATATTCGAGTTACTTTTTATATTACCACAATTGCTATTACTATAAAACAAGCCTGACAGTCCCCGGTCACGAAAGTTTTTTCAGGCTTCATCACCGATATATATATATATATATATATATCATTGCCTCTTTCTCAGTACATATTATACTTAATTGATTAAAAGGGAAGAAATAAATTTTGTAAAGAACATTAAAGATCATGTTCAGTTTATTCAGTTCAGAACAGTAATTTTGAGACAAATGTACCTATGGTACATTTCCCACTCAATGGTGTACAATGAACAAGGTATCTCAAATATTTACGATTTCAAGTTACATATTAATTACTTCAAGTAAAAGTTATGTGTGTAGCTAGGAATGTCCAGAACCAACACTGGAAGTAAATTTTTATCGATATACAAGGGCTTACACTGGGAAAAGAATTTAAGATATATTCAAATCATCTAACCATACGTTCGAGGGAGAATTTTTACACCAACATTGCCTCTATCTTGTCGAGATCTGTGTTGGAACAATATTTAATCGTATGAGGACATTGTATATTTGTAAATAATACCCAAAGCATTTTTCAAATGTTATTACCATTTTTATTATTTTGTTCCCTTAGAAGGCAAAGTCCTTAGTATTTCATAGCTTTGCATGTGTGAGTCAAACTTCAATTCGATTTCCTTAAAAGAATGTGAACTTTTAAGAACATATCAGGTATATCTATAGCATTCGATCTAGTTTAAGGGATAAAATATCCAGAGGAAGTACTTTAAAAATTCATTATTTAATGCTTTGTATAACCCTGTCATTACGAATCTGTGAATTATATTTTTGATTCCTAATTTAATAATATGATATGCAATTATCGAGATCAGTGGTGCGGAAACTGTGGGTCGCGACCCACAAAGTGGTCTCGGATAGTCTAAAGTAAATTAATATCATATTTAATTATTTATTTAAAAAACGTGCTTTAAGATGTCTGCCTACGTTCGGGGCGAATTTTTTTAAAAAAATAATTTTTTAAGGATTTTTTTGGTCTTTTATGGTAAAATAGTACTTGAAAATTAAAAAATAAACAAAAACTTACCTATAAATACCATAGTTTTTTATAGATTGGTCAATTTGAAGTAATTTTTAATGAAATTTAGCTAAAACGCCTATCACTCTGAACAAATTCTAATGCTACTATTCTAATTTCCTTCTCACACATGATACATATGACAGTTATCTTCCAAATGACCTACAGTCTAAGAGAAAATTTAAAATGCAAAAATAATACAGACAATTTTATGTTCCAATATGAAAATGTTCCCCGATTCGTCATTCCTTTCCTTATAAAATCAGCCCCAAACAAAAAAACTTTTTATAATACATCAATTATTGTACGTCATGTCATTAACAATAGCATCTAAAACATTTCCTGAAAATTTTATCAAATTATATGCATTATTATGTGAAATATCATGATAAAGGTACAGATTTGTGCCTTTGTACAGATTTGTACAGATTTGTACAGAAAAAATATAATTATGAGAAAAAAGAGTTTAAAGTTGTTTGTCACTTCAATTTTGTAGCAGACGATATTTTTTAAAATATCTATAACTCTGCTTCTGATTGATGTAGATTGAAAATCAAAACGGTTTTGAAAAGAGAAAAGATTGAATTACACGATTCTTGCAAAAAATAACATTGACCAAAATAGTCAAAATATGAAACTTTCAACGTAGGCAGTCACCTTAAATGTTTTATAATTACACATTTTTAATATTTTTATTTATATTTTATACGTTAAAAAATATCATATGATATTGTTAAATAAGGTATCAAACAGTTTTATAATAAAATCTCTATCAGAAAAACACTATACTTCCATTTGCTTCTACCTCTCTGTGTGAGACTGGTTTTTTAAAAATACTAGCTGTAAAAACAGAAAAACGATGAAGACTTAACTCGGAAGATGATACGGGAGTAGTACTCTCACATATTTCACCAAATACTGAGTAGATTTTATCTGAGGTCCAGGCCTCGCCTTTCTCATTAATTTATTTACATTTTATTTTTATATAATTAGATGAAGTTTATAATTTTCAATGTTTTAATACTTCGCTAATAATTATGAAATCATGCTCTAATTTTTGCTAGTCTTAGCACGCATTAATATTTAAAAAATAAAGTTTTAGTCACATGAGATTTGCCAAAAACAAAAACAAGACATATATTTATTGTTATTATAATATTGCAAAGTAGATATATACGCAAAATCTACAGATATTGATTTTTAAAATAGTTTGTCAAAATTTGCTTATTTGTTTTTTCTAATTTTTTAAAATATTGCTAGTACCAAAAAAATTTCATAGAAGGTCGAGTCACATTTTATTTAAAGAAAGTGGGTGGAGGTCGAAAAAAATTTGCTTACCACTAGTCTAGATCACACGCAAAGACCACATATTTTACACCATTATACAGAGGCTATTCACACATTTTTTAGACGATGTATATTGTATTCAAAAAACTAAATTGCATAAAATTCTTGTGTTTTAAATGTTCTATTTGCAATCCCTTATTCTGAACTATCTTTCGACACCGCAATTTCCAGGATAATAATGCCTTTTGAAGTGTCAGAAGAGGTATTCTATCCCATTCCTTCTGAACAGCTTTCCAGAGTCCCGTAAGGGTTTTGGGACGACGTTTGGATAATGCAGATTTTAAAAGTCCGAAAGCACAAAAATCCATAGGTGATACATCGGGAGATTTAGTAAGGATATCAGTGAAGGGTATGGCCTTGATACCAGTTTTTTGTTCCATTTCTTTTAGGAGATTTACAGTGGATTTTGACGTGTGACTGCTAGCTTTGTCCTGATGGAGTCTCACAGATTGATGGCACTGTGGGTAAAGCGATGGTATTTCATTCAGAAAAATTGGCGATAAAATATGTTCCTGACAGTATATGGAGTTAATCTTGACATTTTTTTCCACTCCCTTTTTTTTTTTTTTAACTTGCCGTTATAAGAAAAACCAGCAACAATCATGAATCCCTTAGAAAAACTTTCTTTCGATTCTTTGAACCATGTACTTAAATTTTTTCTCCCCTTTTATGATAATAAATGGCTCTTTTTTTGTTGCAATCATTTAAATACACCCATGATTCATCTATTGTGACAATTGTTTTCCATTTTTATTTGGATAAGTGTTTCTCATATAGAATTCTGCAGCGTGTTCTGCGTTCAGCGATATGATTTGGAAGAAGACGGTGCACATTGCGTTTTTTCGCTTTCTTAAGATTTAAATCAACGTTTATCATTTTGTTTACAGTGGACACCGAGCATTTTAATGATTTTGCAACTGTCCTTTGACTAGGGAGATTTTATTTTAACATTAAACAACTTACCTTCGCAATAGTCGAAGATGTCCGTTTTGTCCTTGGATACTTGTTTGGAATTTTTGTCCCACTTGAGGCTCCAATTTGACGTTTTTTTTCCTTTCTTGTTGACGATATTACCTATAAACGCTTTAGATATCACAAAACCATGACTCTCACATCGTTTTTGGATAACGGAGTATGCATATTTCTCTTCGGAAAGAGCATAAATGTAGCCTTCGAACCACTGCTTTGTTAAAAACGCCATTTTGAATAAAACCAAAACTTTCAAGTCGCAGACGATAATTTTGACTTTTAAAAACATAGTACAATTGCAATTATTTCTTTTGCAGCAAACGATTTTGTATTACCGCATACCAAAATCGTCTAAAAAATGTGCGAACAACCTCTGTATAACATAAAAAAAATTTCTACCTTAGTCAATGTTTTATCGAAATCTAAAGGTCTAGAACAGTGGTTCTTAAACTTTTATTGATCAGGAACCACTTGCCCTCCCAAAAAAAAATAATAAATAAATTTTTAAAAAAATCATCGGTAACCCCTCCCAATTCTTTTAGGGGCAAAAATGGGTTACATTTTCTGAATAAACAAATTATTTGTGATAATCAACTTTAATAAAATGTTACAAATAAACTTAATAAGTATAAAAAATTTAACATAACGGAAAACTTAATAGCAAACAAAAAAGGCCTACGAAAACTTAAAAATGAACGCGATTTTTCAGATTGCATTTTCTTTACTAGCTGGAAAATTGCTGTGATGCTGCGAGTTCACATTACACAAAACATATTAGAAAATTTTAAGCAAAACAAGGATTGTTTTTCGTACTGAAAATGTCAGAAAGCTAAAAAATACAGGAATTTTTAGAATTTGCTCAAAAAATTGGGATTTGAAAGTATTTTTGCTCGCAGTCTAGAAATTTGTTTTTGAATTCGTGGTCCTTTTGAAACAATGAAATGAATATTTTTATCACTTCTGACTTTGCGGAAAAATGGAAAATTTTTTTTTTTACTCACAATCTTAAAAAATTGTTTAAATTCGCGGTCGTTTTGAAACGATGAAATCAATTTTTTATTAATTCTGACCTCACGGATCTGACTGATAAACTGTTCTTTTAAAGTTTCAATTATTTTGCATGATTTAAAAGCTATAAACGTTTTTTTGAAAATGAAAATTATTTTGCCTGAATCAAAAGTAATATTTTGGACGGGAATGTGCTACTTCTGACGAGAAAGTTTCCATAACAGACACGGGAATAGGCACATTTGCTGAACTTGCTACAAAACTACGGAAAATCTGTTTTAAGCATCTCATAAAATTTAATGGATTTATACATATTATATGTATACCTATATATACCTATTTAAGGGAAAAAATATATATACTTCCCCTCCAAAAACAAATTTGTTGTTCTTAATATATTTTTAGTACTCTAAGTTTACCATGATACTAGTTTGACTGGTAGGATTGCATTATTTCCCTCAATATATGATATCAAAATTCAGAGTACTACTTAATTTCCAAAAATAAAATAAATTTGTAATATATCATGCCAAAAAAAATTATTTGCCAATTTAAGGTATGCGCCTACCTTTTAAGCAATTTTTCTTAAATGTAAAATTTTTATGAAACACATGTGTTTTTAGTTAAAATAGGGAACTATGAATTAAAATTATAAGAACTATGAATATTGATAGATAATCATAGTTCTTATAATTTATAAGATAAAATTATAAGAACTATGAATATATATATTGAACTATGAATTAATATTATATTCATATTTTTTAAACTATGAATTAAAAAAATAAGGAAATTTTGCTTACCTTTTTAAATTTAGGCAATATTTAGCCAAATTTTAGTAAAAATTAACGCTTATGCCAAACCTTCTATAACACAATCCAACCACTATATTTCACTTTTTTTCAACAATATATTAGTAAATAACTTACCTGTGTTATGAAGCAAAAGATTAGCAATAATTCTTAAATTTACTAATATATATCAAATTTTATATACACAACATATTTTTTAAATATATATTTTTTCAATAAAAATAGCTCTTAAATTATTAAATACATATTTATAAGCTATGTTTTCCTTCATAACATACCAATAAATGAGCAGAATCCTTGTGACAAAATTTTATTTCAATATCTTAAAAAGCTTTTAAGAAATGAGATTTTTCGTAAACGTAGAAAAGGAAAAATACAGTTTTCCAGAAAACGCAAATAAAGATTTTAATGTACCCCAAAAATTATGTATATATTTTACAACCTCAAAATTCACCATACTTGTAGGTCAAGCCTTCCTTGCCTTCTTTTTAATTAGTTTTGATTTTCTTTTAGCTTTTAGTATTTTTCTGAATGTTTTTGTAGTTGGCAGTATTTGTCACCTCGATTTCCTTATCAGCCTGACGTCAATTTCCTTGTTTTTTGACATTTTTGGTTTAGTTTTTATTTCTAAATAATCAGGTACGAGACCAATAAAACCTGAATTGAATAGTATCACTGCAATAGAAGCACCTAAAAAGAATGTCCGTAGTCAAAAAAAATTTTCTTTAGGCAAAATATTCAACAAATCATTGTTAAACGTGTCATTATTGTTCTGAGTTATGCCATGCAAACATTTTTTAGTAATTTCTGGTCAAAAAGTTCTAAGTAAGTTTAAAAGTAAAGAAACGGCTGTTTAAATTCATTGTTTACATTTCTGAACCAGACTAGCCTGGACATCTTAGATCTTCTTGACCGGCTTTCTTCTGGACACACTATCCATTTTCAGTGTATACCTTGCCATGTTGGAATTGACGGTAATGAAAGGGCTGATATTTTAGCCAGGACTGCTGCTGAGGAATGCGTGATCCCTTGTGGGGCTCTTACATTTAGACAGATTTTCTCCTTTAATAAGACAGAACTAAATCATCTTTGGAGAACTCCTCCTTGCCACCCATGGTACTTTGGAAGAAGTCCGAGTGGGTATTTCCAGCTCAAGCCTAGAACAATGGCGGCTCCAAGGTGGGGCAGTAGGGGTAATTGCCACCCCACCCCCCAAAAAAAAGCCCTGCGTATTTTTTTTTCATGGCCTAAAATTATATAACCGTAGACCTATTTCTAAATGAGTTTACATTTAAAACAAGAGGATGTTTATTTCTTAAATATATATATATTTATTTATTTATATATATATATATATATATATATATATATATATATATATATATATATACATATATATATATATATATATATATATATATATACATATATATATATATATATATATATATATATATATATATATATATATATATATATATATATATATATATATATATATATCCGAAATCACCTATAGAGAGCGTTGTACAACTGGACATATGCTGAAAATACACGTAAACACATTTTAAACACATTTTATTTGAACGTACCAAATATTCACGTGACAAATACCTTACTGACGCAGGGAATGCTGCTCAATATGTATCCCTTCTTGTAGATGTAAAATCCGCAGTCTGTGGTCAGCTTGTTAAACTGCCGATCGTAGCTGGTCGACTGAAATGCTTCTCATGTGCAGAGTGATATCTTCTTTCAAGTCTGCCAAGGTTACTAGACGTCCTCGATAAACAAGATTTTATCGAGTCCCCACAGCCAAACTCACACGGATTAAGATCCGGAGAAGGTCAAGTTGTCGGAAACGCATGACTGATTATTCTGTAATTAGTGAAATGTTGCCGATGAAAGTGCTGTACACAGAGTACAATATGTGGAGGCGCTCCATATTGCATAAAAATAACTGAATCAAGACATTGCCGCTGTTGCAAATGGAGTACATAAAAAGTTTCAAGCACCCTTTTGCATATGTTGGCCGTCACAGTGCATGTCACAGGGTCATTGCGAGTAGCCGCTTCTAAAAAGAAATTTCGAAGAATGAATGTGGCTGTGAGTCCACACCAGACTGTAACTTTCGGTGAGTGGAGTTGAATCTCTTGGAAGGTACGGGTATTTTCCGTGTCCCAAATGCGGCAGTTAGGGGTGTTCACTGTTTCACTGAGGTGGAAATGGGCCTTGTCACCTCACATTATCTGCCATGGCACGATGCATCCATTTCAGTTCTAGGAAAAAAAGTCAATGCAAAGGTCAGTCGCTTCCCCCTGTCGACGGTCAGGAACTGTTAATTTTGTCTAATTTTCTACGGGAAACAATGCATCATTTTTCGCAGTACGTTCCACACTGGGCTGTTGGGAACACCCAAGTGTCGTGACACTGTACGTGCACTATTACAGCCTACAACATTATCCATTGACTGTTCAACAGTAGTGATGGCAACATCTTCAACGACATCTGAACGAACCGGTTTTTGTCCTCGACCCGGTTGAACTCCAAGATGTCCAGATTTTTCGAATCGAGCTATCATTCTCCCGAGACCTTGTGAAAGAAATGGTCCTTTGCGCAAATTCTTAAGTCCCCAAAACTCTCGAAGTGCAGCTGCAGCATTTCCTTTGTTTTCATAAAAGAGCTTCACAAGAAAAACGCGTTCTGGCAGCGGGACAGCCATCATTGATAAGAATGACATTTCCCAGTTTTTATCCTTTTTTTTATACCCAGAGTATGGCTGCAAACCAAGGGTTTATGAAAATTTTTGTGCTTACAGTGTGAAATTGCAGTTACAATGGCAGTTTAATCTTCTTTACTTTTTATTCTCTTTTTCCATAATGGTAATAGAAATTTAAAAGAAAAAAACTTCATTTCTCATGTGTTTTATTTTCTATTATTATTTTAGTCTTTTTTACTATTTCCTGTTCTACAGCGCCACCTATCGGTATTTCTGAAACTATTTTTTTCAGCCAAATCCATTTCTCTCTGTCTTGAATAGTATGTGTACAAAATTTGAAGCATTTACACTTAGTAGCTTGCTATACAGGGAGGTCAGAGTAGGGGTATTTTAATTCTGGTCACCCGGCATTTAATATGCCATTTTTGAGAAGATGTTATACATAGTTTCCTTTTTCTATTAAAGTTTTGATCGTTTTTATGGTTTCATCTCGTTCTTGGGCAGCTTTAACTTTGACGGTTACGACGTCTTCCGTATTTGAAATAATTAGCACAGTATCAACATGTTTGATCTGTGCATCTGACCTATGAATAACTTCGAAGTTAAATTCTCCCAGGAATAATTACCATCTTGCAGTTTTCGGGGAAAGGTGTTTTTTGGCCCATTGTCATCTGGAAAACGACGCAGTCAGTTACAATTGTAAATCTGGAACCAAGCAAGTAATTCCTAAATTTCTTTAAAGGTTCTATAATTGTGAAAGCTTCTAATTCATATGAGAAATATTTTTCTTCAGCTTTTGACGTCTTTTTGTTCATGGATAGGGTGATATTTTCCATTTTCAGCTTCTTGCAATAACGCAGCTGAGTATCTATGTTTGCTAGTGTCAGTATACATTTCGAGTTTTCTGCCTTGCGTGAATATACTCAAAACGGTTCAGTAGCGAGATATTGTTTTAATCTCAAAAAGGCTTTTTCTTGGTTTGGAACAAAAATATATTTCTCGGGATTTCTCAGCAAGTCGCTCAAAGGTTTGCGAGTAACCAGGGATAAATTTTAAAATATATCCCGTGAGACCTAGAAAGCTTTGACTTGCTAAGTTCTCGTTGGCTGAAGAAATTTCTGCACTGCGGCTGTTTTTTTACAGAGATGGTTTAACAGTTCCTTTTCCGATGACATGACCTAAGAATTCTACTTTTTGAATTAAAAACTGGCATTTCTTGAATTTAATTTTTAATCTGTATCGAGAGGCTACTTCTAAAACTTCGCGCAGTCGTTTAATACCTTCTTTTTCATCTACTGGCGGAATAGTTATATCGTCCATGTACAAAACAACAATACTTTCACAATGAGATTTCGGAATGCATGAAACATATATCTTTGGAAAACACTGCGGCTGTTAGAGATGCCAAAAGGTGTTTTCGAAAATTCATATTGACCAACGAGGGTTATAAAACTAGTAAATTTGGGACTATTTTCTTCTACTTCGACATCAAAAAACTCATTTCGGAGATCAATCGTTTTGAATATTTTTGCACCCTGTAATTTATCCAAAAGTCTTCAATTAACGGTAAAGGGAAACGATCATTTATTGTTTTCTTTTTTAATGCTCGGTAATCAACACAGAGTCACGTAGACCCGTCTTTTCCTTTAACTAAAACAATCGGGCTTGCGTCGTCAGAGCAACTAGGTTAAATTTATCCAACTTCTATCCATTCTTTAATTTGTTGATCTACAAATTATTTCTTGGGGATTGCTAAACGTCGAGGTCTTTGATATACGGGAATATCGTCGGTTAAAATTATCTTCATAGAAATACCTACGGTTTTGGTTTTGTTTGGCGTATATGTAGAAACAAGTTGGAAAATAGTGTCTCCTTGCTGCTTATTTTTAATGTGATTTAAATATGTTTCATTAAAAAGAAAGTTCGGTAAATTTTCCATCAACAATAAAAAGTTTTCCATCTTGGAGGGCTTCTTTAATGATTAAAGTATCTTTTTTTCAAAATAACATCCGAGAGATCTAACATAGGTGTGCCAATAATAAGGTCTACCGTTATCGCTTCATTCGAGACAACATGGAATAGTAATTCGAAGGGGTGATCATTGATTTCCTCGGTATGCATAAAAGAACCCTTCTTATGCACTTCTCGAGACCCTAGTCCTGACAGACATGGGACGGTGGGGAAAACAGCTGGTAGACCCATTCGTTCATAGCAACCTTCTCGGATTACGTTTACTGTTGCACCGCAGTCGAAAATACCGGTCAATTCCTTATCGTTCAACTTGACTCTTATCTGGACTAGAGTTTTTCTCTTCGGGAACACTGCTACTGATACTGACGGCTTGATTCGGGCTTTTATTACTTTTCACTGAGCAGTTAGCAAAAATGTGGTCATTCTTATACTGATTACAGTTGAAACATTTTCTTTCGTGATCTTTAAAAGGACAAACAATGTGATTTTTATTACCGCAATTTCTAACGCGCTGAAAGCGGTGAGGTACGGCAGAAGGGTGAAGGTTTATTTCTTTTTTGTCGTTTCTGGTTCAGTTGGAATCCGAGTTTGAATTCATATTTTTTCGTAAATAGCTAATTTTTCCTTGAACTCTTTCATATCTCTCGTACTGTAAAGAATTGCTTTGTTAGATGGTTTATCGGGAATACCATCTATTACGCATTGAATTAGGTATTCGGTTTCGGTGTTACCGCTGCTTGCTAGTTCTTTCATAACCAGAAAATAATCGTGCAGAGATTTTCTTATTTAAACGACGTTTCGTCAACATTTTATGGAGTTAGCAGCTTATGCACATTGACGCACATTCATGTTCGAGAACTAATTTAAGCCTAGCCCATGAAGTTAAGCCAGATTCACCTTGAATGAAGCGTTTAGCTAAACCAGATGATGATCTCTTCGCAAAAAATAATTTTCGCAGATCATTCCATCCGCAAATACCTGCCGTTTCTTCGAACTTAATCATCCACTTTGAGACGCAATAATTATTTTTCCCGTCAAATTTTCTCGAACTGTCTTCGATATCGTGATAAGAAATAGTAAATTTAGAAAATTTATCTACTGATGGTTGTAAACGGGTTACACTCACTTCGCTACAGGTTTATTCATTAACATGTTCGTCATCAGAATCATCATTGTCAAATTCATAACTATCTGTTTTAAAAGTTTTAATATCGAATAGTCTATCGAAAACTCGAGTAGCAAGAATAGTTTCATTTCCTCCACAGTCAATACATAAAATATTAAAAAATGTAATTAAATCCGCAAGCCTAACGTGTTTCACAGCAAAAGTCAATTTCTTTTCATAATGTTCGTCATTATTCTGATAGTCAAAGCCAGAAAATTATCTTAACCTTTTCCTGTTTAATCGTTCACCTGTTTCAAAAACGAAACTATGCAAACATGTTATAGATTTAACAGGAGCAGACTTCAAGTTCGCTTTGGTTTAAGGAACATGAACTAATTTAATTTTTTTTCATTTAGAATCGTTAATCGTAGCAGTAATCGTAATTCTTAAAAATAGAATAGTCGTAATTAATCGTAATTCGGAGAAACAAAACAGTAATCGTAATTCATAAAAATATAATGTCTTACTTTTGTTGGAGTCCGTTTGTGTTGCGTAGTAATGCGTCACTGGGGATTCCCTTCTTATATTTGTTCACACTTTTCAATTCAAATGCAATCCCACTCCTGACACTAAATCTGTGAGGCGTAACGACTGGAGTTACTCAGCCTCAGTCGTAAACTAATTAAAAACCATCGCAAAGAACAAATAATTATAATTTATTTTCATAGAGAATTGAAAATAACGTAGTCCGTCTACGACGCAATCCAAAGCGGGAGTCATAATGTACACCCCAAACAGAGCATGAGAGGGTCGGAACAGTGTGTATGCTAGCGACGCCCTCTTTCTCCAGACATAATATGTGTTTACAAATAACGTTATTATAAAGTTCAAAGCTCAGTTCGGCGCTCTCTCTCTCTGTATACAAACACACACATACACACACACACACACACACACACATATATATATATATATATATATATATATATATATATATATATATATATATATATATATATATATATATATATATATATACATACATATATATATATATATGTGTGTGTGTATAGATTTATATATATATGTATATATATATATATGTGTGGGACAATTGTTTTGTAGGTTCATTCAAATTTCCTTTTAATCTTGCATTAGTTATATCTTTTGCTACACATTTGCTGTACGGCGGCGACTAACTTGTAACAAACGTTGTAATGTAACACCAGATTTAGTTTACCAGTGCTTGAAAGCGAGTGACGAGCAACAAGCGGGTTAATTTGCGCAATCGTGCTTTACTGGACTGTCAGTTTTTTCCGCTAATCCCTTTAATCGTTGCATTTCAAGTCAGTGCAGGTCACTCTGAATTGAATAAAGTGAAGCACTATTTGAGCCGAGCATTCGCGAAAAAAGCTTGGGTAAACTTGTAGTGTATCAAAGGTTCAGAGGGTAGTAGAAGGTAAAAATAAATAAGAAAACATTCTAACTTCGCAACAACTTTTACTTAACAACTTTGGCCGTTATTCAAACTGTAAAATAGTAGTAAGTTTGGGGGGGGGGATGTGAATGAAAACACTAAAATGGCCCGCATAACCAGTATCAATGATAATTTTACACTGTCCAACTGAAAATCCCATTACACCTTGATAATAAAAAGAGCAATTATAGAATTGTTTTAATTATCATTTTGTTTAAAAATATCATTCTACTTAAAGACTATATTAAACATATTTTAGACAAATTTCAATAGAAATAAATGTGAAGATTTTTGTTTCGAGTTTAAAATAAAATAAGTCCATGTTATAAAACTGCAAAAATTAAACTCATAGCTAAATACTGGCCAATATGTTGGAAATTATGGCTGGTTAAGGGCATTGGAGTGATTTGCTGCCAAAACTAGTATCAGCCTGGATTATTTGACCATAGCTTCGAAATGACCATTAGACCAACAATTCTCAAACAGTGATACGCGAGAATCTCTGAAGGTAAACTTAGCAAAAAATAACCAGAAAAATATTTTGTCTGATATCTGAGAAACTATTCAAACTAATATTCTACTCATTAAAATATTCTTAAATTTAAATATCTGTTATTATATTAGGGCTTGATATTTTGTTATCCTTGATCTGTGGAATGTAATTGCAAATATTTACTTACTGTTGATTTTAGCAATAGTTTGAGTCATACGCGCTACTACTTTCTTCTTTTCCTTCCAATTATTATATGACTCAGTTGGTTAAAACTTGTTGAAAATGAAGTGGACACAAAAGTATAGCTGAATTTGGCACTGGGCTTCTACTTTAATGTTTCGGCTGGAAAGCATGATATATGAGATACGAGACAAACATCCATATGATTAAACGACTTTGAAGATTCGTAATCCAGAATAGGGGTAGACAATTTTCAGTTAGAAACTTTTGTGTCATCCAGTACCCTGTTTTTTTTTGTTCTTTCGACGAAATACTGAAGAAATTCTATAAAACTTTTCAACAGGATATTTACAAAACATGATGTATAAAAACATGAGAATAATTTCTGTTTATTTTAAAGAGAAATAAAAATGAATAATTGCCCCAAAACATCGAGATGAAATCAGGCAGGGGAAAACAAATGCCACTCCTCTGAAAGAAAGGGGTAAGCTAAGATCTGAATAATTTCATACTTCAACTTTGATTATAACTGTGAAGAACTAACATGCGATCACATTCTAGAAGAAAATCATTAATGCAAAAACACCAAATATGATTTGGTAATAGTTTTCTAGACCCACTAAGAAAAAAGTTAATGTGGCATTACGGCCTCAAAACCTAGGCAGTGATTTTGTAATTAAAACTTAATATCTTAGAAGTGAATATTATCTATGCAAAAACTTATTTCGAGATTTGAAACCTTTGCTTGATTTGTTCACAATTTTTTTAAGCGGAGTGTGATTCATTGCCTTAGGGCATTTAGCCAAATTTCAGTAATTTTTATTTAGGAAGGAAAACATTCAATAGCACAAATGAGGACGGATGTCTCACAGTCAGTCAATTATGTTGTCTCCACAGTGTGTTGAATACATACAAAAGCCATTTCAGAACAGGCTCTCCAAACAGGTGGTGACAAAAAGAAATCCATTGCTCTATAGTAAGTAGTACATGCATGACGTGAGAGCCTGAGACCGAAGTCAACATAAGCTGGGATTCTACATTTAAGATAAGTAATTCCCAAACTTTATGTACTCAAGAAACACCTGAGTGCTTTGTAGGGTCATGGCGTACTACTGGCTATGTTATAACTTCTTGAGGGGGGTCAAATAAATTCTATACACATATGAATAACTTTACAAAATGTATTTAAGTATAAATAAAACAAAATACAGAAAATAAATCCATAAAACTTGAAAAACTGTTTATACTTAATTGTTATTAACAAATGGCAATTACAATTTTCTAAAACTAAAATAGGTTTATCACGAGGTTTAATGAGAAACTCTGTTACTTATGCTTATCTATATATATAAAACAGTTCCGTAACTGACTCATTCATTCACTGACTGACTGACATACAACGCACAGACCAAACCGTTGGACCTAAAGGGCTGAAATTTTGCATGGCGATTCTTCTAATAGTGTAGGGGTGCACTAAGAAAGATTTTTCAAAAATTCTTCTTAGATTTTTTTAAATTAATTTTTTAAGCTGTTTTTTAAACTTTTTTTACGTTTGCATTTAAAATAATACATTGAGGGTTATAAAATTTATATCACGAGAGATCATAAAAATTCCTTCAAAATGAAATTTTTTTTTAATTTTTACCTCCATTTCCTGATTTTTGGTGAATTTTTAAAGATTAATTTTTAGAATTTAATTTATTAAATGCTGATCACGTGATTTCTTTTTCTGGTACTTTCAATAAATTTATCGTTACGTGCGTAACAACTAAATAGACAAAAAAATATTTTTTTCTCTTTCTAATGCAGCAGACGATTGGATATTATCCAAAAAAAATGCATATCCCTTACGATTTTTTTATAAATATATTTTATAAATATATTTTTTATAAATATATATTTTACATCAATTGTATACATTGATCATCGCATTTATTATAAATATATATATTTATTTTTTGGCATAAATTGCATACGTTGACCGTTGTATTTAATTTGAATGTACTCCGTAGCGAAGCTCGGGTTTTCAGCTAGTATACATATTTATAACAGTTCCGTAACTGACTCATTCACTGACTAACATACAACGCACAGACCAAACCGCTGGACCAAAAGGGCTGAAATTTTGCATGGCGATTCTTCTTATAGTGTAGGGGTGCACTAAGAAAGATTTTTCAAAAATTCTTCTTAGATTTTTTTAAATTAAATTTTTAAGCTGTATTTTTTTACTTTTTTACTTTTGCATTTAAAATAATACTATGAGGGTTACAAAATTTATATCACGAGAAAGATCATAAAAATTCCTTTAAAATGAAATTTTTTTCGAATCTTTACCTCCATTTTCTGATTTTTGGTGAATTTTTAAAGATTAAATTTTAGAATTTAATTTATTAAATGCTGATCACGTGATTTCTTTTTCTGGTACTTTGAATAAATTCATAGTCATGTGCATAACAACTAAATAAACAAAAAATATTATTTTTCCTTGCTAATGCAGCAGACGATTGGACATTATCCAAAAAAATATTAAAATGCAGTAAAAGAAATGTTCTACAAACTGTACTATATTAACTGTACTATATTCTTTAGTATTCTTTATATTAGATTTAATTTGAATATTTTCTTCTACATTATTTTATCTATAAAATTATCCTTTACGATTTTCTTATAAATATATATATATATATATATATATATATATTTTACATTAATTGTATACATTGATAGTCGTATTTATCATATAATATATATATATATTTGGCATGAATTGCATACATTGACCGTTGTATTTAATTTGGATGTACTCCGTAGCGAAGTACTTGTTTTCAGCTAGTCTATATATATAAAACAGTTCCGTAACTGACTCACTGACTGACTGACTGACTGATATACAACGCACAGACCAAACCGCTGGACCTAAAGAGCTGAAATTTTGCATGGGGATTCTTCTTATCGTGTAGGGGTGCACTAAGAAAGATTTTTCAAAAATTCTTCTTAGATTTTTTTAAAATTAAATTTTTAAGCTGTGTTTGTAACTTTTTTTAAGTTTGCATTTAAAACAATAATTTGAGGGTTATAAAATTTATATCACGAGAAAGATCCTAAAAATTCCTTTAAAAGGAGATATTTTTCGAATCTTTACCTCCATTTTCTGATTTTTGGTGAATTTTTAAAGATTAATTTTTAGAATTCAATTTATTAAATGCTGATCACGTGATTTCTTTTTCTGGTACTTTAAATAAATTTATCGTCACGTGCATAACTACTTAATAGACAAAAAAATATTTTTTTTTTCTTGCTAATGCGGCAGACGATTGGACATATTAAAATACAGTAAAATATATTATGTTCCTCAAACTGTACTATATTAACTGTACTATATTCTTTAGTATTCTATTAGATTTAATTTGAATATTTTCTTCTACATTATTTTGTCTATAAAAATATGCGTTCCGATTTTTTTATAAATATATTTTTTTGTTTTTTTTACATCAATTGTATACATTGATTGTCGTATTTATTATATATATATATATATATATATTGGCATTAGTTGCATACATTGACCGTTGTATTTAATTTGAATGTACTCCGTAGCGAAGTGCGGGTTTTCAGCTAGTTTCTTATAAGAACTTCTATGTCAGGTTCAATACAGCTTATCTATAATCTTAAGTCATTTTCCCCTCTCAATCTATTCCTGTACTTGTTTTTCACACCCACTAGCTCTGAAAAGCCTTCTGTGTACCACCTCAAATACTACCAGTGGTACGCGTAACACTAGTTGGGAGCCATTGTTTTAAATCATTATTTGGACCCGTGATTGCCTAAGAATGGAGTTAAGAAAATAGATCAGACAGAAAAATTCAAAATATAAACAAAAATGTAGCTTTTTGTAAAAAAATTATTAATATTAAACAGTTTCTTTAAAACTGACTTGAAAACAAATACTTTTTTTAAAAGCGCAAACCGCAAGAGACTGAAGTTTTGGTTGGGGTTCATTCAAACATGAAATCGTTCGGGGTTGAGGCTTGAATACTGAGTCAGAAATTACATATAAGAGGATGTAGGCAATTCTTTAAGTAGAGTGAATTTTTGGAGTTGCTACTTTTAGGAATCGGGAATCTATTAATTAGATGTAAGTTTTTATTGTGAGTGATAAATCGGTAAGGAAAGGAGACACTTAAGATTCCTTAATTCACTATTTTTGCTATCATTTTCAAAGAGTTTAAGACAGTTTACCTTATTCTCGAGAGGAATATATACATATGTATATACAAAGTGAGCTGTTGGCTGAGTCGTCAGTGTTGAATGAGAGAGTAAACAGTATTTTGATCTCTGCCGTGGGTTGCCAAGCAACGAGACCAAACGCCCTAATGTTTACGCTAAATTTGCGGGCGTGGGAAATGATGGAATCCGAAAGACTGGAAGAGTAAGAATGTGTTAAAACGTTAAACTATAGACCAGCGGTGAGTGAACTGTGCGTCCAGACCCTCAAGGGAAGGGGGGAGAGGGGGTCACGAAAAAATTGGGAGCGTAAGGGATAGTTTCAAGTAAATTTATGTCATATTGAATTATTTAATTAAAAATATGCTCCACATCTTCTATAATTACGTATTATACGATCAATACGTTACCTGGAACATAATACGAGAGTAGCCCTCTCAAATATTGAACAAATATTATATGAGTTCCAGAATCAACATGCTCATTCATTTTTTTTTCTATTTTAGTTTATATAAATAAATGAAGTTCATAATTTTCAATGTTCTAATATGAGGCTAATAATTTAGAAATCCCGCTATTTTTTTGCTTTTAATTTTCTTTAATCTTTACCTAAATGAAATAAATGTAAATTAATTTTTAGATATGAAGTTTACCCAAAATCTATAGTTCATTGTATTTTAATATAGTTTGTCAAAATTAATGCTTATTTCTTTTATCTAAATGAAAAAAGAAATGCTTATTTCTTTATTCTATTTTTTTTTGTTAACAATTTCCAAAAAATTTTAAAAAAATTTGTAACTTTCAAATAATTTTCATTAAGGATCAAGGGATATTTTTATTTAAAAAAAATAGGTTACAGTCTAAAAAATTGTACGCTACATTGCCGTAGTCGTATACAGTACTGGAGACGTATTATTACAGAAGATACATAACAAGTTGCGGTTTTTTCACTTTACTGATCATGCTTCAATGATCCCTTTTTCAAATAATTTATAAAAGAATGCCCTTATAATTGCTTTCTTTATTTATATTGTTTTATAAATTTACATATTTCACACTTTTGTCTTGCAAGAAGAAAAACTGCTAAATTTGTGTTATTTTTTTCCCGGGAAAATTCAAAGTAGCGGCATATCGAATAACCCCCCTTATATATATATATATATATATATATATATATATATATATATATATATAACCCCCTTTTTGGTACAACTTATAGCTGCTACATTTAGGTTGTTAAAGATAAATAATGCCCAATGTTGTCAAATGAACGTTTCACTGAATTGATTCGAACTGAAACAATTAAATATATGCCAAATTTGAATAATTTGGAAACAATGAAACGAAAATTGATTATTAAAGATTAAAGATATTTGAGAATTTAGAAATATTAATTATTCTGACCAATGGAGATTGATACATTTAATAAAAACTTTAGGAAAAACAACGCATAAAATTTCTTTCATATCAAATATAGCCTTTATATGTTTTTGGCTGTTCTGAGTATGTAGACACACCCAAAAGGGTTTTAACAATGTTTATCTAGGCCACCGCTGATAGGTATGTTACGTTAAAAATATTATTCCTGATTACACATCGTAAAATTGTAGTCGTAGGGCTGAAGTGATCACATTTCAATAATAAATACATATTTTCATATCCAAAAACACATTTATAAAGACATTCTGGAAGCGAGAGGAGGTCTTCCCTGAAATGGATCCTCGAATCTATCTGAAAAAAAAGAAAATTTCGCAGTTAAGCAATGCCTTATATGTAGTCTAAAAGTGCTATGCTGTCTATTATCTCACGGATCAATTTTAGATTAGCGCTTGCTTGAGGGTAAATATAAAAATTATGAAAAGTTTAAAAGGGGTTAAATAAATTAGTAATTTATCGAACAAATTAAGTGAAGGAATGATTTTAATTAAGTGAGGGAATAAGAAATATTTCTTGGTATGACATACACACATGTGTGTATATATATAAATAAATAAATAATATATATATATATATATATATATATATATATATATATATTCATCTCAGTTAAATTTCTTGCTTATACTCATATTCCAATAAAAATATATTAAAATTGGAAATTTTTTTTTATTAAAAATTGGTTCTTCCCCCTTCAATAGGCAGGCGAGCAAAAAAAAAGTATTTTCTGGATAATATCATTGCTAAAGTAAAATATAAGCATCAAATGTCTATATCTCTATGATATCATTAAGTACATTATATAGTAAAAGTCTTGTAACGAATTTTAACTAATGCTTAAACAATAATAATGCAGTAAACCTAAATATTCTTTCGATTTCCACCAGGTCCCGAGAACGGGTGTTTTTGCTGGCCTGTAGTAGCATTAAATACATGGAAACAATTCCTTCTATATATTACTGGATTATGTTTACCCATATATACAGGGTGATTTTTTTAAACTGACTGTACTCAGAGCCAACTGTAGCGCGATCTATCAGCCGGAATTCCACCAAAATTGATAGAGGGATTAAGGCCAACATGGGAGAGAGTTTCCATGAAAAAAAAAAAAGTTCCATTAGTCGCCGATAGGGGAAGATATGGCGCTCTTGTTGTCGGCGCACCCAAGAATTTGCATGAAAGGCAAATAAAACATCAAAATACAAATTCACGACTATGTAGTTGATAGCAGTGCCAGTATTTCGGGCTATAAAGTGCGGAATCTGTTGCGCCTTCACTCTACAGAAGAAAGGGTTATCAGTCGTTTTTTTCCACTTACGTGGCCACCTCGCTCCCCGGACCTAAACCCATGTGACACTTTTCTGTGGGGTTATTTAAAGTCTAAGGTGTATCTTGGTGGAGTCTCGAACTTGTCGGCCCTAGAGGACAACATATTCCGGACTTTGATGAACATTCCTGGTGACTTGTTACGCTCGGCCGTTGAGAACGTACTGTTCAGGATGCAATGTGTCATCCACCAGGACTGTGGTCACATTGAAGGAGGGAGAAGTGAATTTTCTGCATAGAATGGTGTTGCAGTGAAATTTCTTTGTTATTCATTTGTCTGCTTACAACTTTTTCGGTATTCATCCTTAATATTTATAGCCCGAAATACTGGCGCTGCTGTCGACTACATAGTCGTGAATTTGTATTTTGATGTTTTACTTGCCTTTTATGCAAATTCTCGGGTGCGCCGACAACAAGAGCGCCATAACTTTCCCTATAGTCTACTTTTGTAACTTTTTCTTTTCACGGAAAACTCTTTTCCATGTTGTCCTTAGTCCCTTTATCAATTTTGGTGGAATTCCGACTGATAGATAGCGCTACAGATGTCTCTGAGTACTGTCAGTTTAAAAAACATCACCCTGTATATAAAAGTATATGTTCAAGTACAATAACCATGTAAAACATGTACATGTAAAATTGAGAATGTGTTCTCGTATTAAAAAAATTAAGAATACGTAGTCAAGGGTATATTTGGAGATATAAATGTGTACCTCCAAATATTGCTCTGGTGATTACAATATTTAAGAATAAATGCATTAAATTCTGTTTTCGATATTTCACGTAATAAAAATTCGTTTTCGAAACGCAAGTTACTGTTTACACCGTCAGAAATGTTTGCCTTATCGTAAAATGTGTCATTAACAGGATACATGGGAAACTTAAATTACTCCTTCCTAATCCAGAAGGGAAACGAGGCCCCATATCAGAACGGCAGCCCTATCTTACTGAGATACATTTTTGACTCTATTCTTTGCCTGGGATTTCTTATACTGGTGTCACAAAATTTATTCGTCCACTTCGTTTCACTAGGCTAGGAATATGTACCGGTCTCGTAGTTTTTGACTATCCTATAAATTAATGAAAAAAAATGAAATATAGAGCCGTTGTTCTTAATCTTTGCAGGAATCTGAACTGGTGGTTAGTTTTTGTGTTATTACTTACAAAATGACGTTGCAATCACGTTTTCATATTAAGTATACCTATATTCCAAGTTGACGACAGGAATCTAGACACTATCTTACAACAATCGTTCCTAGTTCCAAAAAAAATATTTCTAACAGTACAGGGGGCTTTCTGAGAGAAAGTGGGGAAATTTAAAGTGACTGCCTACGTTCGGAGCCAATATTTAAAAAATAATAATTTTTTAAAGGATTTTTTGGTTTTTTATGGTAAAATAGCACTTAAAAATTAAAAGAAGGAACAAAAACTTACCTATAAATACCATATTTTTTTATAAATTGGTCAATTTGAAGTGATTTTTAATGAAATTTAGCTAAAACGCCTATCACTCTGCACAAAATTTTAATACTACTATTTTAATTTCCTTCTCACACATGATACATATGACAGTTATTTTCAAAATGACCTACAATCTAAGAGACATTTTAAAATGCAAAAATAATACATACAATTTTATGTTTCAATATGAAAATTTTCCCCGATTCGTCATTCCTTTCCTTATAAAAACACCCCAAATAAAAAACTATTTATTATACACCAATTATTGTACGTCATTTCATTAACAATAGCATCTAAAACATTTCCTGAAAATTTTATCAAATTATATACATTATTATGTGAGATATGATAATGGCAGAGATTTGTGCTAAAAATCATAATTCTGAGAAAAACGCATTTAAAGTTGTTTGTCACTTCAATTTTGTAACAGACGATGTTTTTTTTATTAAATAACTTTAACTCTGCTTCTAATTGATGTAGAATGAAAATCAAAACGGTTTTGAAAAGAGGAATGATTGAATTGCTCGATTCTTACCAAAAAAAATTAAATTGACCAAAACAGTCAAAAAATGACATTTTCAACGTATGCAGTCACCTTACATATAAACAATAAATAACCATATTTCAAAACTTATATGATTAAAAATTAGCCGTCTTAAATTAAATATAGAAGCCGATTAAATATAGCAGCCGTCTTCAAATAAATATTTAAATATCTTCAAGGTATATTTATGACTTGTATAATCCAATTCCAAAGTGAATCAGGCGGTATTACATGACAAAGGTGATCCTGCCCCGTATTAATAAAGATTTTCATGATCTTTCTTAATGTTTCCATTATTTTGATAACCACCTGCATATATATATATATATATATATATATATATATATATATATATATATATATATATATATATATATGTATATATATATATATATATATATATATATATATATATATACATATATATATATATGTGTGTGTGTGTGTGGCATTAATTGCATACATTGACCATTGTTTTTAATTTGAATGTACTACGTAGCGAAGTACGGGTATTTGCTAGTAATCATATAAAGTTGAAACTGCATTTCATCACGGGAAGAAAATCCAAATCAAGAAAATTTCCAACTTTTATTTCTTAAAATAATCATCGAACTTTTATAATCTGAATAACTTGAAACAAATAATAAACAAAGACAAAAATAATTTATATAATTGAAATATCTTTCTCAATGTAGACTTTAATTGTTTGCAATAAAATAATAAAAACACTACGAAGGTAATTTGAGCCTATCGTAAAAGCGAAAATTAAATTATATAATCGAAAATATCTAAACATTCATGTTCTTAATTCGTCACGTAAGTGTCACGAAGATGAATAAAATGTCCAAAAGGAATTAATAAGCTTTTTAAATGAAAATAATTATGAGTTTCTGTTACAATACACAATAGTTCATTTTTTAAAGGTAAACGTGGCTGCGTTGTTCGTCCAATGGTATTGCATGGATTAATTAAACGTATACTACATCTATGGTTTTATCAACGAACTTAATTCCTAATAAGAGTGTTTTTTGATGACCTATTGGAGTAAATAATTCACTATGATTAACTAACACAAAACCATTTATTGATTTTAAAATAGAAGTATTTTTCAACGCGCAAACTAAAAGTCTTTCCAATAAGTTCTATTTGTCAGTAGAAGGAATAGTGAAATCTGGCCCGAGAGATCTATGAATTTTGCTTTAGATATTGGTATATGATGAAGTGTGGTAGATGGAAAATTAGGTGTAACTAAGTGAGGAATAAGCAAGAAGTAAAGAAATTCAATAATACTATGACGATTTTTTAGCTATTAAAAAATTAATTTTTTTTTCAGCTCTAGTAATTGAAAATACTTTCTCCTTCCGGGGAAATCTGGAAATAGTATGAAATTTTATCTTTTGGGTAGAAAGAAATTAAATAATCTGAAACATTTGAGAGCATGATCTCCATACTCTTAAACATCGACTTATTTGCATTCTATTGATAAAAGTATTATTTTACGATACTTAAATTCAAAGATTAAGTTATATATTGACTTCATTGAAATGTTGTAATATAAATATAAACAAATAATTTGAAAATATCATCTGTGAATGAACTGGTTTCGATAAGCAAAAAGTTAGTAAAAGTTGTAAAAGTTAGAAATTTTTAAACCTATTTTAATTTCGGCAATACATTGTAGAGATGAATGGCCTCAGGAACGTTGGAATTTACCCATTCTCTGTATTCATCTTGACACGATATCTGTAATGAGTAAACAAATGTCAGATGTTTTCCCTTCTGGTTCTGTATTTTTGAACTCTATTATTTAAAACATTTAGTGTACTGCGCGTGTACACGAATCTCTAGAGTATTGCACTTCCTGTAATTGCCATCATATATTGCGAGAACTAGATAGTACCCGTCAAAACTTGACGGTAAAATACAAATCGTTATAAAAGTACTATTAAAAGGAATATTAAAAATAAGAAATCGAAATAGAATACAAATCGATTTTGTAATTTTTAATGGGAATTAGGAAATGAATTCCTTATTCAGTCATTGAAGCCTCAAGGATTTGAAAGTTAATTTTTTTTAATATGCATCAAATTATTGTCATATGTATTTAATATTATATAAGCATACAATCACTCTGCTTCCGCAATTCATATGATAATTATAAATCTTCGACAATCGTCATTGTGACACTACCGTCTCAAGAATGAGTCACATACGGGAGAACTTGTTCATGAGTAAAATTTTTCGCATAATTAAAAACAGGAAATTTTAAAGTTAAAAAAATTAAAGCTTCTGTAAAAAAGTATTTTTAACACTGAAATGTTTTATGTCAACTTAAAATATTTCAATTAGTAATGAAGAACAAATTGTGTTTTTATTTTGGGGTAGGATAGTGGGTGGGGGAAGCACCATTAAACCGGTTTACGTATAAACAATTTGGCTGTAAAATAGTGCTTTATCTAGAATTTTCTAAAAATACATTCTCACTGGAAAAGTGCTCTTGTCATCTTCTCCGAAGCGAGGGCTAAATAGACTGCCCATTAGAGGCCTTTCTTTGAAGAGAATGGGGCTCATTCCCAATTTTAGCATAAACGCAACTCAGTAAACAAATGTTAATGCGATATTTAAAACTCTAATTAAAAATAGACACTTATTTTCCTGATTTTTGAATCTAGGTTGAGTATTTTTTTTAACAGTAAACTTACCGTTTGCTACTCAATTAATCGTGTAAGAAAATTTAATCCCAAGAAAAAGTGCAACTAAGAAATGACTTTAAATGCAATTTAGTGAAGAATCTTTAAATTTATATAAACGAGCGATGTTAAGGATGTTTAATTGCGAATTTTTTTAACTACTCCCTATAGATAAATTTTATTTAACGGCACTATATTTGATATGAGAATTATACCAGATCTTTATTACTAATTTTTATTTCTTGCTAACAGAGAATTTCATGGTTCATATCAAAAGGAAATCGAAATTTAGAGGGATTCACACTTGCGAAGCAATTATTTAATTTTTTCCTTATTAACCTCAATAAATTTATTACATCCGGCTGACAATTTTTATATACTTTACTAATAAAAAGTTTTCCTATATAATACAATATTGTTGCATTAAAATATTTTTCACGTTAAATTCCACACATATATATACAGGGTTCCCACCTATATCAGTTACACCCCCTTTAACTTATAAACTGTGACAGGTTAGGCCATAAAGTTGGTGTCTAGGTATAGTAAAAAGGCTATGCACTACTCGATGAGACAACTTACAACGCCATGTATCTCACAACGCCAGTGGAAAAAAGAAACTGAGACACTTCCCTATCATCAGGATCATTTATTTATGATGCTGAACATCCTCTCCATTAGCCACTATACACATTTGCACTCTGGACTGGATTTCTCGCTGCACATTGGTGCAACGATGCTACAGTGTTGAACATCACGACCAAACAAATGTTCATTTTGTACATTCTGTTTTGAGTACTAATGTGCGCAAGGAGTCTTTTCTTACTAAATCGATGATGCTGAACATTTTTGTGATTGATTTTTTCCCGTATTTTGCACCGCTTTTGAGATAAAAACGCTAATTCCAAAATTTGCCTGTATATGGCGTTGTATGTTGTCTCATCGAGTAGCGCATTGCCCTTTTACTGTATCTAGACACCAACTTTACGGCCTAAGCTGTCACCGTTTATAAGTTAAGGGGGGTGGAACGGATATAGGTGGAAACCCTGTATGCATACAGGTTCATATGTATACCTGTATATATCTTGTAAATATAAACCTTCTCCCTAGACATTCTCTTCATACAGCAAGAATATGGAGTGTATGTCCTGACATCAGAGACTGTTATATTATATTTTTAATAAGAATCAGTACAAAGTGATTGAATAATAACCTCAATAAATAAAACATTCTTTCAATTTCTGAAGTATTAGTAGCCTAAACTATTGCCTGCTACCCGTTAAAGAATTGGATGTGAAGAAGCTAACTGTTCGAATACGATATGACTGTGATATGTTGTACCATATGAGGAGGATGTATTCTATTAACCCACAATACATGAAGTATGTTGTAGTTTATTTAGTTGTTATTTTATTTTTGCATTTTGAACCAATATAAAAATATTACTACCGATAGTATTGGAGTATCCAAGCCTACGTCCGATTATAATATACTAGCTGAAAACCCGTACTTTGCTACTGAGTACATTCAAATTAAATACAACGGTCAATGTATGCAATTAATGCCAAAAATATGTATTAATATATTTATAATAAATACAACGATCAATGTATGCAATTGATGTAAAAAAAACGAAAAAATATATTTATAAAAAAAAGCAATTGATATTTTTATAGACAAAATAATGTAGAAGAAAATATTGAAATTAAATCTAATAGGACATACTAAAGAATATAGTACAGTTAATATAGTACAGTTTGAGGAACATTATCTTTTACTGTCTTTTAATATTTTTTTGGATAATTTCCAATCGTCTGCCGCATTAGCAATAAAAAATTTTTTTTTGTCTATTTCGTTGCTATGAACGTGACGATAAATTAATATAAAGTACCAGAAAAAGAAATCACGTGATCAGCATTTAATAAATTAAATTCTAAAAATGAATCTTTAAAAATTCACCAAAAATCAGAAAAGGGAAATAAAGATTCGAAAAAGATTTCATTTTAACGGAATTTTTATGATATTTCTCGTGATATAAATTTTATAACCCTCAAATAATTATTTTAAATGCAAACTTTAAAAAAGTTACTAAAACAGCTTAAAAATTTAATTTAAAAAAATCTAGTAAAATTTTTCAAAAATCTTTCTTAGTGCACCCCTACACTATAAGAAGAATCGACATGCAAAATTTCAGCACCTTAGGTCCTCTAGTCACTTACAGAACTGTTTTATATATATATAAGGCAGTGAAAGGCAAAGTGGTGTAAGTTAGTAAGTCAAGTGGTGTAAGTCCAAAGCGTTTTATTCCAAAAACTACAAAAAATTCCACTATAATTTGAACAAATTATAATTCATAATAATTGTTATAATACTTCAAATAATAATTATTTGCAATTCCACTATAAATTGAAAACTACCACTATAAATTGCAGTTATTATTGCATTATTTCATTTATATCATGCAATTCCACTATAAATTGCCCTTTTATTTGAGGGCAAAATTTACATTTTTGCCCTCAAATAAAAAAAGTTCAAAGTCTGACTTACACCACTTTGCCTTTCACCGCCTCATATATAGATAAGTATACTATAGTGAGAAAATGTCTCTGGAGGTTAATGGGAAATAGAAAAAAAGATGTCACTGGGAATGGATTTACATTTGATAACACGTCAAGTTTGTTATATCTGAGAACTTTGAAAATAGACCAAAGCATGCTGTTAAAGAAGAGCCTCTTTTAAGAAATGATGGCTATATGAATTCCATTATACCAACAGTGCGTGCACCAGATGATACTAAGCTTTTTGTTTTCGAGAGAAAAGAAATTAGCTGCATTGTACAGAATGGCAAGAAATAACCACCTAATCATTTTGGGGGTGTCTCTCTGGGATTCAGAAACTTTCAGATTCCAAATTTATTTCATAAAATGTTTCATAGGGTGCACACTCGAATGTCATATGACCTCAAAAAGTAGCAAAACAAAATCAAGTTCAAAATTAACCAAAGAGAGAATCAATAGGGATATATAGGGTTGCCACCTATATCCGTTACACACCCTTAACTTCTAAACAGTGACAGCTTAGGCCATAAATATGGTGTCTAGGTATAGTAAAAAGGCTATGCGTTACTCGATGAGACAACTTACAACGCCATCTATCGGCAAATTTTTGAATTAGCGTTGTTATCTCAAAAACGGTACGAGATACGGGAAAAAAGTCAACTACAAAGTTGTTCAGCATCCTCGATTTAGTAAGAAAAGACACCTTGCTTACATTAATACTTAAAATAGAATGTAGAAAATGAACATTTGTTTGTTCATGATTCTGAAAATTGTCATGTCATTAAGAGTGGAATAAAGAAACTGAGACACTTCCCTACCTTCAGGATCATTTATTTATGTTGCTGAAAATGCTCTCCATTAGCCACTATACACATTTGCACTCTGGACTGGATTATATACTCTGTGAGGTGGTCTTTTCGAGCTTCGCTCGCGATTCAAGACGCCATAGTGTTGAAAACCACGACCAAATCAATGTTAATTTTTTACATTCTGTTTTGAGTATTAATGTGCGCAAGGGGAATTTTCTTACTAAGTCGATGATGCGGAACAACTTTTTAACTGACTTTTTCCCCGTATCTCGTACCGTTTTTGAGATAAAAATGATAATTCCAAAATTTTCCGATAGATGGCGTTGTAAGTTGTCTCATCTAGTATCGCATAGCCTTTTTACCATACCTAGACACCAACTTTATGACCTAAGCTGTCACCGCTTAGAAATTAAGGGGGGTGTAACGGATATACTCGTAGGTGTGAACCCTGTAGAGCCATGCAATCATTAAATATTTAAATACTCATGGATACCGGAAAATTCATGCCATTTAGTAAAATAAGTAGCGTTAAATAAGTTATGGCTGAAGAACGGGAAAGGAAGTCAAGCAACTCCGAAACGTCATTGTCAATAAATTGTGAATAAGTATCAATACTTAATTATTATTTTTAAAAAAGGAAATTTGGAGAATTTGCGTCTTTAAGCTGAGAAACCGACCCAATTTACGCCATCACAAGCACATTTAAAAGCAAAGCAATTCACAGGGGCAAATACAGTGGGTGTAGTTCTATAAAATATGATATCATAAAAAAGATACCGATTAAAGCGCTATTTTTATACCTAATCTGCAATTTGAAAAATAAAATTAAAAAATTTAACCGTTAATCATACATATCGTGTTGTTGTTGTTGTTCCTAATGCCCCCTGCCCTGCAGTTCCAGACCAGGCCCATATAGGCTAGCGGGCTGATGTGGGCGACTGCGGTTTATATGGCACCACGAAGGTCGGAGTCCATTTTAGCTGGTTGCGTCCCCTCAATTTTGACCGAGCAACCCCTGTGTGTAATCGTACCTTCTCCCACCCTCTCTGACCTCATAGAAGGACTTTTCGGTCTAAGGATTTAACATGCCCATACCCGGACTAGACACGGAGATATTTAATGGCATGTGTCAGGATACGATCCGAGCAAGTACCGAAATCCATCAAGCTATCGCAAGGTTACCTCGAACCCCATACATATCGTAACTTAATTTAATTCGAATTTATAACTCATAATGAATATAGCTTATTCTTCCGATAAATTACCTGCAAAATCAAAATTATTGAATTTTTGATTCTCCATAACAGTTCAAATAAGGGGAATAAAATTAATATTAACTAGTTGGTACCCGTCAAAACATGACGGCTAGATAGTAAATAAATGTACTAATACACAAATTATACACAAAACATCATTGCCAAATGTTGAAAATCCTAATAATGCACAGAAACAAATTAATGTGTTTAAGCGACCTCGTGCTTAGTGAGTATCAAAAGCCAGATTTAAAAATGTCACTGAGCATGCGCAGAAAGCAATTTTTTTTTTAGTTGTAAATTATTGCTAATTAAATAGCGCGAAATAAACAGTTTCCATCAGGTTTAGTCTTTTATTTCACAAACATAATTATCATAAACATAAAAAAGGCAGAGTGAGATCTAGAGAGACTGCTCGGAATAAACGTGTTTATCATTAAAACATTCCACTGAGCATGCGCAAAAACAGTGAGTTTTTAAAGCCAGATTTAAACATGACACTGAGCATGCGCAGAAATCAATTTTTAATTGTAAATTATCAATAATTAATAGAAATTATGGTTACAAAAATCAAATTTGACAAATCTACAGATTACAATCTTCCGTTTAAGACCAAAATGAAATGAATTGATGCAGTAGTTTTCTTTCACGGACTGCAACAAAAGTCGGCTTAGCAACTTAAATATATAGATGTTATTCCTACGACTGCTATTTTTCAAGGCGCTTGTACCAGTTTCATATCTGAACACACAGGCCCGAAAAAACACTTTTAGTTCAGCGGTGCCTCAGAGGGGCATGTTTGGTTTAAAGGTTGTAATATTATAAGAATGATACAAATTTTAAGGTTGGGACTACGTTCTAGCCCCTTCTACTATATGATTTCCTGTCATTGTAAAAGAGTTCACGATCTTCTTACGTGACAGTGTCTTTTTTTCTAGAGAGTGGTTTGAAATTGAAATTCAGAGATATTGCAGGGTTATAAAGATACTAAAAAATCTTAACTAAATATTGGCAAAACGTTAAATAATGATGCTTGAACACTAAGAAGTATTTAAATTGTAATTATTTTGCAATAATATGTTAACTAATGACATAAAGGCTTTTAATACCGCTCTGTAGTATATAACTGTGATATGTTGTATTACCATACTATGTTTTTAATTTCTGGATGTAAGATTTTCTACACAGTGATTGTAACCTAAAAGTAGTATGAAAGGGATTAAAATTGCTTGTGACCATTCAAAAGGTAATAGGAGTTTTATGAAATTTGAGAGAATTTATAGACTGAAAATTAAGCATTTTATTTTTTTTCCAACTTTCTATTCAGCTGTTAATATTTTACATTACTTTTTAAAACCAGAAAGAACTTTTTTAATGTCTTGTAAATATTATTGTTTCCTATCCAATTTTTTTAAACCTAGGCGTAAAAGTGTATACATATTTTTGCATAATTTTGAGATGCTTTGTTTAAATAGGCGAGGGGAATCTGGTTTTGTCAATTTTCAGTTGTCAATCTAAAGTTATTGAGACTTACAGTTGGTATAATGATATAGCTTTATGGCGTTTTGATTTCTAGAATTAGTGTAATTTTCGAGATAGTAAAACATTCAGTAGGGAGAGAATATATCATAACGTTTTCACAGACAGATTTGTAAATATCTACTATAAAGATGTTAATTATATTTTTTAGGTTTTTAATCGGCAATTACTAATTATAATTTCATATTTAAAGTGATCTTTAAGAGTCTTTTTTTTTTCAAATTTGTTAAAAGATTATTTGTAATATTCCTTTCTAATATTAATGTTTATATTTCCTAACAATTTCATTATAAATCGCACATAATTACATTTTCCACAGTTATAGTTTTTCCAATTTCGTATTACTTCCCACTTTTGTAGAAAACCAAAAGTGTTTTTAATTTTTTACGGCTTATTTCCTTTTATCCGACATCAATTGATCACATAGTCTTTTGTAGGTCCATTAGTTTTACGTTTTTCTTCATTAAAGTATAATGCATCCATTTTACACCACACTACACCTAATGGTCCCTCTTGTGAGATAAAATGAGTTCAGCACACATATAACTGTGAAATATTTTTTATCGACAACTCTATGTAGACAAATAATTGAAAATTGGGTCTTTTTATCCCCGTAATGGGCAATGTAAACAAATACCTAAAAAGGTTTGAATTATAAAACATTTTACTAGGTGGTTTTATCTGAACTTCAGAAAACAGGACATTCTACCCATCTGAACCATGTATTGTTATTGATACTACCAAGGGGATATTAATATTTGATCATAACTCAATTTAATTTAGATATCGCTTAAACGCCAAAAATTTTTAATGTAATATAAAGGGTAAGTATCGGTTAAACTTTTTTGGAAAGGGGAGATACTTTATCTCCTAAAATGATAAAAAAATGCTTTTGTTTCCTATATTCATGAGAATATAAATCTCTTAGAATTATTAAAACTTGCATTTTATAATCAAGATTTTTTTTAATTTTCATTTATGCTTAAATATAGACACATTGTTTTATTTTTCGATGGACCGTTTAAACTTGTTTCAGAATTGTAACTGCTTGAATGAAACAGATTTCCCGCTCGTGTTGAACTATTAAAAAAAAAACTCTTGCGATCAAATTATTGATAACAATGCCAGATGCATAAGATGATTTGAAATCCTCGCATTTTTTTTTTTTCTAAACAGCCTCTAAATAGCCTTTTAAAACATGAACTAAATGAATTAGGGTCCTTTTCTCTATGTGTCAGTAATGCTCGGCGATGGTACAACTAGAATGGACTTCAATAGAAACAACGTAATTTCGTTTGCGATTGAATGTACGAATGCAAATGCTTTTATTTTGCGTGAAAAACCCTAATATATTTAGCAGAAATAATCTGTGAAATTTTTAATCTAATTAATTTAACTTAGTGTGACAGAAAAAAAGAGGAATATGTTATGAAGTTGTTTGAAATAACTTTCTATGTGCATACATTAAATTTGTTTAAATTCATTGTAAAATATAAAATAATATTAAAACTGTTTGAGCTTAATGTATATAGATTTGGTCTTGGAAATTATCTAAGAAAACTTTTTTATTTCGTCAAGTAAGTGATGCAACTATGAGGAAGTTTGGTGTAAGGTTTAAAAGTATGCCTTGACTTAAAATAATTGAGAATTTTTTACAATAAATTAAATATTTGTGCTCTTTAAAAATTAATTAATTTAAAAATAACAAATGGTATAAAATTAGAGTTTCAGTTGCATTTTTAAAGAACCAAATAAATTTATTTATGGTGTACTAAATTTTCTGAGTTCTATTAAAATGCTAACTTTTTAGCTCTTTCAATGGAAGACATTATTTTCTTGGTAAATCTGAAATCTCATGTGTTAGTCTAGACACCTATTGGAATCTACTCTTGTTTACCCACAGATTAAATGTTCTGAAATGCTTTAGATTAGGGACCCTTCGACTCCATTAGGAGTTTTCCATCCATCGATCCAATCATAATTTTAAGTTGTGGTTTTGAAGATCTTCCATATATTTTATAACTATATCCCTATGAAAATTATATAATAACTTTATTGTAATGTTGTCACGTAAAATACATAAATATAATTGAAAAATGCCAAAAGTACCAGTCGTGAATTAAAGACCATTCGATGAACTTTTGTAAAGTATTTAGTCTTTCTTAAAACTGAAAATTCTAAAATGTATTTTAATTTCGGCAGTGCACTACATAGTAGAATGGACTCAGCACTGCGATATTTAACTCTACAATCTTTACAGGAAATTGTAAAATCTTAAGAATAACCTTCTGATAAACCTTCTGGTAAATACTACTTTTGTTATTCACAATAAGCGCAATATTTTTCCTCAAAATATTTAATGAATTCTTAGAAATAACCACATAAAATAACAATTTAATATTAACAGAATTAATCATTTGTATATGTTTTAAGTAGGAAAACAACTATCCTACAAGCTATGGAATTGATTCACGCCGAAGAAACCCAAATGCCCATAAGGGAATCTGATGCTTTCGAAACTAAAGACGAGATCATTGTCCTTAAAATAAAATGATGTTGAGTCGAATTAGTCTATGTTGTTTCTTTATTAGCCTTTATATGTGAGGTTTTCATGGCTAAAATTTCTGCAAAAGATGATTGAAAAAATAGTTATTTTTGCCATAGAAATGAATTCCAACTTAATTTTCAATTAATGCTAATGCGTTATGAATGTTTTTGATGATAGATCGTTTATTTAATATGAGACCACGAAAGATACTTATCAGCTGTGTGCGGATGTCCATTTGAACAACTGAAAAAAAAGTTTATGGGATATTCTCGTAATACAGAAGAAGTTAATACTCCCATACATTTGACTTTTCTTTTCACCTGTAAGTACTGCTGAAATTTAAAAAAAAAAACAGCATCTGTTTAGATAGTGGCTAAAACCACGGAATAAAGCCTTGACCGTACGGTGACATATGTGTTCACTTACAAAACTCAGTACATTTTTGGGAGTTATGGAAAAAGCGAGTAGTTGATGTCCCACACATGGAAAGTAAGTCAACAAGTATTGATGTCCGACAATGTACATCAATGCTTGCTGTACATTTTTGTAATTAATAATGGTAACTTACAAACAATGTACAACAAGCATTGATTGTAAGTTACCATTCTTTGTGAATGTAATCAGGTATTGTGGTTATTATCCCTTTTCTCACCTATAGTTATTGGACCATATAAAAAAAACCTATTTATTATCATTTTTCCTTTCAGCTGTCAATAAACGTGTGTAATCGCCGATCCCTTGAAAAAACGTAAATAGAATCTTTAAATATTGTTACTCCCATAAATATTTCAAAAGATTATATACTTTCAAAATTTTTGGTAGCAAAAGCCACATATTAAAAAGTTTGTTCGTAAAAGAGAATTTAAAATGGATATTAAAAGCGTCACTGAAGTTTTTTTTACACACACAGTTACTTTATTCGAAAAGAAAAAACACCTGAATTTATACTCCAGTTACTGTTCAGCTCTCTCGATCAATTCTGCCTTGTTTCGGTGCTTAAAAAAGGTGCTCGTGACAGGATTACGAAACTTTTCCGAGCATATAACTTTAATTTAACCCAGTAAGACAAGATTGCTGAATAAAGGACGAAGAAAACCGAAAAAGCGAGGAAAACTGATCTTTGAAAATAGATCATACAGAAGCATATGCAATGTTTTAATATTCCTTCATATTTCAGATGAGGGATAAATTAATTTGACATCGACATTTTTGATCCGTGTAACATAGATGAATGTAAAATACGTTAGATTATGTGAGAGAAATGAAAAATGAATTGAATAACTTGATTGGAGTGAAAAAAAAATGTTTAGATATTGAACCAAAAAAAGAGAGTCAACATAATCAATTTTAAAGCACTTATGCTCTCGGGCATTGAAGGTTATCAACAGAGGTGTAGTTCATCAAGTATGTCCTCCGAAATGTATTACCTTTGAAAACTGTCAATGACATGATTTTTTACACTAAAAACAGGGAGAAATATACAGAGAGAAAGCATTTTTTTATGTATCTTTCAGATATACTATAGGATTTCATAAGTAAATTTTCCCTCGCAGAATTTCTTGGTCATTAGACTTAGAAGGGATATACTTCTTCATACAAGTTATTTTTAGAGACTCCCCATAACTCTCCTCAGTTGTAACATAACAGTTAAAACAATGGTAATTAACTGACAAAGTAGTAAATAAAGGTATTATAATCTCATTACAATGAGTTTGTTGCAAATTTTCTCGTGAGGGTCACAAACATCTACGACATCTCTGCAGAACGTATCACAGCCGGACAAAAATTTTATCTTCAATATCACATTAGTGATAGGTTAACAGAAAGGATAAAATAATTATCTAAATGTAGTATCAAAGTTTGAAAACAAAAGAAATAAATGTACGAAAATAGAAATGAAAGAAAAATGAACCAAATCTCCCATTTCGCCCAAACCTTTCTTTAACACAATAAATCTAAGTACAACAATATAGAGGTCTTATACCCTCTAATATACAGCATATATATTATACAACGATTTCTAAAATATATTACTGATTTTAAGAAATGTAGTTTGAGAATATTTGTAATCCTAGTATATGTTATATCGCCTTTTTAAAAACATTATATTATTAAAAAATCGTAAAATTATCACACCACGAACAAAGAGTGTTTTCTCACATTTCTCTCAATATAGTCTAGTTCGCGCACAATCAAAGGCTAAATTGTGAAATTCTCCTCTAGAGTTCTAACGATCAGCTTCATCAACTCTTTCAATAAGCTCAAATGTTAAATAGTTTCTTACAAAGAAAAGTCTCTTTTTTTAACCAAGACTCCTTTTTTGAGCGGCGGCTCATGTGTTCGACCGGGATAAAAGAATACTTCTCACATATAACAGTAATATCTATTATAAATTAAGCAACACATGTTCACACATGTGGTTCTGTTACGTTTAGAGCCAGTTAATTCAAACTAACTGTGTGGCATAAGGTAGTACGATGTTGCATTTAATATGCTAGCTGAAAACATAGCGGGAAAATGGTATTGGAAGAATTTAGCTTTAAATGCATCAGAAATTGCAAAAGTGTAAGATATTTAATTATAAATGTTTAATTTATCCATAAAAGAGTCTATTTATTTCTTTCACCTTTTATTTTTCTATGTAATAAGGAAAAATATAAATATTTTTGCGTTTATGAAAAGCGCTTTTATTATTATTACTAGCTGAAAACACGCACTTCGCTACGGAGTACATTCAAATTAAATACAACGGTCAATGTATGCAATTAATGCCAAAATTTAATAAATAAATAAATAAATATATATATATATATATATATATATATATATATATATATATATATATATATATATATATATATATATATCTTTATAATAAATACGACGATCAATGTATACAATTAATATAAAAAGAAAGATATATCTATTAATAAACAAAATCGTAATGGATATTTTTATAGAAAAAATAATGTAGAAGAAAATATTCAAATTAAATCTAATAGGACATACTAAAGAATATAGTACAATTTCAGGAACATATCTTTTACTATATTTTTTTTTTATAATGTCTAATCGTCTGCCGCATTAGCAAGAAAAAAAACTTTTTTTGTCTATTTCATTGTTGTGCACATGGAGATAAATTAATTTAAAGTGAAATAAAAATAAATCATATGATCAGCATTTAATAAATTAAATTCTAAAAATTAATCTTAAAAAATTAGAAAAATGGAGAAATTAGAAAATGGAGGTAAAGATTCGAAAAAAATTTCATTTTAAAGGAATTTTTAGGATCTTTCTCGTGATATAAATTTTATAACCCTCAAATTACTGTTTTAAATGCAAACTTAAAAAAAGTTACAAAAACAGTTTAAAAATTTAATTTAAAAAATCTAAGAAGAATTTTTCAAAAATCTTTCTTAGTGCACCCCTACACTATAAGAAGAATCGCCATACAAATTTGAGACCTTTAGATCCAGCGGTTTGGTCTGTGCGTTGTATGTCAGTCAGTCAGTCAGTGAGTCAGTCAGTTAAAGAACTGTTTTATATACTACTAGCTGAAAATCCACACTTCGCTACGGAGCACATTCAAATTAAATACATCGGTCAATGTATGCAATTAATGCCAAAAAAATAAATATATATATTTATAATAAATGCGACGATCAATGTATACAATTCATGTAAAATAAATATATATATATATATATATATATATATATATATATATATATATATATATATATATGCATATATATATATATATATATATTTATAAAAAAATCGTAAGGGATATTTATTTTTTTTGGGCGATAATATCGAATCATCTGCTGCTTTAGAAAGAAAAAAATATTTTTTTTGTCTATTTAGTTGTTATGCAAGTGACGATAAATTTATTTAAAGTACCAGAAAAAGAAATCACGTGATCAGCATTTAATAAATTAAATTCTAAAAATTAATCTTTAAAAATTCACCAAAAATCAGAAATTTGAGGTAAAGGTTCAAAAAAGATTTCATTTTAAAGAAATTTTTATTATCTTTCTCGTGATATAAATTTTATAACTCTCAAATTATTAATTTAAGTGCAAACTTTAAATAAGTTACTCAAACAGCTTAAAAATTTAATTTTAAAAAATCTAAGAAGAATTTTTCAAAATCTTTCTTTGTGCACCCCTATACCATAAGAAGAATCGCCATGCAAAATTTCAGCCCTTTAGGTCCAACGGTTTGGTCTGTGCGTTGTATGTTAGTGAGTCAGTTACGGAACTGTTTTATATATATAGATTACACGAGTATCATTTAATAAGCCCATGCAGAATCCGGAAAATGGCACCACTGTACAGAAATTGTTGGTACTCTCCCCTTTAGCGTACTTTAAATGCACGCATATTTCAGATTGTAAACAGATTGACCCTTATACTGTGAGTGACAGTCATTTTAAACAATTAACTTTTATTACAGCTCACACAATAAATAAAAACGAGTTTCGCATGTTGATAGAACATTCCGTTTTTAAGAGGCAAAGACACGGCAGAAAATAAATTTAGGTTTGATAAATAGTCAACGTCTTCTCTTATAATGATTTACGAGTGATTTGTTGGTTTTTGTTGCTGCAGAATAAGACACAGACGTCAATCAACACTCTGGCCAACCTGCTCAGGACATAAAGCCACAAATTATTGAAAACATCCATAATACGATGTCCATTATATGGATAGAAGATAAAAAGTGTATGCGATTTCTGAAGATGCTGGCATCTCATCAGAGCGCGTACATAATATTTTTCCTGAATATTCAGATATGATAAAGGTGTCGATAAGGAGGGTACCGCGTTTGTTAAATATCGATTGAAAACGGGAGCGAGAGAACACTGCGAAGCCCAACTTGGAGCTGTTTAAAAAAAATTCTCAAATTTACCTCTGGAGATGCTGGGTCAAGTGTACCAATTTGGACTTGGAAACTCTTATGTTTGGACTTTTATGTTTGTTTCTATTCTGTTTACCTAGTCACTCCCTCTGTGTGTAGCGTTTGTTAGTTTTCCAGTTCGCTTATAAATTGGAAAGAAAATCAAGTATTTTTCTATATAAAAATAAATAATAAAGTAACGCACCTTTTAAATATCTAATAAAGACTTCGAATTTATGTATTTTTTAATAAAAAGCTACTTTCTGTCAACATTATTCAATTTTAGGCAGCAGACAAATTTTCAATGCAAAAGTTTATTGATTATCTTTAAAATTAGATGTTACATGTTGAAATGTTGAAAATATTAATCACTAATGTTACACCAAAGGTGCTAAATCCTTGTGTCAATATCAGGAATTGGACTAACGATAAATTTGTGCATAAAAATACATTGCCACGAATGTTTATAGAAGTAGTTCGGAATATTTTTTCAGAGATTTATCTGCACTAGAGCTACTAAAGATTTGTCTATGTAGAATACAAAACCAGCACAAATCATTGAATTCAATGATTTGTCAATTTTGCCATTAAAAACCAGGTGAGGGTCGAATGAACAGTCTGGAGGTTCAGGTTAAAAATAAAGTAAAACTTGCAAAAGTGAAAGCCCATTTAGTAGCAGAGGAGGAATGTGCTCCATATTAATAGGCACCCATAGTTTGATTGCAGCACCATTGATCTCTTTATAACATGATTTTTATTAAACACCCACTATAAATTATTTTTAATGTTAAAAGCAGTGCCTGACTGTAAATTCTAATCCCAATAACTAATCCCAATTCTTTCACATTTTGTAACAATATCCTTGTTTAAAAATGAAGAATCAGTTTCTAACTAACATCTGGTGTTTTTACATATGCAAACATTTCTGAAATAAAAAGAATACTAAGTTAAAAAATTGCTTTTATTTAAGACTGTAAATTAACATTCATGAACAAATATTTCTGTAAATGAGTTAACATACATATTTTATTAAAAATCAATCAGGTGTGCATAAAAAAACGCAATACATATTCTGCTTTGTACAACCCACCATTAAATTTGTTACTTGACTTTTCCAGAGATTTTTGGTGCAGTTTTATTGCATTTCTATGCAATCCTACATGTCAATGCCGGATCTATCCAAATATGTTTATATCAGTATATAAATACTGTAATAAAATAATGTGTTATTTGCACAGGTTGTTTATTTTTAATACAGAATTAAAATTGCCCGATTAAATTATAAATAATTGTCAGTTTAACAATTTTAATCGGTACTATCGGTAACTTTCATTATTCGCCTTTAAACCGTTGAGTGCTTTTGAAAAGAGAAAGCATGCGCTCGCGATCATTGACCTTTATGGTTAGCCCTACCCTCGGTTGCAAGGTCCATGTACGTTTTCGAAATTCGCTTACCGGTCTCATCACTTGACTCGGTTCTAAATTACGGGACCGGCTTGTAGGGGGTAATGCTGGCCACCTACACGGTGCCCCCTAAATGAATGGCCAGCAGTCTCGCGGTGCATATTAGGATTTCAGCGCTTGTATAGGGAAAAAAAATTTCAAATTTTCATTTCTAATAGTGATCAAAGTTTGACCTACCTATAGAGGAAGAAAAAATGTCCTACAAGTTTTTTATTAATATTTTCCTTTTACCCGAGCATTTACTTTGAAAATTTACACTTTTGCTGGCATACAGATGAAACTCGAAGGAGGATATTGTTCTCAATTCTGTATAAACTATTAGTTATTAAGAATAAAATGACTCACAAGGAACAAAATATTACTAATTTAACTAAAAAATCTTCACTTAAAACATAAAATATATATAAAACTAGTCAAAAAATACTTTAAAATTACTTTTCGTGTCGAATTTGGGCATGAATTTTCTTGACTCAATTTTGAAATTCATGAGACCTTCTCTGAACTTTTTATCACATACCTGCATAGAAACCTCCGTTAGTGTCTTTACTGAATGGTCTATGGCTTGGGTATTATATGGAAATATTAGAAAAGGTATCTTTTCATTTCCTTTTGTTTCCACCATCGAGAGCAAATCTTCATCCTTGACGCCTCTAAGAATGGGAGGTTGGAAATACTTTTGTTGCCAATCTATAAGGTCTGTGTATGATTTGGCATTAAGTTTTATTTTAGTGACCTCAAAAACAAGAGGAAACTTTCCATGATGAATCACGTGTCTTGATTTTAAGATTCATTTAGCAGAAGTTCATGAATGTCTTTTTCAGGATCTGAGAGCATCGATAATAGAAAATTCTCAGGATCAGCAAAGAAGTTGTTTCGCTCAATGACAGGATCGACTTCTTTTACTTGAAGTGGAAGGTATCGAGAATCTGAAACCAATTTCCAAAAATGTCCAGAATCTTTGCATGACGGATGCGTTTTAATTTAGAACCAAACAAGTGCGTAAACTCTAACAACAAACGTGGAAAGATGTTTCAGATTTTCAGAAGGTTTTCTCGTCGAAATATATAGCCTTAATATCCTGTTGGCTTTGTTAACCATCGAGCGTACGACATTTTTCCTGGAGCTATGTTGCTAGATCGGAAGAACACTCGACACTAATTTCAGCTGATGCAAAATGATACAAATGACGTTCCTCCGAACTTCAATCTCTGAGGTTATCCGACTGAATATCCGGCAACACGCTTTTTATCTTTACATACTGTACAACCGGATTATTTTCACATTTTTCTAGCAATCTTCCAATAGTACCAAAATAGGAAGTAGGCCCAGTAGTTTCTCCATCTAAGTATGAAAACAGGTGTCGTAAAGGCAATTCATTCGTGTGTAAAAGGCATATGATCCATTGTAAAGGTAGATTCAAACATTTTTCCAACAACCGTATAACACCACCGTATTTCCCTGTATTTGTAACTGCTCCATCACAACTAATCGCTACAGTTTCTCTCAATGAAATGTTTTCAGAAGAAAGAAAGTCACATATAGCAAGTTCTATTCTCTTAGTCATCCCAGTCGGCTACGCTGTCCCTTGGGAAAGCGTAGCCGACATAAATTGAGTCTGGTTCGTTGATAACTGAAATGTGTTCTTCTACCATCTCTTGGTGGTATTTTTTGACACCCTTTTTCAATATCGTTAAAACTTTATCCTTTCTGCCGTCAAATAATAAAGCTGGAACACTGAAAATCTCGATGTTTAGCTAATATTTCTGTTCGTTCTTTTGCTCTTTCATGGCGCAATTTTGATCTGTCTCATTTCGAAGTCTGATTTAATGTCATTAACAACTACCGGTGGGATTGCTGCACAAGCTATATCAGATAGGCCATATCGGTTACATGTTTTTGACAAAGACGGCAAGCTGAGATTTGACTTTTACTGGGACACTTAGAGCTTTGAAGATCACGGTTCTAAATTATAGCCTATATCAATTGTATCGTCTGATTCGTCCGGCATAACAGATCTTCGTGGACAGAGAATTCTGTATTCTTGCATTTCTCTCTATTTGTCACAGAAGCATAATATAGTTCTAACTTTCTATTTCTATCATTTCGTTCTTCTATTTTTTTTTCATTTATCAAAAGTCTATACCACAAATAATAATTTTTCTTTCAGTCCTATGATCAGTCAAAAAATTTGTTCTTCTTTCGCTACTTTTGTTCCTTTTAAACACTTACATTGTAGAAAATCGTTTCACTTACAAGAACAGATATCAAATAGTTTGATACTACAGGAGTGGAAATATTCTTTTTTATCGTTAGTCAATCGTTTCCAAGATTTTATCAAATATTTGGTTTTCGAATGGTAAGCTCTTATCAACTGTGTAATGCGAGTGTGGGATACGATTGGAGTTGAAACTTTTTGCCATATAGTTTCGATTCTCACTGCAACAATTTCCGAAATATGTAAATCAGTTGGCTCCCTTCGAGTATCTGATGTAAGCTTTAGCTGAAATCTTAGAAAATTATAAAATTTCCTGACCTCCTTATACTTAGATAACATATTACCTTTCCCCTCTTCAATGTTGCCCAAAATGAAAAAAACTAGAAGCTTTTCTTGTTTTATCCATATTCAACTCTGTAACAATTAGCAAACGAAACTCTAGATATGACCGAACTGGGAACAATAATCGCGGGAATTCACTGATTCTGACCAAAGAAGTTTGTATGGCGCGTGTGCTTGGGCATGCGCACGGGCAGAGGAGTAATGACCGGAGAAGGACATTCACCCCAACACACCTATAAAGTTGCAAAAAACGGCTCGTTGGCTACTTAATTGATTCTTGTTTCCTCGTTCTTTAGCGTTACAAATGATATAGGAAAGAGAAATTTGATCAGATTTTGAGAAATTCAAATCAAATGCGCGGGTAAATAGACTCAAAATAAATTATAAATATTTTAGGATACGCTTTTTCAACTGTTGGGTCAAATTATTTTCGCTATTAGGAAAGAATTTGGCAAAATTGGAGTTTTCGCTTCACTGATATTTAGTTATAAAAACCTGAAATTTTGAAATTTATGCTTATTGACATTTTGTAGGATAATCAAACTGAGACAAAACATTCTTTCAGCTTTTAATATAAGCACCAAAATATAAATTCCTACTACTATGGTATTCAATAGATGCTCCTCTGGAATTTGTAAAATTTGCCCTAAAGGACCTAAGGTAGCCTAGTGGTAGAACGTTGGAACTTGAACTGGGGGATGTTCGGTTAGAATACATTAAATATATAGTCCGGAAATACCTTTTATGAGGCCTGAGAAGGTAGAAGAAGGTTCGAGCACACCAGGTGTCGGCCCTGGAGCTGCTCGGTCAAAATTTAGGCTGCACCATATTCACCAACAGAGATTCACTCCTGGAAAACCTTAGTTGCTACGCTAGGCCCTATCTGGGGAATTGGAAATTGCCCTAAAGTTTTAACGGAAATACTAAAGTTTTTCACGGCGACTTACGGTTATTTAACGCTTAAAACTGAATTTATAAAATAACATGTAATAGTTGTAATATGAAATACGAGAGAGGGAACTTTAATAGTGGCAACATTGTTGTAAACCCCCACGCAGCAGAACCCAGGGTAGCACCTTACACCACACGTACGTCACATATCTGCCTTACCTCAGAGCGAATGCGCTCTCCTCACAAACATCATACACCTGCACAATGACAGGATAAACACAGCCATGTCTTAGTTACCGGTCTATCGTACGATATAATTCGTTGCATCGTACTGATGGAATTAAAATGCTTGTTCGCCCACTGTGGCTGATGCGTTTGCCCGCTGAGACTGGGAAGTGCTCTATCATCTCTCATATACCTCGGACTTAAGTCTCTGTGACTTTGATCTCATCTCCAAGATGAAGGAACCACTCCGTGGATTCCACCAGAAATTCTGTATGCTGTAGACCGCTCTATTCGAAGGATAAACAAATCAGGGGCTGCCAAAGCCATTCTGCAGCTCCCAGAACATTAGCAACGGGTGCTAAACAATGCTGGTTACCACTTTGAAGGGCTATAAAAGTTTCACCCCTGTATCTCTTCTGTATACTTTGTACATACCTAATTGCCACTATTAAAGTTCCATCCTTTGTATATAGAACCTACTTCTAAAGGATTATATTCGTATATCAAATAGACACAGATCGATGCAATTGAAAAAGATGCATCCCACTCAGTTCGACGGCGCGTCTTTAAAATACTTATACTGCCGTTTCGTTGATAGGAATTCTTTTCCTCCTTCATCAGTATCCGCCCTTTCCCCGGTATCCTCAAATTCAATTTAAACATTTTCTGTTGGGTACCAGAGGGGTCATCCATTGTTCTGCACAGGTTGAGCTGTTAAAATTACGTACAATTTATTTAATTTCCCTCCCGCGAAAGAAGGTGTCAAGCTATTATTCTTATTTTTAAGCGAGTGCCTCCCAGTGGTTAAAGTAAACAGCCAAACGGGTTTAACGACTGAATTAAATTAGATTAATTCCTTTATTCCAACTTCCTAGGCTTGAAGAAAACTCATTTCGTTATACATTTAGATTTAGACATTTAATTACCCGAATTCTTTAAGACTTGTAATTAAATTAAAGATTATACAACTCAGGATCAAAATTTGTAAATGAGTTTTAAATATTTTAATTTTTAATATTTAGGTTATTTCTCCAGATATGGATGTCTGATGATCCTAGAATCTGGTGATAAATTTTTCTCTCTCCATGCGTGGGCGTCGCAACTGTCAATGGAGGGTGCATTCTTGGCTGTGCACGCGAGTCGTTTCATTGATAAATCCCAAACTTCGGCTATTATTGGCGTAAGTTTGGCAGTTTCTTTCGAGTTTTCCAGACAAAAATTTTTTGCCATTTAAAACGGGTGGTCGCAGAAGGTTTTGAGGGATTGTTAATTCAATGAGATAGGGGCGTAAGAATCTGTATTAGTTTGACAAGAAATATTTACTATGAATACCTTATTACCTTATTGACTCCTAAGGTAATATGTGTCGTATTTCGGATGCCGTTAGTTTTCGGTATGTTAACGACATATATCTGATTTTCGTTAATGTAAATAAGCTATAATTAAGGCCGCTATGTGGTAGACATATTGGAATCGTTCAGCTCAGTATTAACATGTGGAGAACATTTTCCCCCTGATTGTCTCTGATTGTCTCTGATTGCTTTAAATATTATTTAAAACTGTATTCCGTTAAGAGGAATACATTTTTTGACCTGCAATCTTTTTTCCGTTTAGAGATTTTGTCCATCAAAGGAAATTATGTACCTTTAAAACATAGTATACCTATTTTTTTCCTACGAACAATTTATTGATTATTAAATAACCTTAAAACAATGGATGCATGCGTGTGTTGGAGTAATCAAGGAAGACGGAGTATTGGCCTTTAACATACATTTATTTAATAACTCACAAAATTCATTTAAAGTGTAATTGTTACTAGCACAACATTCCCTTTCATATTAACGTATTACATACGAGGACTCAGAAGCAGAGGCCAACTATCTGGTCAAAGTAATAATTTGTTATAGCATATGGGGAGGAGCTTACTACAGCTGAAGAAGAAAGATGGCAGCGATGAAAGATGGCATAGATGACAGGGCCCAAAATCACGTCATATACCGGAACATCTTGGTGGATTACCGGCACTACTCCTAGACTCTGAGGCAGTCGAGACTCTGTATGATCTGAGCTCTAAGAAAAAGAAACAGCCGGAGCAAATTGTGGACCTTCTCTGCTTTTTCTTTCTTACTTGGAGGGGCTGTTGTCCGTTTACGGAGGGGGGCATTCTGGCCCACCCCTTTTTTTCATTGGGCAGTGGGCTGTTTTTCTCTCAGTAGTTCCTGACCCAATTGGTTCCTTATTATACTGCCCCTATCCATAGTCTACGTAGTACTTCCCCACCATAATTTTCATTTGCAATACCACTTTGACCTTTATCATCTGAAGGTTTTACTGTGGGCCATAAAATAACGACCATCTATCTTGCAACATTTATAGACTTTTGATCTCTATCAATGGCCACACCGACAGCTATTCTTCTATTTCCTTCTGGTGTACAAGCCCCTATTTACCCCTGCCTCTGCAGCCTTTGCAATAGATTTGTTCTTAGCCACACACCGCGGGGAATTCTACCATTCCGCTTCTACACAATTCAAATTGAAATATATTATTTGGGTTTCTTTTAAAGGATTAAAAAGACATCTGAGTAACATGTTTTTTCCTCTATTATGGAGTACAATTTTTAAAAAAATCCAAGTCGATAATCATTGGAATTATTTTTCATACATTAGCATTGAGCAGAGCAAATCCAAAAGGGCTACCCAGCAACCTTAACTAAAATAAATCCTGATACCCTTATTTTAGTCGTGAATGCTTACTTAGGTCCGAACTCATGGAAAAGACAGCTGTCTCCTGGTTGCGGGTGAATCCAAAGTAGCCCGACATTGCTACGGTCATTTTTTGCTACACGAGGGTTAATTAGACCAGGAGCTACTGTTTAAGTCTGCTAAGTACTAACCCTATTGGATTCGCTTACCTCAATTTTAGACTATAGAGAAAATTTCCCCAAGGATTGCCGACTTGAATTTAAATATTTTTCTTAATTGTACTCCGTACTAGAGAAAGAAATTTTACACCTTGAGGCAATAGTGCCCTTTACACGTACGTTCTTTCACGAGTGTTTGGAGGGTACGTGATTGCGCACACGCTCCAAGCACTCGCAAAAGAGCGCTAAAGGGCGCTAATTACGTGTACGCTCTTGGAGTGCTTGGAGCGTACGGGATTGGGTGCGGGAAAACTTGCAGTAAGCTCCAAAGCAGCTTTCCCTTTCTCTCCGACACCTCCACACGTGCACTCAAGCGCGCGGGATCGTGGTTTCACGTGGGAAAGAACGTACGTGTAAAGGGCGCTATTTTCCGTTTTTTAAATACAAACAGTATTTTAAATTTAAATTATTCGGGGGTGCGAGGAAATCTGGTATAGTGTGTTTCAAAAGCTCATAAATTTCTTTGGTGGATAAAATTTATATAACGAATCCTGTTGCAAGGGACAGAGAAGTTCAGGATATCTGAAAATACTATTTTTTTTATTATCAGCTTTTTTGTAGCTGTAAATAGTAGACAAATTTTCTCTATAGGTTAACATTGAGGTGAGTGAATCCAATGAGGTTAGTACACAACAGCCTTGAAACTAAATCCGAACTGCTACGAACATCCATGCAACTAGTGGGACTCAAACCTACAGATTCTAGTACCGATTGGGAGCGCCCTAGCTATGCGGTCATCACTCGGCAGGTCCATGACAAAGAGACAACATTTTCTACCCTAATCCAACGTATAACGAGCTCCAGGCCAAAGGAATATTTGTCTGGGGGCGTAAATGAGATATTTACGATGTCAGTGAAACAAGATTGAATTATGATATGAATGGACGTCTATGAAAGAGATAGGAGTCCCGAAGTATCTGTTCGTTTTATTGTTTCGCCTACGTGACTTGTTGTTATTTTTTGTTTTATTGTAATTATTAATTCATTCACATCAGTTATTGAAAATGTTTGTACTACGTTATTCTTAATTCTTTGGGAAAATGTTGTTCATAAATTGTTGACCAAACCCTATTTCATCCGGATTCGGAGAGCAAATATTTGAAAGAAACACATAAACATTTTCTCGTTAATTTAAATCACTAGATCTAAAATTTTCAGGTTTGCAAATTATCTTTGGTGTTATAGAGGCATGAGCAAAGTTATGCCGTATGAGCCGTATTCATTTGTTTACATACATAATAATATTTTGATTTCTTAAAAGATATGCAGGAATTAAATTCGTTAGGGCTCCTCTTTCAGTTTCTTACGGCATTATTCGCTGTTATACTCAGTTCAAATGCACACTAATAAACACTTCCTTTTGTTAGAAATATACTATGGATAAAACTGTTGCAGGTAATTTATTGAAGCCAAATACAATTTACTCTTGTACTATTTCTGATGTGCTACTTATTATGCAGCTCTAATTGTGAAGGGGGTTTCAAAGATACTTTAATAATTGGCATTGAATATGGAATTTATTGTATTTATCATAACCATAAGTATCAGTATCATATTTTGTATTGTATTTCAAATATTTCAATGTAATCTATATATTTAAGTTGCTAAGCCGACTTTTTGGTCAGTCCGTGAGAGAAAACTACAATTCACTTCATTTTGGTCTTAAACGAAAGATTACAATCTGTAGATTTGTCAAATTTGGTTTTTGTAACCGCAATTTCTATTAATTAGCGATAATTTACAGTTAAAAATTTATTTCTTCGCATGCTCAGTGGCATGTTTTAATCTGGATTTAGAAACTCAATGTTTCTGCGCATGCTCAGTGACATGTTTTAATAATAAACACGTTTATTCCGAGGATCTCTCTGGATTTCTCTCTGCCATTTTAATTTTTATGATAATTATGTTTGTGAAATATAAGATTAAACATGGTGGAAATTGTTTATTTAGCGCTGTTTAATTAGTGATAATTTACAATTAAAAAAATTGCTTTCTGTGCTTGCTCAGTGACATCTTTAAATCTGGCTTTAGATGCTCACTAAGCACGAGGCCGCTCAAACACATTAGTTTGTCTCTGCACATTATTATGATTTTCAACATTTGGCAATGATGTGTTGAGTATAATTTGTGTATTAGTAAATTTATTTTCTATCTAGCCGTCATGTTTTGACGGGTACCAACTAGTGATTAATAAATTGTTAAAATTTTTATTGTTTGCTAACTAGGAATTAAGCTCAATTTATTAAAATTTCAAAGAAAAATGGAAGTCCTCCTTAATCAAGAAATAACCTCTATCAAGTAATTAAAAAAATAACAGAGCTTTAGTTTCATTGAAATAATAAAACCTTTGTCCATAGATAAAAAATCACACATTTTAACTCTAAAGCTGTCCTTGTGCCTTAAATTCACAATCCATATGCATAATTTGCATACTTTATTGGAACAAAAACCTTTTTCGGAAGACATCATATACATACTTTACTGAAATATGAAAGCGGAACAGAATTTGAAATAAGAAAAAAATACTTATTTAGTAAATTTCCATGATGTGAAACAAAATTTAGCAAAGAAAAAGGATAATTCGTAAATAAAATGTAAGAGAATTTTTAAAAGTCTATTATAGTTGAGAAAGTATAAAATGTTACGAATCACATTTTTTTCTAAATTGTACGATATGCTGCTACATTATTTTCAGTTTTTAGAAAAAAAAAATTGAGTAAAATGTCAATCTGTAGAAACTTAAGGCTGTTGTGTACTAAGCATATTGGATTCGCTAATAATCCAATAAAAATGGTATTTTCAGATAGCCTGAACTTTTCTGCACCTTGCAACAGGATCCATTTTATAAATTTCGTCCACCAAAGGAATTTATGCGCTTTTAAGAAACACTATAACATATTTTTTCTCCCGAATAATTAAAATTTTAAACTATAATTTGCTTTTAAAAAAAGTCTCAAGGTGTAAAATTTCTTTCTGTATTACGGAGCACGATTTTTCGCAAAATCTTTATATCTAAGTCGGCAACTTTGGGAAAAATTTTCTCCATAGGTTAACATAGAGGTGAGCGAATCCAATACGATTAGTACACAACAGACTTAAGGCATTTTAATTTTACTTAAGCATACTGTGTTCTGTAATTCATTAACTAAAATAAATGCATTGCACTAATTTATATTTTCACTAGCATTTAAGTATAACTTCAGATACAACAGTTATAGAGAATAGCTACTTCTACCCTAACTTGGGTGTATATAATTTTGAAGTGGCACTCTAATGAATTAGATTCAAACACAGTTCTAAATTAATAAGCATTTATTTCAAAGTGACACACATTACTTTGCTTTTCAATATAAGCATACGTACTACTAGTACGATATATATATATATATATATATATATATATATATATATATATGTGGGGGGGGGTTGGGGGAATTATCACAAACAGTGTTAACATATGTAACATTTATTTAAAGAGGGACATTATTTACAAGGGGGACTAACGTCTAAAAGGGGGAAAAACAAGAAGAGCGGCACAGACACGTGCACGCTCGTCGAAGCAAAACATCGTCTATCTCTTCTGTTCTTCGCGGCGCCCGCTAGGTGGCGCTCAAGGGAGCTTACAAGGGCGCCCTCCATGTGAGAGTGGGATGCATGGGGCTGTATGGATGGCATCCCACATCGGCCATCCGACAAAATGCATCTGCCCCCAGATGCTGGTTGGGGCACAAACAAATACAGCGGGCAATTTATTATGACGAAATGAAAAAAAAAGTATAAAAGTTATAAGAAATACACATAGGTTATAATACTAGCAAAATGAGCTGGAAAAGAAAATGAAAAATATAACACTAATTGTAGTAACATCTAAACAGCAAAACAATCCTGGCTAATGAAGTATTCCTGAAAAAGAAAAAAAATAATGAAAATATAGTTAAAAAATTAAAATATGTTTAGTTCAAACGAGTTATGTAAAGTTATGAGTCCACGGTTTCATGAACTCGACGCATGTACTGGTATGCATGGGTCCGTCGAAATGTCATTGGGCATTTCGACGTCATTAGCTGTCATTGGGCTTAAGTCTGATGATCTTGTAGGGTCCGAGGAACTTTGGATGGAGGTTTAAACGAGGTCCGAATTGGGTGCGTTTTATGGCGACAAGATCGTGCAACTTGAACTTCGGAGGTAACTTTCGTCGTAGATTGTGGGTTTTACGGTTTTCGTTCTGCACTCTTAAAATCTGTTGTTTGGCGTCTTTGCGGAGGTCGTAGCGTGAATTTATAAACTCAGTTTGTATTTCGGCATTCAACAGGTCTGTGATTTGGAGATTGTTGCGGACACGCATTTTTGTACCGAAAAGCAGTTCAAAAGGAGTCGTCTTAATGCTGCGATGGAAAGTTGAGTTAATAATTTGTTGGACGTCAGCGACATGAGTATACCACTTCGTAGGATCTTGGATGGACAATTTGGATAAAACAGAAATGATAATAGAATTAAGGCGTTCAACCTGTCCATTTGCGCGAGGAAGACCTGTGGTTATAGTCAAATGCTGGATGTTCTCATGGTCGCAAAAATCTTTAAAGGCGTTCGACAAAAAAGCAGATACTCGATCGGAAATAATACGGACGGGATTTCCAAACGCTTGTTTTTGAATTTCTAATTTAGAGAGTACTTCTGCAGCGTCAGTTGATTTCGTCAGGTAAAGCCACACAAATTTGGTGAAACTATCGATAACGGCGAATATATATATTTATATCGTTTAGAAGTAGTAGCAAGAGGACCTAAGTGATCGACATGATATGTATGGAGTGGGGTGTCCTCTTTTGGTAAAGGGTGTATGAGTCCTTCTTGTTTACCACACTTGCGGTTCGTCAAGATGCATGGAACACAGTTTGCAATACACCTGGCAATTTTCTCTTTTAAATTAGGTATGTAAAACTGTTGTTTGAGTTGCTCCTCAATTTTCTTAGTAGCAAAATGTCCATTCTCGTGTGCGTCTCTGATAATGCCGTCTTGCATTGAGTCTGGAAGGACTAGAACTTCGTAACCATCAACTAACTTGTAGAGAACATTTGCTTTGATAAAATCATCGTTATACTGTTTAGTCTTAAGAATTTCTTTAATTGCTTGAATGTTAGGGTCGTGTGACTGAGCATTTTGTATTTCAAAAGTCAAAGAATCGGCGGTAATGAGCATCGTCGGATAGCGGCTTAGCGCATCAACATGAGCCATCTTTGCTCCAGTTCGATGTTGAATTGTATAATTATAACCTTCTAATAATAGTGCCCATCGATCAATTTTAGCACTGAGATCGCGCTTGCTCATAGTAAGTTTGAAGGCATTACAGTCTGTTACTATAGTAAATTTTTGACCAAGTAGATACACTCTAAATTTTTTCAATGCATGAATTACGGCTAACATCTCGAGTTCATAACTTGAGTAATTTTTCTCAACGTTGGATGTACATTTGCTTGCAAAATACACAGGGTGAAAACAGTTATCATCAGTGGAATGCATCCAAAACCATGGATAGAAGCGTCAGTATGCAATTCAGTTTCGCTTTTCTGGTTATAAATATTAACATCGGGTTTATTAGCCAAACATTGCTTCAATTGATGAAAAGCATTTTTTCTCGTTTACACCAGAATGGAAAATAGTAGATTTTTTTAGAAGGTTAGATAGAGGATGAGCGATAACTGAAAAGTTTTGGATAAATTTACGGAAATAACCAGCCAAACCAAGGAAACATTGGACGTCTTTTTGATTTTTTGGTTCCGGATAATTTAGAACGGCGACTGTTTTAAGAGGGGAGGGAAATAACTGTTCATTTTGAATAATATGGCAAAGGAACTTAATTTGTGTATGAAGGAATTTACATTTTCTAAAGTTTATCTCAAGACCGTAGTCAGAAGCAACACAAAAGACTGATTTTATTTTTTCGATATTTTCCTCTTCATCTTTAGCAGGAATGATTAAGTCATCCATATACAACAATATCTGACCTGATAAAATGAGATTCTTAAAGACTGTGTTAACAAATCGCTGAAATACGGGAGGTGATGTACAAAGACCAAAGGGAACTTTAAGAAAATGAAACTGACCTGAATGTGTCACGAAGGAAGTGTAACGTCGACTGTCTTTATGAACATTAACATGGAAAAATCCATATTAAAGGTCTAGAGTACTGAAAACACGAGCATTCTGAAGTTTGTCGAGTAAGTCGTCAATGAGAGGTAAAGGGTATCGATCTTTAACTATATGTTTATTTAATTGTCTATAGTCGATGCAAAGTCGTGGGGTTCCGTCTTTCTTTTTAACAAGAACAACCTGACTCGAGTAGTCTGATGAACAGGGTTCTATTATGCCGTCCTGAATCCAAGTATTAACTTGTTTATCTACAATATCTCTCTCAGTAAATGGTAAACGTCGGGGTCTGTGACAGATAGGAGTCGAAGTATCAACTTGTATATGCATTTCAATATTAGTAGTTTTGATTTTATGGGGTTTATAATTGGTCACGAGGTGTTGAATGGTATTTCGCTGTTGTTTAGTAGCACTAGGGCCTATATCAGGGCTAGAATCATCTATTACCAATATATTACTAATAAGAGTAACGTCTTCGTCTATTGCGTCAAAATCTAAAGGTTTATGAATCGAAAGTCCGTCTTTAGTGATAGTGAATTCAGCCTGTGCAAGTACATTTATACCAATTATCAAATCTACTGGCATAGTATTATCGTCAACAACACAAATATCAGCGGTAAACAATTGACAATCAATAACAATTTGGGATTTGAAAGAACCAGGCGGCTTAATTTTTCCATTGCCAAAGCCGTAAGCAATGTGCTAGAGGTATGAAGAACAGGGGATCCAATTTTAGTATACGCTCGCTTTAACATAATCGTAGCCATTGAGCCTGTGTCTATTAACGCGTTGAAAGAGACATGGTTGAGTGCAACATCCTTGTACATTAAATTTGAAGCAGTTGAATTCAGCGTATTAACATTAGTTTCTCTCTGTGCGTGTAAATCAGTTGATTTTGAACAATTTGAGGCGATATGCCCGAAATTTCCACAAGAAATATATTTTGGACCGCGATGTTTGTCTGGACAAAATTTAGATAAATGGTTAAAGTTAAAACAATTATAGCACATTTGTTTACTTTTAGCATGAGGACGAAATTCTTCTGGTTTCATATCACGTCTTAGGTTTGAAATTTTATGATACACGTCATCACGTTTACGAGGTATGTAGTTAGAACCGAAATGGTCAGTTGAGGATTTACATCTATTTCTGTCAAAAATCTTTTCATAAATTTTGAGTTTCTGTTTTAATTCCGTAAAGTTAGTACAACCATACAAAATTAATTTATTACACGGAGCGTCTGGAATATTATTTATGCAATACTCAATTATGCTAGCGTCGTCCACAGCAAAGTCAAGAGCTTGCGAAGCTAACTCGCGAAGAGAAATTAAGTATTCTGTAAGAGATTCATTTGGTTTTAACTTTCGATTTCGCAACTGTCGATGTAAGTCCGCGCTCATAATTTTCGAGCCAAACTCCTCAATTAATGCTTCTTTTAAAGAACTCAAAGTGTTTAGATTACGTTGGCTTTGAATAAATAATTTAGCGGATCCAGAAAGATAAGTTTTGACAAAAATCACTTTATGCTGATCTGTTAAATGTGGTAACAGAGAAAAATTATCCTCTACGTCGCGCTAAAAGCTTTGAATAGTATACACATTGTTACCCGTAAATTTTCGTATAGAACAGGAAACATCTCTCAAAACAAGCCATAAATTAGAATAAGGAACGGAAATGTCAATTTCGGATTGTTGTGGTTTGAGCGAAAAAGAATTCGAATAAGCATTTTCAACTGTGCAGCTGGCGTCTGTGATACTTGCGTCTGCGCGAAAGAACTTGGCGCGAATTCGTCATTCTCATCAAAATCAGAAATAGGTTGAAAGTAAGTTAAATTCGAAAGTGCGTCAAAAATGGAATCACATAGTTTGTCTTTAGAACCGTCGGAATCAATGTGCAAAATATTAGCAACACACATAAAATCATTTAATGAATATGTTTTAAGGATGGTTTTCTTTCGGGAATTCAAATCGAAAGTAGCAGGGAAATTCTGAAAATTGCGTAATTTAGATCGGGAAGAACGATCAAATGTTTCATCAAAACAAATCGAAAGCAATAATTTAACACTTTTAGTTGGAGCACAGTTAAGTGCTTGCGCGATTGGCACAAAATCGTTTAGTAAAATTGAACACATATCGACACTCTCAAAAAAAATGATACTCTCTGAATGCAGACTTTTAAACAGAATAATCCAACAATTTGTTAATCCGAATACTTCACGTCGAAACGAAAGTTGTCAAGTCAAAAATTCAGTCCTTGTCACGTCAGAAAGATGAAAAACCTAAGTCCCTCGAATTATACGTCTGAGGAAAAGTCGGTAAATATCAGCAGTAAACGTCTTTGAAACTATCACGTCAAATGGAGAGTTGATACGGCCGGCAGGGGTGGTCTAGGGTTAAGGGTAAAAGGAGGCTGAGCCCCCATCTGTGGGGTTTTGGGGGGAATAATCACAAACAGTGTTAACATATGTAACATTTATTTAAAGAGGGACATTATTTACAGGGGGAACTAACGTCTAAAAGGGGGGAAAACAAGCAGTTCGGCACAGACGTGCACGCTCGTAGAAGCAAAACATTGCCTATCTCTCCTGTTCTTCGCGGCGCCCGCTAGGTGGCGTTCACGGGAGCTTACAAGGGGGCACTCCATGTGAGAGTGGCATGCATGGGGCTGTATGGATAGCATCCCACATATATATATATATATATATATATATATATATATATATATATATATATATATATATATATATATATATATATATATATATATATATATATATATGTAACATTCATGCAGGGCATATTCTTTCAATATAGACACGTTGCAGGGAAATTCAGTTTGAAATACTCACAATACTTGAATGTCAAACCAGCAATGCTGCCACGTAAACTTTGAGCCTAACAAGAACGCTAAATAACCTTCGTCTAACACGAACTCGCGTACGTTAGCATTAACCTAGCTAAAACACCACTAGCGGCTGCTCGCAAAAACTCCTTTCACTTTCTTTCATCACCTCTCACTTCCTTTCACTTCCTCAACATTTCATCTCTTTAATATAGCTGCTTTGTATTTATACCAACCACGTATGCCACAATTAGCATATCTTAAGCGGCTTCTTTAGATTTATTGACTTAAAAGTTCGATTATTGTGAATCGAATCTTATGTAAACCTTACACAGTTTTAAGCAATATGATATCAAATATTGCAGAAAAGTAATGAGGTCTTAAAATTTTCCCATTTAAAGTCATCACGTGAGTTATATTATATATTTCACAACTGATTTCGTTTAAAGTAATACTATAAGGAGAATTACTATGGTTTATTTCTTTGTTAGATATGTATCTTTTTACAATGTCTGTTCATGAAAACTATCTTAAAGAAAACAAATCAAAATATTTCGTACTAATTGGTTGATTGACTATTTTTCTAGGAGGAACAAAAGCATTCAATTTATTAAATCGTACTTCTAATCAGAAAATAAGACAAAAAAGGGCTATCACCTAAATATATTTGAAGATCATCATATCAGGAATAAAACTTTATACCAGTTGCCTTTTATTACGATTTAATATTATAATTAAATTACATTACACAAAAGACAGATGTAAGACAACATTCAAGTGAAAAATATCACATCTTATATACCGATAGTGTAAGAGATATAAATTAGCATATGAGAACACAAACGGTTTTTTCCGCTACTTAGTAGCATTCTAAGTTTTTCAATTTTCAACGAGGGTTGAAAATTACTTTATAATATTAAATATTGAAGGATTTGAAATTTAGCCCTGCACATGATTTTAAAATCCTATTGAATGTGTACTCTGTGTTTGTTTAAGAACGAGGACATTTACCAAAAACCAATCAACAACAATTGTCAGATGGAAAAAAATGAGAAAATAAGTGTATCTATTTCAGCTTTGAATCATTGGTGTAACTAAAATAATTTCCAGTTCTTTAAAATAGAAGTAGAAAGGGATAGTTAATTAGTTCAACGAATTTTATTGTTATAGAAATATTTAAGTTTAGGAGTTTAAAAATTCTTCGTTAAACTGGGTAGGTTATGACGTCATGAGCGGATGTTGCCAGATTGTATCGGAAGTTCAGAAGGCTTTGAAATTCTATGAAAGAATTTCCCATGCATTTTATATCCCTTGAAATCTAGAGACTTTTACAAGCTTCAAACTCTTGTAAGTGTGCAATGATCTCCTCCATTCCTCCTGTTTCACAATTTGGAATTACGAATTCGCGCGACAGCAGCAGGCGAGATCGGTAATTTCAAGGGGGTTTAGATTTAACTACCCGAAGTTTGTCTTGTTGACTAGGCTTATTATGGACATTCTTAATTATATAAATTACTTTTGATTTCTTTCTGAAGTTGCCATACCCGTTATAAGAAATATAAATCTCTCTGATGAAATTACAGTAATATTTTTTGTGATATTTTTTACAAACATATTATTTCTCCACTTTTTTAATTTCCAAAAATATTTAAGATTTCAGAAAACTGATCGAGTATCTCTAAAACTCATGTCAGTTTTATGAAAGACGGTGTTATCATTTCCAATAACGAATAATCAAAGTTAGTAATATTCCAAAACTAAACAAACTGAAAATGAAAAACTGGCCATTGATGTATTGATCTCTATTTTCAAAAGGGGGATTGAATATAGTAGAAAAAGATTTATACATAGATTTTCAAATATTTAAAGCTGAATTTTTTATGTAAATACATCTTATAATGACTTCGCTCAATAACCCCAACAGTACGTCTCAAAATTGTTACCATCAGCGTAAGCCTAAAGACGACATCACACTCAGAACAGTTTCACAGGATACGAGATTTCCTCGCTAGACTGGACAGTCAGCTGACTGCAAGGCTGCTCTAAAGATCCCGTGAGTGCTTGATATTAGGGTTACAATTTATTGCAAGGTTATCATTTTTTTTATTGCAAAAACTGAAAGCATTTGTTTTTTCAACCAGTTCATTTAATCTTCTTTCTCCACCTTAAAGCTAGAAAAGTGGTGCTCTACCGTAATATGAACAAGTACAGAACTATATGCATTTTATAGAAAATTAGAATGATGAAATTTGAAAAAATAACGCCAGAGAAAAGTATAAATTTCAGTTTGAAAACAATTGAAAAAAATGGACAACTTCAATGAAACATAAATCTGAAAAAAAAAAATCTACTTTACATCATTCCTTTACTTACTCGAAAACAGGCTAGTTAATTTACTTAATGTGTTAGATGATTCCCTCGTATTGAAACTTTACCTCCAATTAAATGGTTATCATTAGTGCTAAATATTAGTTCCTGTTGTGTCACTACAGATATGATTAATGAAGTTCTAGGTATCAAAGTGGACAAGTTGAGGTACTGTAAATATATATAATAATTATGAACACATATATCATACTGAAATAACTGGACAGTTCAGGGGCTAATGTAATCTAAGTCATAACCACTTTTTCAATCAACTAGTTTCATATTTTATTATGACATAAGTTCAGGACTATGTCATATAAACCGGGAATTTGTTTTACCACGTATTTAATAGTTAATCATAATAAAAGTTGTTTTAAATGTGATTAAAATTATACAAAACATCCATTCTGTCTGCTAAGTTAAAATGCTACATATTGAGATAATTTCCCAGTCTCTTAATTTATTAATAGCAATGTATATTTACATGTCTGTTAATGACTTAATTATTTTTTGCAGTTCGACAAATCATTAGATTCTAGGCTATACATATTATCACACTTACATTCCCTTTGAATATTTAGGCTGCATAAATAACTTTAAAGGATTCCGTTTTTATATTATTCATATAATACATACTAAGATGTACATGCAGGGACCTAAAGGGTGTATACATGCCTATCCCAGCTGACTGATGTAAATGAAAAAAAACAATTAGACTACATATTTTTAAATTACATATGTGTTATACTGATTTTCAACTTTTAATAAAGTTAATATTTTTGAGTACATATAAACATTATGCTCGTAATGAAGTACATAAATATGTAAAAGTGTTCTTTAAATAGAAATTTAGTTAACTTGCAAGTTTCACTTACAAATTTAATGGTAAATTAAAAGACTGTGACATTGTAATTTTCTTGTCTGCAGTATCTCTAAAAAAGATACACACACTTTAGGATGGGTCCGCTGTGCTTACTGTGCTACTGAAAGAATCCGAAAAATGAGCGTCAAAATTTATGGGACGTCTTCAACCTCGATTGCCCGCTATTGGTCCTTAAGAAATGTACAGGATTTTTACCATGATTTTGCCCATTCTATCCAATAATGTACCCCTTAAGCAAGACTATCTATTTCACAGATGATTTCTCCTTCTGCTCCAGAAGGGGGAAATGCCTCTTCTTTTCTCTGAAAAAGTCTGCAGGTGGGATACCATCATAAGTTGGGGAAAAATCAAACTAAATAAGAAAAAGCCTCACATGTACATTTGTATTAGAAATCAATTTTCAATCCCCAAATATTAGTTTGGAAATGATCTAAAATAATGAAACGTAAATTTTACCTCATATCTCTTTTTCTTTGAGTTTAACTACCACCATTTATTTCAAACAATATTTCTTGTATACTCACATGCTTATATGTCAGAAAACTTACTATAATCAATATGACACCTTCAGAAATAAAACAAAATAAGCTAACCGGTGGAAAGATAATTTCTATTTTTAGTTGAATCTACTTCGGAAGAATCTGAAATTCATCCGAAGAATTACGGATGTAGATGTTTGTGCAGAAGGTAAAGGGAACACTCAGCACCAGAGAAAGTTGAAGCCTTTCTTAGATTTTCTCATCGCGTTTGGTTACTTCAATAAAAATCAATCCAAATGTTACTATGGTATTTTTAAAAATCAAGATTTCCTTTAACCCAGCCAGATTGCTTACCCAGAGATTTACAAATGGTCTATTCCACCCGTTAATAAGTCCAAAATTAGTATCTGAAAAACAGAACTATCCTCTGTTTCGATACTTTTTTCCGTTGGTGTCCCCATTTCTGAACCATTTTGAGTCTCACACACTGTGTTCTCGTATACTGGTTCTAAACCTTGTGATGAATAATACCTACTATCGTAAAAGTATTACAATAAAAGGATATGTTCAAACGAGTATGTTTCAGATGTGTCAATGAATGACTCCACGAGCAGATATGCATTATATTTAAATTTCATTGAAGGAAACCTTTGCACTTGGTTGTAGAGTGTACAGTCACGTTGAAAACAAAAGAAGAAACAAGGGTTTCCAAAGTCCACATGGTTATCCAAATTTAAGGATGCAGGTACTGTAGTTTACACGTTTCCTTTGCGGATAATTTTATAGCTCCAAAAATTGAATTTGATTAATGTTTCCAACTGAAAACGATGACATGGCAGCCGATTGTTAAAAGCACGTTAAACCTTTATTACTGTTGGTAACAATGTAGGTACATTATAACCAACTAGTCTGTACCCGTTAAAAGCTAGGTAACCCGCTAGGTAGTACATAAATGTTTTAATGCATAAATTATACTCATCACATCATTGCCAAATGTTGAAAATCATAATAATGCGCAGAAACAAATTAACGTGTTTAAGCGGCCTTATGCTTAATGAGTATCTAAAGCCAGATTTAAAAATGTCACTGAGCATGCGCAGAATGCAATTTTTTTTTAACTGCAAATTATCGCTAATTAAACGACGCGAAATAAATAACTTCCATGAGGTTTAACCTTATATTTCATAAACATAATAATCATAAAAATAAAAATGGCAGAGAGAGATCTTGAGAGACTCCTCGGAATAAACGCGTTTATCATTAAAACATGTCCCTGAGCATGCGCAGAAACAGTGAGTTTCTAAAGACAGATTTAAACATGCCACTGAGCATGCGCAGAAATAATTTTTTTAATTGTAAGTTACCGCTAATTAATAGATATTGCGGTTACAAAAACCAAATTTGACAAATCTACAGATTACAATCTTTCGTTTAAGACTAAAATGAAGAAAATTAATGCAGTAGTTTTCTCTCACGGATTGCCCAAATAGTCTGCTTAGCAACTTAAATATATAAATAACAGGGCTCCTATAGATATATCCTGACACACTCGGGAAAAATTCTTATCCTTTCCACTAAACTTTCGGTACCGCGGACCAAAAAATGTGCGTTGGTGTAACTTAGCCCATCAAATAAACGCGCTCATGAACGCCGCGAATTTGCATATTAATGCTTGCATTCCCAGCATCGATCAATGGATGGTCTCAAACAAGACCGAATGAGGTCGCGAAATGACTATTATAACAGCAGCCTGAATCTTTTGAACAAGTTCTTTATAATAAATTTGCTTGAATTCACAGTAACTTGACCCACTAAGGTGGTTTTTAAACTTATCTATTTCAAAGCTTAAAAATATTGCTCGAAAAGAGAAAAAACTCAGCAATTTCAATTCGAGTTTAATATTATAGATTAAAAAATGCCCATTTTATACTATTTGTTGATGGTTATTTCAGCTTCTCAAATGAAAATCTGCAACAATCTTTTCTGTATCTGGCCGTAGTTTATACTGTTGGTTGGCTCTGTGCCTACTTTCAAAATTATTATTTTTTTTAAAAATGAACTTGACAATTTTTACTCGTGACATTTGGTGTGGTTTAGATACCTTGAAAAATCAAGTAATTTATATATCTTCTTACTTTTTCTAACTGAAATAAGCTTGTCTTTAAGTGGTAAATTAACAGATGACAAATTTCAAATACCCGCTCTCACTATATTCGAGCATCAGTACTTAATTCCTAATACCTCTTTTTCATGTGGATATTGTGGTTACTTTTTTCAATGTTGTTGGCCTGAATTTGTGGTTGTACTTTTCAAACTTTAAATTTTTTAATTTGTAACAATTTATATTTTTATTTGTAGTAGTATATATTTCACAGACTAATTTTGAAAGATGCATTTTCTTAAAATTTGAAATTTGAGTCTTAAGTGTGTGTGTGGGCGGGTGGAATTACCACAGTCAAAATCTAAACACTGAGGGCCATTAAATTTCGTATTACTCTTTCTCAAGTTCAAATTCTAAAGTATCCTCATTGTATACTTGAAATTATGCATGTAGCTTTATTCTAATATCCATCCTGTTACTAATTTATAGAACTACTTTCAGCTCTAGACCTTTACTAAGCCAAAGTGACAAATTTTAGCATTAATAGAATAAGTTTTTTTATTGTCGGTAGGTCACGTATTAACAACTCTCATTTAATCAATAAAGCTTGAGGTCAGTTAAAATTCAAAATAGCTTTATTACTTTCTTACAAAAACCATAAGCCTGCCTTGATTCTGTGACTTAATATGAACTCATAGGTACTGACACATTATTCAAAATAAATTCTTCTATTAAATGAATGACTTCCATTTCATTCAAGATAGTATCTGCTGCTTAGTCAATAGTTCCAAGAGGGCTAAATAGACAGGTACCTAAAGTTTAAAGCTAATTCTAAAAGGCTTAAAACATCCATGCCTACCCGGGATTCGAACCAGCAGACTGCCTTATACCATATCCTCAAAATATAAAAACAGCTTTTTACGCCAGAAATTTAATTTACTGCACTGACCTTTCTGCTCACATTTTTATAGTTAATAACTTCTAATGACAATATTTCCTTGTATTTGAAAAACGCTCATTGCTGGAAATGCCGGCGCCATATATAAAGATTCAGAGAGCCAGATGTGAAGTTATAGTATCTTGTAGAAATGTCACCCCGGAAGGAATCGGTACTGTAATGAGAATTTGATTAGTTTATACAACTTAAAACGATGATTAGTCAACAGATTATAAAAATTATACCCTTTAACAGGATTTATAATATATTAGAAGCATATAACTGACAACAGGATGTGATCAGAAAGAACTACTCAGCCCATTGGAATTTCGAATCTGCCAACAAATTGTCGTTGTTGCAGATTCATTCCCTCGTACTTTCACTTACGAGTAGACTCCACAATGAAAACTCACACATTGTTAATCTTTCTTTAGTGTCATCAATTTCATAAGCTTTGTTTTTGCATCATAAACCGAATATTCTTTTCTATATTACAATGAGTAGTGCAGCAACATATTAAGGTTGCTCTGCTATAAGCCTATTGGATTCGCTCACCTCAGTGTTAACCTATGGAAAAAATGTGTCTACTATTTACAGCTACTTAAATGCTGATAATCGAGCAAAAACGAAATTTTAAGATAGCCTGAACTTTTCTGCACCTTGCAACAGGATTCATTTTTAAAATTGCGTCCACCAAAGAAATTTACGATCATTTAAAACACACTATACTAGATTTTTTTTCCTCGAATAATTTGAATTTTAAAATATTACTTGCATTTTAAAAAAATGTTCCAAGGTTTAAAATTCTTTCTCTATTACGGAGTACAATTTTTTAAAAAATCTTTAAATCCAAGTCGGCAATCCTTCGACAAATTTTCTTCATAGGTTAACATTGACGTGAGCGAATCCAATAGGGTTAGTACACAGCAGACTTAACTCACGACTTTGATGAGTGTGCATAATTCAATAAAAAAAATAAATTCTTGGCCTCTACAATTTTAACACATATTTTTACAAACGAAATATAAGAAGGTAACTATTTTATTTTACGCCATACTGCATAACAGAGAATAGAGGGTTTTCTCCCACCTGAGTTAAAAAAGAATGCCTATTTCTCATGTTCTATGTTAGGAAGTAAACTGTTATAACTAAAAGAGTTGGACGTAATTTTAATAGGTGCATACTGGTGAAAGATGAACACTCAGTGTCCAAATATGAGGGTTCACATACTTTTTGAGAAAGATGGAGGATTGGAAAAACAGAAATTAATTGGATTTAAAAGGACACAAATACTATTTGAATAATGCGTTTCGGAAGAAATATTTTAGTAAAATAAGGTCAATTGAATGAGACTTTATTTATTTATTTTTTGTACACTAGAAAAATTATTTTTCAAGAAATAGAAACAAGTGTCAGGAAGAATTGCATAAATTTTTAAAAGAAATTTACAGGACATGCTCAAAAAGACACTACATATGGAAAGAAACCCAAATTTTGAATAGGCTATAAAAATTGTCAATCCTGATAAATTATTTTTAAATATTTTTTCTTATATGCTTTTATGTAAAGTGAATTATATTATATATAAGTCGCTTTTTTCAACTGATATACCCTCTGGTTTATAAAATGTAGGACTGGCCAGGTTGGTTTGGTTACGTAGCATAACTTTTCTGTGAACTTCTGTTACCCGGGATTCGAATTTTTGGTATCTTAGTCTAACAATCAAATAAATGTGATCTTTAATCTTTTAAAAAGTAGACTCCTAAAATATACTGTAGTATAAGTTAAATCTTCAAGAAACAACTTTTTGCGACCAGGGTCAATTATCTTGTGTGCAAAGATCACGTGTAATGTCATAAAGAGTTCGCATGCTAATAGCTTGCTCTTGATTTTAATTGGGAGGATGCCTTTAAATGTTTATATTAATATTATTCTGATTTCATAAAATTATCCTCCTGAATGTTCTTTTTAGAATAAACTAGATATATGCATAAGTTTCTTTAATACATATTCATAAAAAAACTACGGAAAGTAACTTAATCGGTGCATTAGTCACAAGTAGAAAATAAATATGAAAAATGCGAAGTATTCGGTTGCCTGAAAGCTAATTCAAATGGATAAATACCCATTTTGTGAAAAAACATATTAAAATATTAAGGGTGACCCTCTCGAAGATGGCTATTCTCAGGATTGGTTAGTTCTGAATCACGACGTTAATCTTTAGGTATTCGAGGATCAAATAGAACATGTCATAAAGCTTAAATCTGATTCCGATAGAGTACTAATACTTTTACCTTCTGCGGGACTCTAACCCGTGGTTCTGATATCCAACCTCTCTCACACATAGGTCAAAACTTACAGTGACTGTTTGTTAGTTGCAAATAAGTAAAAACTCACGTGTTTGATTGGTTCAACTCATTTGTTTTTTGTGTTAACTATAAAGCTATTATTGGTTTCCGGCGTTGTCTTTTGTACTTAGCCTAGCATGCAATGTAAGTGTTACCCTTTCAAATCTTCTCTAAAATGATAAATCTCCTTCAATAGATCTAGTTAGCTTGATTTTTTCAAAAATTTATTTTTTTCAATAATTATTCTTTATTCAGGCTTTGATTACTTGTGACAACTTTTTTTTATTATTGCACCGTTTTTTAACACTTAAAAAATTAAATATAAATATGGAATGGTCTTTAAAAATACATTTTCGTTAAGTATCTAGTCCAGGCCTGCACAACATAGGGCCTGCTGCCCCACGCTCACTGTGTGTCCTTTTGTGATGACGCATAATACCAATATAAAAAATACAAAATATTATTTTTAGATTTGTAGTATTACGAAAGGAATTTGTAAACAATGAATATTAATATTTATTTAATATTTAAATAATCAGTAATTTATTTTTTGTTAGATAAAATATTTTTTGCTTTCCCATATATCCTATTTCCTTGAGGTTCGCAGCAGATTTCCATTAAGTAATATGGCCCTCATCACATTCCGAGTTGGTGCTCGGATCGAATCTCCACAAGCACCATTAAATACCTCCGTGTCTAGGCCGGATATGGGCACATTAAATCAGTAAACCGGAATGTCCTTCTATGAGGTCAGAGAGGGTGGGAGAGGGATCATTCACATGTCATTCCTGGGGTTGTCGGTCAAAATTGAGATGGCATCTGGCTAAATCGGTTTTTGGTTTTGGTTTGGAGCGATACGGACAATTTTTTGCTACACGAGAGCTAAGAGACTGGGACCTACTGCTTAAAGCCGATTCCGAACGGCTACAAACGTCCATGCCAAGAGTGAGACTTAAACCCACAGACTCTGGCACTGAAAGGCACCAGAAACGTAATGAAGAGTAGTATTCCAGAGTCGTATTTCAGTACACGAGATGTCCCTCATATAGATAACTTTTTCATCAACAGAATATACATTTTCATTATTGCTCAAGGTAGCCTAGTCGTAGCGTGTCAGCTTTCGTTGCTGAGGGTGCTCGGATCAAATCTCATCAATCGCCATTAAATACCTCCTTCTCTAAGCCGAATATGGGCACGTTAATTCCGAAGACCGGAAAGTCCCTCTGTGAAGTCAGAGAGGATTGGAGAGGGTACGATCCCACAGACACCGCCCATGGGGTTGCTCGGTCAAAATTGTGATGGCACCTGGCTGAATTTGGACTCCGACCATTGTGGTGCCATTATAAATCGGAGCTTCCCCCCTCAGCCCGCTAGTCTATATAGACCTGGTCTGGAATACTTCCAGCCAGGGAGCGTTAGAAAGAACAACAAAAACAAACAGCACATTTTAAGCTATTCAGTTCTGATCTAGTCCTTATATATATACTTGAGCATTTAACAACCTGTAGTGCCTGGTTAGTCTGCAGACTATTTACTCTAACAGCAAGAGGTATGACGAGTTTGTGATGCTGTAAAACTCGCGACTCATACGTTAATTAAATCACCTTTATCGTGAAATCTTTTATATAATGTTGAAACGATTGTCTTAATAACCTGTGCCGTTAAAGCATTTAAAACTTTAAAAATCTTCCTCCAATCATAAATTTTCGGAAATGAAATGAAGTAGAATTTTAACACAATCCTTCAAACGGGAGATTTGAAAGGTCTTAAATTCAGAAGTATATTAAATCTACATCAATTTTATTATTTTCGTGGAACATTTTATCTGAAAAAATAATAAATCTTTTCTAATAATAAAGTACAAGTATCGTGATGTATGTTTTTACTAATTAATATGAAAGAGATTAAAATTTCGTTCAAACACTATTTTTACCAGTTAATTAACACTATTTTTACCAGTTTAACACTTTCCTCTCAACTCTGGTTTATTAATTTGTTCGTTTTTGAATATATTTTTATCCTTTTTCAAATCTTCCGATTGACTAATTTTACTTTTTATTTACCAAAGATTTCAGAAGTTTTAAAGTATCTTGTCATGGAATTTCTTTCTCTAGGCGACAAGAAAATGGAATATTAGAGTTTCAATTCTTCCAGCTGTCAAATGAAAATCAGTTGGTGGTAAATTTTGAGCTAAGCGTGGCTTTAATAAGTTTCTTTAGGATAGTATATTTCCGGAGTGTTGCGATGTTGTGTAAGGCTTGATAAGACTATTTACTTACTAATTGAAGATTAATTATGCTAGCTTAGAAGTAAGAAAGAAATTATTTATAATTTCAAAAATCAGAGTTTTAGTTTTTTTATCATCACCGTCTGTCGCATTGGAAAAAGAAGTTTTTTATCATCGCTAGATCATCTCTAACTTAATTTGATAATTTTCATCAAAATGTGTTGAGAAATTTGTGATAACTCCTAGACTGCGTACCTGATTCCAGTGCTATATCAAGGGCAAAAATCATTTTCGATTCGTTAAATTAAAAACTACCATAAGAATAACTTCCAGAGAGTAAACAAATTTCTTATGTTACATTGACAAACTCAGCACACATATAGAATTATAGACTATCATAAAGAGGCTCTTAAATTTTAGTTCACTTTACTGCTTCAGTATGTTTTGGCTCTAAATCTTATTTCCTTTTGGGGATATCATGCACACAAGGACAACAAAACAATGTCGTGAGAGAAAAGTTTCAATTCAATGAAGTTAATAATATCTGTACAGCACCAAAACCTTCAAAAACTATAAAATTGTATTTTGTGTAATAGGAAATATTTTTTTATTGAATGGTCCAAAACCTATGGCTTTAGCACACAAATCATGAAACGCAAATGCGAGATACCTAGTATATTCCCCATTATAATAAAAGGCAAACTGAGAACATCTAAAACCCTATTTTATTTTCTGAGATTTTGTAAACAATTCGCAATATAAGATACAATCCGTTTTGGTTGTTTTTTGTTATACGTTGAATTAAGCAATGATCATTACTAAAAAAATTCATATTTTTAGAAGACTGATTTATTGTTAAAAAAATGCAATATTTAGGAATGCAACCAGGATAACTTTTTTTTTTTTTGAGGAGGTGGGGGAATACGAGAAAATTACTTTTTGGGGTAGAGAGGATGTAATAAAATATCATAATAACTTTACTTTATTTTTAAGTTACTTTTAATTTCTCTTGGTCTATAGCCTCCAGATGGAGGGGAATGGAAAGTGTACTCTACTGATAATCTATATATGTAAAACAGTTCCGTAACTGACTGACTGACATATAAAGCACAGACCAAACCGCTGGACCTAAAGGCCTGAAATCTTGTATGGCGATTCTTCTTATAGCGTAGGGATGCACTAAAAGAGATTTTTGAGAAATTCTTAGATTTTAAAAATTAAATTTTCAAGCTGCTTTTGTAACATTCTTTAAAGTTTGCATTTAAAATAATAATCCGATGGTCACAAAATTTATATCACGACAAAGATCATAAAAAATCCTTTAAAATGAAATCGTTTTCGAACCTTTACCTCCATTTTCTGATTTTTGGGGAATTGTTAAAGATTAATTTTTAGAATTTAATTTATTAAATGCTGATCACGTGGTTTCTTTTCTTTTTGTGATACTTTAAACTGATTTTGCGTCACGTGCGTAACAACGAAATAGACAAAAAAATATATATATTTTTTCTTGATAATGCGGCAGACGATTGGACATTATCCAAAAAAATATTAAAATACAGTAAAAGAAACGTTCCTCAAACTGTACTATATTCTTTAGTATGTTCTATTAGATTTAATTTGATTATTTTCTTCTTCATTATTTTGCCTAAAAATATCCGTAACAATTTTTTATAAATATATTTTTTCGTTTTTTTACATTAATTGCATACATTGATCGTTGTATTATATATATATATATATATATATATATTTGGCATTAATTTCATACATTGACCGTTGTATTTAATTTGAATGTACTCCGTCGCGAAGTACGGGTTTTCAGCTAGTATCTATATAAAGCAAAAGTTACGAGGACTAAGAAGGTTAAAACAATGCTTTACACATTGGTCCAATTCGATAAACTGTCGTCACAGATGGGGGGAAAAATAATCCAAGAACCAGACTATACCCCACAACGAGAGGCGTCCTGTTTAATATGCAACAGACATTGTTGAAGCATATTTCATGATTCGCTATTGTTAAAATTTTAAATGGTGTAACTTATACATATAATTAATACAAAAAGCTACTATATTGTTCTCTTAAGAGAATTAATTATGATTCATTAGGACTTCGAGTGGCCTCCAAGGCAACGTTTAAGAGCACTTAGCATAGATGAGTTTAAATGTTGCTTGGATTTATCGAGTGCGGCAATCCACTCATGTCTACCTTATAAATTACACTAACTATTCAAATCTTCTATGAGGGACCATTAATTTTTAGTTTTCCCGTCTCTAATGATACTGAGTTTGCATATTAGTCATTTTTGTTTCTCATTTTACAGAATTTGACTCTCTTTCTTGTAAAGCAATTGTTAGTACAGAAAAGTAACTCTGCCAGAATTTTTGTCGGCCCTTACGTCGGCTCATCGGTCTAAGAGACCGCTGTTGCCCCTGTTCTGAAGCGTGGGGTGGTGGTGGACAAAAAACATTTAAATCCTAATAGTACTTTAAAGCTACTGAAACGGCTGTAAAAATACAAGAAAATTCAATAAAAGATGTGCAGATCAGTTAGGGGCAAAACTGTAAGCTATAAATGTCACCTGTAATTAAAAAGCTCTTAAAACTGATCAAATTATATTACGTTGGAATGAATGAAGGCCTTATGCTATCTATCGATTTCTTATGGCAAGACCAATGTTTTGGCTACGACTGGTGATGAAAGAAGTGGCTACAGAATTTCCTTTCCATGCGAACTGTGTCTTTATTTAACAACCCTTGGTAACAAAATAACGCCTATTTTACTGATCTGGGAGTAGGGGCTCTGGTTACTTATGCTTCAAAGTAAACAAATCATTATCTGGAAACGAGATTAATAGTTCTTTAACTTAGTTTTCTTCAAAAAGTGGATATTTTAAAATAAAGGCTTTTGCATATTACATTGAAATTGCGATATTGGGGTAAATATAAAGAACAATAAGATACAAAATGAAACTTTTAGTAAATAAGGTAAAAAAAGTGCATACAATCCATCGCAATCGCTATCACTTAACATTTGTATGAAAAATTGGTGTGTTTATACTGAGATTTTTACTATATATTGAAAAGTAATTTACGCTCAAGTTAAAGACTGGTATTAAATTGCTGAGAATTATGTTCTGTCAAACTAAAATTTTTAAACATTTAATTTATATCATATGAAAATTGTATCTCTTTTTTTATAAGGAATACAAACTTTGTTTTTTGCATGATAGCACATTTATACAAAAAGCAAATTCTCTGCTTCCTGTAATTGAGTGTGCCAGTCTTTTCTGCTATTTACTATAAGTTTATTTTTCATCACCTTTAACATTTTTTGTTAGTTTATTTTTACACATATAAAAATAATGAATAAAAATCGTTGAACAATATATGAAAACATCGGTTTAATAATAAATATTTTGCATGAAGTATCAGAAAGTATCAGTTAAGTTCACACTTGTTCTTAAATACACTTACACACAATCTACAATATATTTTGGAACATTTTACGTTCATTGTATGCACTAACGACATAATTTCAGCATTTCATCACAAAAAGCTGCCTTCGTTCTCTCTTCTATTCCTAGCATTGTAAAGCACTTGAAACTTGTCTCAATTATCAAAACAAGAAAGAGCAATTTCTCAGTTAGGGTAGGATTACGTAAAAAGGCAAAATATAAATTAATTAGACGTAATAAAATTATTGGTTGTTAAAAATAGCACTTTTTACTTTTCGTTACATCGTGACAATTCTATTTAGTTTCTAGGTTAGAATACTTCGATATCTTGTTTTGCGGTTCAGGTTTTCCCGATAATTATTATAAGAATTATTCTGATTAAAAAATGAAAAAGGGTTATTTAATAGCGTCACAAACGAGCATCACCATGCTCTCTATAATTATATCCCGAAAAATACCGACAGTCAATTTATAAATGCAAAGATCTGAAATACATCAGACATTGATCTCTCTCTCTCTCTCTCTCTATATATATATATATATATATATATATATATATATAGTGATTGAGCCTACATCGGTCTGTACTATCTGCATATTCCACCAGATGACACTATTATCCGTTTGCGCCGCTCCAGATCTAAAGAAGAAGAGATTTGGCAACCCCAGTCAGCGGTTAGACGAAGTCATAACGGCGACGCTCTTTGTCTGATAGCAGAAGACGTCTGCTCCTTCATTAGCCTATTATGTTATTAATTAACGACGCAACTTTGTAAATATTTTTGTAAATAAGCATTCATTAAATGTTAGTGTAGACTATAATAATTTATTTAATGTAAATCACCGCACGGCTATCCTGTCCCATATCTATATATATATATATATATATATATATATATATATATATATATATATATATATATATATATATATATATATATATATATATATATTTATTTATTTATTTATTTATTTATTTCTCTCAGTTGTAGTTCCTATAGCATATTACTGGTTCACGTAAAGTATTTACCAATAAACTACTAATATCCAAAAGGCAAGCTGATATGTACTTTAACAGTAGTATCGTATACGTATCAATAAAATGAACAGATATCAATCAAATAATCAATCAGTACTCTAGTGTTACGTCTGGAACATTCATTAATACTGATATAACACCTCCTGAACATATAAATAATTATCAATTATCCTAGTTACCAATCTTATATTGTACAGTTAAAAATAGATTTCGATTCAAGCCACGTGCTAAATAAGGCAGGCGAAGCATCAGATACATATAAATGACAGCACTTTATTTAATTACAATGAGTCATAAGAAATATCCATTAATAAACTTCGATGTCACATGATGTTTTACAAGATGGTTAGAGAGATATTTATTGAGGGATAAGCGTACTCACAGTGCGATCGACCGCCTTCGGCTGCTGCTACTCTTCTTTTTTTTTGCGAGTCAAGATCTGCTCGAAAACCGGCTTGGCGCGGTCCCCCGTCACCAAACAGCGCGCAGCGCCAAATCCGAAATACGAGTACGCTCCCTAACAATACATCATTGTAACCTGGAGAAATCAAGAGAAATCTATACTGATGAACAAATATAAAGTAGAAATTCATACATATATACTGATCAATCCATGATGACCTTACTTATAGTTTTTAGCAAAGATAAAAACAAAACTTTGCATTCCCGAGAGATTTGCATTTAAGAGTTTTAATAACAACCCCCCCCCCCCCCCCCCAATAACCTATTGCCAGAAGCCAGGAAAATTTATCCACTGTATATTCTGAAACAACACGAGAAAAACATTTGTCCACGCTTAATTCCAATATTCAGAATATCTCCCTTAAATTACTAAACAAAATGTATTGGATGCCTTGCATATGTCGCTTTATAACAGAATACTAGGTTTGAACTCAGACACTTGATATTCATTTATGTTGCAATAATCATATATACCACAAACAAAATTATATTTATGCCAAAGTGACCTATGGCCGTGGGGAGAATCAAAAATATTTTTAAGCATTCAAGACTGATTTTATAAACGTTGAACTACCGTGTTGTATTCCATTAATTTTACAACAGTGTGAGGAAATCTCATGTATAACCCATATTTAATAATATAACTGAATATAAATAACAGAGTTAGAAAATTATAAGAAGAATGTAGACAAAAAACAAACAGAAATCAACCACTCAGGGCTCCACTCACCAGAGGCAAGATTCTGTAGTAGTGCCGGAACTAAACCAGAAATCGAGGTAACCGACTGGTCTCGTCATCAGGGAGCCTAACCAAATCAATTACCTCAAGGGGAACTTTCTGAATAGGATGCAGGTATAACCAAAAGACATCCCAAGTCCCCGAGATCCCCACAGAAACAGATAGTTAAGAGAAAATGAAAACACACGGACAACATGCAGTAAGGGCTCAACGCACCACATATGAAAGTACACATATAATCCTAATGAAAAGACAAAGGTGCATACATACCCTAATTCAGTGAGTGACGGTTATGGAGGAAACAGCAGCCAATTTTTAACCTAGTAGTTACGTCACATCTAATAACATACTTTTTAACGAGTGAAAACGACTATTAATCTGAGTATTTAGGTTTATTTGATCCTATACACTTACAAAGCACTTATAATATAATTTAAAGGCTATATCTTTTCCTTTTATTATGTAAATGGCTGGTTTTTTTAGAGCACTACGGTTATTTTTTGCTACAGGAGAGCTAATTAGACCGGTACCCACTGCTTAAAGCCGATTCCGAAAGGCTACAAATATCCATGCCATTGATGGACTCGAACCCGCAGACTGTGGTATCGAAGGTCAACTGGCTGGCCATTCGGCCATCGTCCGGCTTTATTGCATCAATGTAACTCGCGAAAATCAAAATCGAGAAAAACTCCTTTGTATTATCTCTCTAGTTGAAAGCTCTTTATCTCAATGTTAAATCAAATTTCTTGTGAAAACTCTAAAAGGCGAAAACTACTCCTCATCATTAAATTTTTTGTTACATATGACATGGTCGTTGCACCAAGTTATTGATTTCAAATGTAATTTCCAATAATCTGCCTCACGATTACAGATGGTTGACAGCAGCAAATTTAGGTTGGAAAATGAATGCCGGATTACTAGAAACAACCACGTAGACCACAGTATGAGCATGTGAGGCCAACAACCACAAAATGTTACTATCTGAACAGCTAAAGGGATATTAAAACCATTGGTCAGAAATTTGCCCGTACAAAACACGAGGGCCGTTAATCATGGTTTTCATATTTCGTTTTGAAAGTAAAATACCGTGTGTTGTTATCAATATGTTCAATATGCTTTGGTTGACATTTTTTCCAATTGATAAAGGTATCTGTTCTCTGTGGGCAAATCATTCACTGGCTTTTAAATGGCTCTTAAAGCTCCATGACAAGTTTAATGTGTGACTAAAATTGTTCTTTCGCTATTTGTCATTTATTTATTATTTTTTTAAACCAGTCCAAAGACAAATATTATTTAAACAAATTCCTTCAGCGTATTTATTTTTAAGGTTTTTTTTTTTTTTTTTTTTTTTGGGGGGGGGGGGGTTCACACATTTAATAACTTTGCATTTGTCGCGTTGCATGAGACATAGGGAAGGGAAAGAAGAATGTAAGATTCTTCAGGGCTTTTAGCTGTAGGGGCTCCGAATCCGCTCATGGTACCCTTGTTTAAAATTGTACATGTGGTTAAGATAGTGTTCAATATGAGGTGAATTGACTGCAAGAAATGCTGGTGGTCTCTAGCCATAAACCCCAAGCAACAAAAAGTGTAACTGAGGATTTCTGGTCGGTAAGAACTATGGTCAGTTGAATTTTTCTTAAATACTTAACACTTTTGTTCTTCGTGGTCATTTATTGTACTTGTCTCAAACGTACCATATTAAGAATGTAATGAAAAGATAGTGAAATCATGTCTCTCAATTAAAAGTTAGGTTCCCATGATTAATTCAAATAGTATTTATTTTTTTATTAAGCCATTCACATTATTTAGTGGTAATGATTACGAACTTCCTCTAATTGGGTTAGAGTTCAAATCCCAGCTAAGGTTTGGACGTCCATGCGTTGGCTTTTCGTGAGAAGCAATATTGGTTTATCTTTCGGGTTATAACATAGTAAAGTGGGCAAAAATGTGTGGTGGGGATGGGCTGATATTCCCAGGATAAAGAGAATTCAGCCCGCGTTGGAAGAAAAAATAATAATTGTACAATTTACTAAGGCTATTATTAATTCATGTACAGTTTAATTCTTGGGTTAAAAAGATAAAAAATAATTACCAATTTTGTTTGCCAAAAGCATCTGTTACAGAAATTAAATACTAATAAAGCAAATGAATTGATTTAGTACATAAATATTTAAAATATGTATTAACTCATTATATTTAAATTACGTAAATGATTGTATAACCCTACTACATAAGTAATCATTTAATTTTTAATATATGTAATCATTTGAGTAAAAATTTCAGTTTATCCTTTTATTTTAAGTATATAATGCATGAATACAAAATTATATTTTAATAGTGAGTTTATCTTATTCTTACTAATTTTTAGGAGGTAATATTATAAATGAAGTAGTAGGTGGGAAAAAAAGTTTACATAGCTCTGATGATGGAAAGAACTGAAAAATATTGACTGGACTTGAAAGGTTAGAGAAATCGCTGTGTGTACTAAAATGTTTTAAGAAAAATCTTTTTTCGTGTTTAATGTATAAATTATCTTAATTTTAACAGCTTTACAAAGAAAAATGTAATCTTAATACACTTTTCTTGGTAAAACCAAATTTATTAACTGTTTACACTTGTAAAAATTTTAGAAGTGTGTTTTCGGCTTCTCTAATATGAGTAGAACGTTGGCTTGCAAGGGATTGATTTTTATAGAAAAAAATAGGGGGGATATTTGTCGATGAGTTGTGAATTCTAGAATTTTAACTCTGGATGTTTAAGACCATCTTAATTTCCTAATAACACCATAGACGAATGAAAAGTAAGTGGTTTTCAATAAATAACCCAAAAATTGGTAAAACCGTTTTTTTAATTCATATTTCATTTACATTAATTAAAATACCATTCCTCCATCTCTATTTTTCCAATATCATCAATATTTTTTAATAGATTAATATAAATCAGAGTTGGTTTTTTACTTTTTCATGCGAATCTGTCAAAATCGTTATACCTGATATGATAGTCGTTTTCAATCTGCAAAAAATATTTAGTCAAAAAAATCTTTTATTATGCATGTAAAAGTATTCTGCTTAACAACTGCCTGTTTGATGTCTCAGTGCTGGTTAGTCTGCTCGTAACAATCAAACATCAATAGATATTTCAATAAGTGTAGTTGGGAGATTATTTGAAAAGACATACTGTAATGGTCCTTAGGTATGATTTTTGTTTTCTCTCCTTTGGTATGGTTAAATAAATAAAATGGAATGGAATTGGGAAGGGAATGTTCCTTCTAACTCTAAGAAATGTCTGTACTTTTATAAGAAAGGTATGTTGTTCTGTTGTGGACAAACAAAGAGTTATATAGCTTAACAATCTGTCAACTAGAGTAGATGCAGAGGCAGGGTCAAAAGAGGAGATCAAAAAAGTTCGATGCTTTCTTCATTGGAAGAGATTTTATTTACCTATTGGCCAGAATCGTTTCGTATACAGGGGGTTATCAAAATCGCTTTAAAAATGCGCGTTAACTGCTGCAGATGTAAATTCCGAACACGATACCATCTGTGAGAGAAAGTATATAGAACGGTGAAGTACGAATATCAGATATCACACAATATTAGTACAGTCGAAGTAGAGTAACTGTTTTAGAATTATTTCGCAAAATGTTAGATCTGAGTGGCCTTTAAAGTGGTATGATAATTGGCGCGAGGCTTGCTGTTGCATCTGCAACTTGAACGTCAGAAATAGCCTTTGTATCACGATATACAGTATCAAAGATTATGGCAAGATACAGAAATGAACATAGTACTGCCTCTAAATTCAAAAAGGGTAGACGTCATGCAAAGATGTCAGCGAGGGAGAGGCGAAACTTGTCGCTGATTGGAGGACAAACTTTTAAGACTTCAGTACACCAAATAAAAGCAGAGGTGAACATGGGATCATGTTTCAGAAATAGTAGTTCGCCGGGAGCTGCAAAAATCTAATACAGTGGAATCTCATTTGATCGTTCTCCGAATCATCGTTTTCCCGTATGTATCGTTTATTTCACCCAATTCCGACTATCATATTGCTTTGTTATGTTCCCGCATTTATCGTTCAGATCAGTCAACCCCTTGAAAAACGATAGATCGAGATTCCAGTGTATTTATAAATGTGCTGCAATCCAATGGTCACTCATTACTTAACCAATCTAAGAAAACGTGTCAGATGGTTCCGTGAACATAAAGACTGGAATTCAAATGATTGGCAATGTGTCATGTAATCGAATGATTTGAGCTTCGCATTCCTTCCTATAAAGTATGGGCTTCAGTTTACAACTAATATCTTCAGTTTTACGTAAAAAAGTGGTAAGCTGCTTAGAAGAAGGAGTTAGATGCTCAAAAAGTTGAAAATATCTAGGCGTTGAAACTAATACATTTTAACTGTTGGCCCCATCAACAGTCAATAATTGTTGGCTGGCTGAGCTTCAAAATCAACTGTTCTCCCAACTAATAACCAATCTTTGACTCGGCTTTAATATTGTTCATTGGCCCAACTTACAGCCTCATGTTTGCTCATCTACAATATAGACTGTTGAGTCTTATTACTCCCAACGGCCAGCTCAATTGTTGGCCAACTTCGTTACTTCTAGACGGCCCAACAATGTTTCAACTATAGTTTGCTATTTGAGATAAAAGTAAAACAAAATTAGATGAAAAGATCAGGGCAACTTAATTTGTATTTAAAGAATTAGCATGAAGTATCTTGTTTTCTGCATGTTCTAGCAATTACTACAAAAGAGGAGTAAAATGTGTGAAATAAATTTGTTTTATATGGCCACAGAATAATTTCACAATGTTTACTTTTCAGAAGGAGGACAGTCTGAGAATTTAGCATTTAATTTTTTTGAAAATATCTTTTGAATAAATACCATTTAAAAAAAGGTTTTGTGGGAAGTACCCTCTAATCAGTTAGGAGTCAACTGGTATATTTTTTAATACAACGGACTATTTTCATATAGTATTCTGGTATTTTATTTTAACACATTTCTTTCTTACTATTTTATTGTAAGATCTCATAAAAGTATTTGTTCGATAGCTAACTGGCAATAAAATTAAGCAGAATCTGTGCAGATGATTAAAAACGGATAATACTTTAGTATATTTTTTAATTCATATTCATTATCCACTGTTTTGTTAATTCACTAAAAAAAATTTCTTTTAAAGATTTGGATTCATTTTGACAATTTTTTAGTACGTTCAGTAGTCTATATTTGTCTAACGTTCAAGCCGTGAGATGGGCAACAATATCTTTTACGTACAATACATTTAAGAACAGACGACAAATTAATCCCATTTTTGTGTAATTCTATTCTTAAATTATATGAAATATGACAATATAATTAGGAAGGATTGAAATGAAGTAGTTGGAGATGCGTATATGATGTAAAAGTTCTTTCGAAGAGCTATATATGTGTTCACTCCCACCTTCTTTTGTAGTTGTTTATCTAAATCTAGTTTTCTTTGACATACATAAAAATTGTAGAGGGTAAATATTTCGTAAATTTGTATTTGTTAAACGCTATGTTCAAATTTAATGTGTTAAATTTTATTTACTAAATTTTGTTAAAGATTGTGATTTCCAAGCTTTGTATTTAAAGATTGGCTGCTCTAGCTAGTGACTAAAAAAAGATTAATTGCTATCTGCAGTTGAAATCTTACATAAAAATAGCCTAAGCTCTCGAGAGAAACACTTTTCTCGTCTTAATACAGAATCAGTTATCGTAAATCGATACCTACCAGAGAGTATTTCATAAAAGTTAAGCTTTTAGGGGTTAAAAAAGTTCTATCATTCTAGTTGGGTCTATTTTCCTTCTACTTCGAGCACTGAAAATCTCCAGAAAGTGATATAATTTTTTTTTTTGAAATGAACCATCTACAGCAAATGTCGACACTTAGCTTATGATTATTGCTTACGGTATGTTTCTTTTTAATCTTACACCATTAGACCTTTAGTTATACAATATCAAAAATAATGCCTAAATTATATTTAAAAAAGATATAAGAAAACATTCTTTCCATTATTTTCATCGTAAAAATAGGAAGAAGGAATAATACATATTTATGTGGCTTGAAGTAAGAACACTGTACGGTAGTAGAACTCAGTTTAAGAGCAATGAACCACCATTCACCTAAAGTACATAATATTAGTAAATTATGAAGGCTATTAATTCATAAAATACTTACAAAAGAAATACATATATGCTTGTTAAAAAGAAAACGAGATGGATACTGGTAGCAAGATAGCTGCACGGCGGTAGAACGATCCTTTCATCCTTCAAGAACAGTAGTGGGAACTACAGTGCATGGGCCGAGCCCTCTTCTGTAGGATGATACAGCAATGCATAACACTTCAGTGATAAATTAAAACGAAAGTAGGATGAACAATAGAAAGTGGGGTAACAAAAAAGCTTCGATAGTTCAAGTAAAAGTAAAACATGGGGAAAAAATAAAAAATTTCAGATGGAGCGAAACTCCAATCAAGAACGTGGTCACGTGGGCCAAAGAGAAATGGCTAGCAATAAGGAAGTAGGGTATAAAATTTCGTACAATATTCAATTTGCTTGTTTTTTCTAGCTTCTTGTTTTAACTAGCAAATGTATTTCCAAAGATAAAAATAAACAATGATCAAAATTCTTATTAAATTATAAACATGCATTTTCATAAAAAAAAATCAGGTAGTCTCTTCTAATGAAACTACCACGGGTTATTAACGTAGGATTACTTATCGTTGCTTACCTCTTTTGTATGTATATATGTATGAATGTATATTTATCTACATATATGTATGTATGTATATATATATATATATATATATATATGTATGTCAAAATTTTGACGCATTTCGTACTTTTCTGTTTAACTGTTTACTGCTTGTCCAAGCAATACAGACTGGATTGGGCGTGCTGCCAAAATAACTGACGAGATAAGAACGTACGGTTTTAGCATCTGAAATTTTCCTTTCTGGAAGACCGTTATGGAGGAACGTAATCCTACGTTAAAAAAATAATAAGTTACGTAAAAATGCACAGCAGCGTATTTCTCACAAAATACAATGCAGCGCACTCTCTGACCTCCATATAAATATGGTTAAAAATCACCATAATGTTATGAATTATGACACCCCATTATGAATTCAGTCACCATAGTACTGTCTACGGTAGCCACACATAGTGGACGTTTTGCAGCATTAAAATACTCCATTGAAAGCATGTGTAATCAAAGCGCAGATACTTTTTCAATGTCATTAGGAGTTTCCTTGGAGAAGCGTAAATTTCATTATAATTTTTTTTCAAAAGAAATTCAGTTGTACCTGATTGAAACCGCGTTTAAGTCTTTATCAGTTCTATATATCAACCACACGTGGTATGATGTGATCGAATTATAATTCTTATTAAAATATTTGGTACTTATCACTGCCTGATTAATCTTGTACGAACGCTAAAAACCCTAGACTGAAGAAGAAATTTCTTCTTCAGTAGTTCGAAACAAAACATAAAAGTAATAATAAAAATAATAGAAATGTAAATAGTTATTTTCTCATAATACATTGAAAAGAGTATCACCAGCATAGAGTGATATATCTGTGGCTAGAATGTCAGTCCAACACACCGAAGAAGGTGAGTCCGATCGCTGCCGTAGATGCATTTCGTTTTACACATCATGAAAATATATTGTTACTGTTGCATCTAGCGGAGCAAGCCCTTTTGTCTATTAATCGAGAAAATATAAAAGAGTATGATGGGAGATAAATTGCCTTTACAATCATGGATAAAGAAAGATATTTCGATTCGGACCCGGACTTCTGATTCCTAGTTTTTCATTGGGTTGAAGATAATTATAAAGTTAATCAAAAACGTGGTATCTCCAAACGTGGTATCCAGTATCTCCATTCCCGACAGAGTAATATTTCGCTTTTAATGACAGAAAGAATGTTAACAAGTGTTGTATGATAAATGAAGTTGTTAAGCATCAAAAGGTAAAAAAGATATAAATGAATTCTCTACGTTGTAGACTTCTACAATTAAACTATAATAGTAAATTTACTAATTTGGAAGGAAGTTAATGACCTAATGAAGAGTGCATCAGGTCATTCGTCGTGATTCCTTCTTGTATCGGCAGGTGAAAAGAACTGAATATATATGGTTTGATCTATTTGCAAACTTTCAATGCCACAACTCTTCAACTTAAGAAACGTAATTTATAGTATATTATGATAATTTATAGACTCTTATGCACTGAATAATCTGTTTTATCCCTGATAAACTCAGTTTTCTCCAGCTCTCTTTTAGAAGGGTTAAGCACTAAGGCAACCATGTCTGCTTCAATTTAGATTTTGTTTTCTATTATATCTGCAAGCTTCTGGTTATCACAAAGAATACAGATTTTCTTAAAAATCGGTAGATACTGAGAAAGAACACAGCATTTTTGCATTAATAAATAATAATAATATTGTGCTGTAAGTAGAGCCTAGATTAACCGAATGAAATCACAGCGAATACCTTAAACTCTCACTCTATTGTCACGCCTGTACTTGAAACCACATTCAGGGAATTTTGCCGAACATTTCATTGTTGTATATATGATGTAGCTCTTTGTTGGTGTTTTTCATTCGTTCATATATTTAATGGTGAGGGAAATTATTGTTTTATGAATGCCTTCACCATAGTACTGTGTATGTTAGCCACACATAGTGGATGTTTTGAAGCACTAAAATACTCCATTAAAAGTTTGCGTGTTCAAAGCGAAGATACTTTTTCATGTCATCAGGAGTATCCTCGAAGATGCATAAATTACAACCTAATTTTTTTTTAAAATAAATTCAGTCGTCTCAGATTGAAAGGCTTCATCAGCTGTAGGAATCAACCCCACGTGATTTGATGTCATAGAATCGAAATTCTTATTAAAAGACTTGTCACTGGTGCTTATCACTGCCTGTTTAATCTTGATCGACCTCTAAAGCCCTAGACAAAAGAAAAAACATTCATCTTCAGTTGTTCGAAAAATAACATAAGAGTAATTCAAATTTAGCAAAATTATAATTATGTTTGTGGGGTGAGGTTTTTTTTTTATATTTGATGCCCATTAAAATTTCATCGAAATATCGCATAATCATATTTTTATGGTTGAATTTCTTTTTCTACTCTTTTTATACGTCTGCATTAAAACAGCCCCTGCAGAGGGAGGTATTACAATTTTAACAGCTCTCTGTTAAACAATTTTACTTAAAAAATAAGTTCATAAATCATCGAAATCAAAAATATTGGTTGATTAAATAAAAAAATATAGTTGATAAAAAATGTGTCATGAAGCCAAGTTTTTTGCTCTACTTAAATTTTTCAAAATTTATAGCCGTTCGTGCCCGAACGCGAAGAATAATTGTACTCTGATTTAAACGTTTACGAATTATCATATTTCAAAGTTATAAATTTTATTCTATTGTATAGAGCAAAGTTTTTCTTACTCTGATGTGATAATGTTACAGGTAGGATATATTTGAGAAAATTATTAAATAAGCAATAATTAATGAAATAGATTTTACATATAATTAGATACAGTGGAGATAAGTATGTAAGATAATTAAATGTGGATTTTTTTTACACTGGGGAAAACTAGCGGGGGAACTTGTCGTGCAGACATTCGTAAGGGAAAACAACTAAACAGCTCTATCTTTACATTACCGATTTTCGGGAAAAAGCATAAATAAAATGTATGCAGTACTCAGAGTAAATATTCTATACAGCCGTGACTCTCGCAAAGGATCGGCTCATTAGGTATATGCAGAATTTAGTGCAATGTTACTTTACACTATTCTTCTGTTATGTTTATTAATAAATTTTGCATTGATTATTTTGAGGATATGAACTGTATCCGACAGAAATGGCTAATTTGCACCAAAGACTGTATAAAGATTCTAAAGAAAACTTTCTGAGTTTTTCTGTATGAGTTTTGCTGATTTCCAGCTGTGAGAAAAAATTGTAACCTACCAAATCATTAGAATTGAGCTCAAAATTTTATGAAAGTTAGTAATTGAACAGTTTGTGCTTTGAGCCAAAGGTGAAGCAGTGTTTGGAATATCGATTCGTTCGTATGTCTTCTATCATTCATTTTCTTTGCTCAACATAATAATGCGTTCTACCTTTTTATAAGATCCTTCTCACTCTATATTTCTCCTATATAAAACCTTAGCAAGAGCTCCATCATGAATGAAAACTTAATTTTTCCTTTTATTTCTGAGGATAATTAAAGGACATTGTTGATTTAATAAAGAGTACTTTAATGACTTTTATTGGTGTATTTTATTGAATACTAGCTATTTGCCCGGCGTTGCCCGGGTATTTATTTATCCCAATTTTTTTATTAAACAGGAAAAGGAATGGATTCTACTTATAGTGTAAAATCTAAGTAATTTGTTTTACAGATATTTCAAAGTAAATACAGCATGCAAATGATAAAGAAAAATTACAAATTCACTCTATTATTAATTTAACTCAAAACTTGATTATAAACAACATTTTTTGTTTACTATATTCCTCTCAGTGACTCCGAAAACTATAGATTCAACATTAATCTCGGTCAGTTTGGATTTTTTATTACCCCTTCTTCCCCACCAATGGTGATGGGAGGCTGTGCTTGCACTTAAACGGCATCGGGAGGGTCCTATTCATCTTAGCGACACAAAAACTATGGAATCGACACTTCTCTCGGTAATTTTGAGCATTTTACTTCTCCCCCCCCCCCCAATAGTGTTGGGAGGCCAAACTTGCATTTAAACGGTATCGGGATTAACCCTATTCTCCGCAGCGAACCCGAAAACTATGGATTCGACACTATTCACGCTCATTTTGGACATTTTATATTCACACTTTCTTACCCCCACCTCACCCAACAATGCTGATGCGGGGCTGCACTCTCACTTAAATGGCATCGGTAGTATCCCTATTCATCTCAGAGACATCGAAAATTATAGATTCGACACTACTCTCAGTCATTATGGACATTTTATATCCCCCTTCTCCCCTCCCCCATAATGATGGGGGATGAACTTGCACTTAAACAGCATCGGGAGTATCACTATTCATCTCTGTGATCTCGACAGCTATTGATTCGACATTACTCTCGGTCATTTTGGACATTTTATTTTTACCCCTTCTCCCCCCCCCCTAATGGTGGTAGGAGGCTGAACTTGCATTTAAACTTCATCGGGAGTGTCCCTATTCGTCGCAGAGAACTTGAAAACTACGGATTCGAAACTATTCCCGGTCACTTTGGATATTTATATTCACCCCGTCTTCCCTCCCCCCTATACTAATGGAAGGCTGAACTTGCACTTAAACGGCATCAGAAATGTCATTATTCGTCTCAGCAACCCCGAAAACTATGATTTTGAAATTACTCTCGGTCATTTTGGACATTTCATATTCACCCCTTCTTCCCTCTCCCCTCTCCCCAATGCTAATGGGGGGCTGAACTTGCACTTAAACGGCATCAGAAATGTCACTATTCGTCTCAGCGACCCCGAAAACTATGGTTTTGACACAACTCGCGTATTATGGACATTTTATATTCACCCCTTCTTCCCTTCCCCCCTCTCCCCTATGCTTATGGGGGGCTGTGTACTTAAGCGGCATCAGAATTGTCACTATTCGTCTCAGCGACCCGAAAACTATGATTTTGACAATACTCTCGGTCATTTTGGACATTTTATATTCACTCCTCCTTCTCTCCCCCCTTCACCCCCGTGCTAATGGGGGGGGGGGCTGAACTTGCACTTAAACGGCATCAGAAATGTCACTATTCGTCTCAGCGACCCCGAAAACCATGATTTTGACACAACTCTCGGTATTATGGACATTTTATAATGACTCTTTCTTCCCCCTCCCCCCAATGCTGATGTGGGGGATTAACTTTCACATAGACGGCAACGGGAGTGTCACCATTAATCCCAGCGACTCCGACAACTATGGATTCGACACTTATATCAGTCATTTTCGATTATTTTTACATGTGACCCTTGTCCCTCCTATAGGTGCTAGGGGTGTCTTCCCCCCACCCCCCAGTGTTTCTTTCCAGATTGTAAGTGATATGTGTCTCAAGTTTGGTTGAAATTGCTCCACGCGTTGCAGAGTGATGCTGGAACATACACACAAACACACATACATACATACATACATTTATATATATATATATATATATATATATATATATATATATATATATATATATATATATATATATATACATACATATATATATATATATATATATATATATATATTTATATTCACCCCTTCTTCTCTCCCCCTCCCCCCTATGCTAATGGGGGCTGAACTTGCACTCAAGCGGCATCAGAATTGTCACTATTCGTCTCAGCGAACGGAAAACTATGATTTTGACACTACTCTCGGTCATTTTAGACATTTTATATTCACCCCTTCTTCTCTGCCCCCCTCACCTCCAGTGCTAAGGGGGGGGGGCTGAGCTTGCACTTAAACGGCATCAGAAATGTTACTATTTGTCTCAGCGACCCCGAAAACTATGGTTTTGACACTACTCTCGGTGTTAAGGACATTTTATATTCACCCCTTCTTCCCTCCCCCTCCCCCCTCCCCCTATGCTAATGGGGGGGGGGGACTGAACTTCCACTTAAACGGCATCAGAAATGTCATTATTCCTCTCAGCTACCCCGAAAACTATAGTTTCGAATTTATACTTATAATCTATACATTTAAGTTGCTAAGCCGACTTTTTGGGCTGTCCGCGAGAGAAAACTACTGCATCAATTTACTTCATTTTGATCTTAAACGAAAGATTGAAATCTGTAGATTTGTCAAATTTGGTTTTCGTAACCGCAATTTATATTAATGAGCTATAATTTACAATTAAATTTTGATTTCTGCCCATGCTCAGTGGCATGTTTCTATCTGGCTTTAGAAACTCACCGTTTCTGGGCATGCTCGGTGACATGTTTTAATCCCGAGGAGTCTCTCTAGATCTCTCTCTGCCATTTTTATTTTTATGATAATTATGTTTGTGAAATATAAGATTAAACCCGATGGAAATTGTTTATTTCGCGCTGTTTAATTAGCGATAATTTACAATTAAAAATTTGCTTTCTGCGCATGCTCAGTGACATTTTTAAATCTGGCTTTAGATACTCACAAAGCACGAGGCTGCTTATTGTTTCTGCGCATTATTATGATTTTCAACATTCGGCAATGGTGTGTTGAGTATAATTTGTGTATTAGTAAATTTATTTTCTATCTAGCCATCATGTTTTGACGGGTACCAACTAGTGATTAATAAATTGTTAAAATTTTTATTGTTTGCTAACTAGGAATTAAGCTCAATTTATTAAAATTTCAAAGAAAAATGGAAGTCCTCCTTAATCAAGAAACAACCTCTCTCAAGTAATTAAAAAAATAACAGAGCTTTAGGTTTATTGAAATAATAAAACCTTTGTCCATAGATAAAAATCACACATTTTAACTCTAAATAACATTTGGCAATGATGTGTTGAGTATAATTTGTGTATTAGTACATTTATTTACTATCTAGCCGTCATGTTTTGACAGGTACCAACTAGTATTTATAAATATTGTAAAGGGCAACTGCTATCGATTATCTAAAATGTCTTACCCCTTAACTACATCTTTGATACTTTAGTTTTCATATGGTTCGTACCTTCACTAGGTTATTGAGCTGTTCACAGAATATTTCTTAGGGAAAACTAACTCAAATGACATCAGGAAGGACCGACGAGTTGATCATTGCCTCTTTAAAAGGAGTCAACCAATGATGACAGTAACATTGAAAATTATCTTTTAATGTTGCCCCCCCCCCCCTTCCCTCTTCTTTGTCAATAAATTTCATCAGTCCTCTCCTGTTTATTCAAGAGGTTCCATCCAAGAATTTTTGGTATAATATCAATGTCAGGTAAATACAAATTTTGCTGATTACCTTACTCTTCTTCAGTATAGAAATTAGTTTCTGGTACGAATGAACATTAAAATTACATTAAAAGAAGATTTTTAATGAAAGTAACATTAAAAATCTTCTTTTAATGTTTCCCCCTCTGTTCACTCTTCCTTGAGAATTGTCAATTAAATTTCATCAGTCCTCTCATGTTTATTCAAGAGGTTCCATCCAAGAATTTTTGGCACAATATCAATGTCAGATAAATAGAAATTTTGTTGATTACCTTACTCTTCTTCAGTATAGAAATTAGTTTCTGGTACGAAAAGAACATATTCAAAAGAATATTAATTTTAAAATCTAAATTGGTGTAATTTTGAGTTAATAGTTCAGTCACAATTAACGGAAAAATTTCAAACCGAAAGGAACAAACCCATTTTAAAATAAGGATCTTTATACTAAAGTGTACTTAGTGCTCTGTAAAAGAGAAAGCTTTGCATTAATTTGGTAATAAATTTCTTTATAGATCGTTAAATTTTGCTTTGTCTCTAATATGATCAATAAAACATTTTGCTCCGTGGATTTTTTTAGATGGCCGTGATAAACACGTTTAGTTCGGATTCGAAACAAAAAGATTTTTGAGTCTACCACTGGCTACTCAGCAATTTAGAATTTTTTAGGATTTTTTCATAACTGTTCTTGCTTCTTTTTGAGAGTATTAAGCTTTTTCTCTTAGTTCGTCTTATATTTAGACCTTCTCATTGGTCCCCAAAATGAGCTAAATTATATATTAATGAGATTACATTATTTTTCAAGAACTTCATCTAATTTTGAAGAAAAAGTATTTGCTGTATTATATGTATTTGAACCCAGTAAACCTCGGATGAGGGAATGTTATATTCCAACTGGAATAAAACATTTTTCTTTCATTTTCTCATAAGTAAATTTCTACTCGTAGTTGTCTTATATATAAAAAAGTTGGTTTTAATGATAAATATTTCCGTGAATATATCTTTTGAAACAAATCTTAAAGGAAAAGTTAATAACTATTTCGTAGCATCTTATTTTTGAATTTTTGAAATGGATACGAAGTTTTTTTCACTCTATGAAATAAGGTAATAATATTTAAAGTATGTATGCTAGAATAAGAAAAAAGACACGGTAGTTTTTAATCATATACTTCAAACTACTATTTTTTCCATAATTATAGCTAAATTGCAAGAAAAAATAGTTGTAGTGTAAATGGTAAAGTACTTATAAAGTGTCTGTAAATTTATTAAATCATATAAATGCTCAGGAAAAATAGAAAGGCAGCAGTTACTTTCCCCAGCATTTTGCTTTTAAATTAAACAAACTTTTAAAAAAAGTTTTGGGCAAATACTTTTTCAGTTCTGATAAGGTTTCGTCAATCGTTTGTCTGTTTGAGGTATTGTACTAATGGATTATTCACTTATAAAGCTGAAGACATTTAAGACATTCGTTTTTGTTTTTTTAAACAGAAATTTCGATCTAAAAAATCTTGGTAAGAGCGCATAATCTTAGATTTCATTTAGGTCTGTTAGATGTGTTTGTTAAAGCATTTGACAATTTTTGTCTCCTTAAGGAAGAAGTTGAAGTTGCATATATCCCATATAGTCCTCGTGGGATGAATTAAACATTTGTTGTCGTAATGTTTTCCTCATACATCTTACATATTGCTCTATTTCTTTTCTCTCTTTAACTTTAATGTCTGCATTTTGTTTTGTCAAATAAAAAATTTTTGATTTCTATAATAAAGGTTTTCTTCTAAAATATTTCGTAATTTTGTATTTACTAATTGATAGTAATTTTATTCTACGAGCTTAACTCTTTTCTCTACATTGCGTTTTCAATAATCCCTGTTTTTCCCTTTCCGAAATAAATGTAATTGTTCCTTTGGAACACATTCATTTGCATTACATTTTATACATTTATTTACATTTATACATTTTGAATAGTTGATATATAGCATTAGCTCTAAATTATGTTTCCCAGCATGAAGCTAATCTTGTTGGAAGTAAGTAGTAAAGTTAACCAAGTTAATAAGAACTATACATCTCTTTAAAATATGATTATACTAATAAACTCATTTTTACTGACAGTATGTTTGTCAAGTACAATAAAAGATTGAACTCAGCTTCGTAAATCCAGAGCAAAAGTTTCAACAACGTTGTAAGATATCAAAGTATTTTACGAAATGCTATTATTGCTCGATAAAAATTGAGATAAGTTTTTATCGTAATGAAACAAAACTACTATGGCACACGCTTTAATTTTGATCCTTTACGCCATCAGAGGTGACAGGAGAACTATGTTACATTTTCCCTTCATTTTTCTCACCTGTCATGATAGTCGTAGAGATTTTTGAGAGACCACTTACTGCATATCTTCAGTATGTTGAATGTAGCTCCCCGTTACAGTGCAATGCTTGGTATCGGGTGAATCATAATTAAACACCCCTACTCTGAAGTTTCCATATACTGAACTACTTAGTGTATAAGCTTCAAATTTTGTACACATACTATTCAAGACATGGGGAAACGGATTACGAGAAAAAAAATGGTTCCAGAAACTCCGATAGGTGGTGCTGTGCAACAGAAAATATGAAAAAGACAAAAAAAATATAAATAATTTTTTTTAAAACTTATGCAAAATGAAATTTTTGTCAGATTTTGGGGAGCGACGAGGCCCATTTCCACGTCAGGGGAACAGTAAATACCCATAACTGTCGCATTTTGAGCACGGAAAATACCCGTACCTTCCAAGAGTTTCTACGCCACTCACCGAAAGTTACAGTTTGGTAAGGATTTACAACCACATTCATTCTTGGATCTTTCTTTTCGAAGAGGCTACTCGCAATGTTCCTGAGACATGCACCGTGACGGCCAACAGGTACAAAAGGATGCTCGAAACTTTTGTTGTACCCCATTTGCAACAGCGGCAAAGTCTTGACTCAATTACTTTAATGCAAAATGGAGCGCCTCTACACATTGGACTCTGTGTACAGAGGTTTCTTCGGCAGCGTTTCACTAATGGCAGAATAATCAGTTGTGCGGTTCCGAAAACCTGGCCATCTTGTTCTCCAGATCTTAATCTGTGGGATTTTAGGATATGTGGACACTTAAAAAATCTTGTTTATCGAGAACATCTGGTAACCGTGGCAAACTTAAAAGAAGGTATCACTCTGTGTGCGAGATTTCAGTCGACCAGTTACGATCCGTAGTTGAACAACTGTCCACAGACTGCAGTTTTTACATCTTCAAGAAGGGAACTATATTGAGTAGCATTCCTTGCGTCAATAAGGTCCATGTCACATGAATGTTTGGTACCTTCAAATGAAATTTGTTTAAAATGTGTTTTTGTGTCCAACCATGCCTAGTTGTACAGTGACACCTATCGGAGTTTCTGGAATTAAAATTTTTTGCGTAGTCCGTTTCCCTCCTTTTCTTGAACAGTATGTGTACAAAATTTGAAGCTTACACTAAGTAGTTCAATATATAGAGAGGTCGCAGTAGGGGTGTTTTAATTATGGTCACCCGGAATTATTTCATTTGAATTAAATATTTTTAACATGCGTATTAAACGCTTGCCATGCTTCTTTGGCAGTGTAACATCACGAGATCTCTATTTCGATTCTGGGTTCGTTATTAGAAGGGGTGGCTTGCAACCGTTTTTGGACACAGCAGTGATCCAACTCCTAGATCCCACGGGAAGCGTTGAAGTGTCGACAGCGAGTTGAACTGACCCTGAGAGAGTCAGGCGTAGATAGTCTGTGGGGAGACACCCCGCTGTTCGAGTGTTTTTTATCGGGGGTTAACTCAGGTGTGAATGAATCAAGCTAACCGAGGTATATTCGGAGGCAATCTGATTGAGGGGTGAGCTCTCGGTTTGGAAAAGGGAAACTATCCTTCTGATGTCTAAAGATGTTCCTCTATAAATAATATTGTAAAGAAATAGTAAACGAGGAAATAATTAAAATGCTTCTATGTAAAATAGCTGGAAAATGTTACAGTCGTATACTATGCATTTTTGGAGGCACAACGGTGAGGTTAAAAACATATCACGAGTGAAAGGACATCCGGTTCTGCCAGAGGAAAATTTATCAATCAAATCCTGTAGAGAGTTTCACAAGACTATAAAGAAATACGAGCGTTCTGCTTGGAATATGGGCCTTATTGGAAGAAATATCAGCCATTTATTTTTTCGCGTTGAGCATGGTTACGCATGAATTTACCAGCGTTACTCCTGCAGAATTGGTACATGAGAAAAATTTGCGAACCCCTTAGACATAGCTTTATGAACATTGGGTAGATCCACCATAGGAGAGGGATCTGGTGTCTGAATACGTATTTAACCTCATAGATAGTTTAAAAAGGTGTCAGGAAGTCCATTGTGGGCAAAAAGACTCGGTTGAGATACCTATGCAGTGCAGATGGGCGGCGAGGCAATCGTATCCCGTAGATAGACGGACAGCCGCAAGTGCATCACATCTTGGTTTATCAGGTATAAAAGATGGGCTTGCCCTCCTCCAACTTTTTAAAGCTCCACGAGTCTGAAGATCCCGCAAGAAATTAGATGTAAATAATTTTTTCAGAAGCAGTTGAATCTTCCAATGGGAAGTAGCTGTATTTGGATGTTGTAGTAAGTTGGCACCTCTTTTTGCAATGAAGTCCGCCTGTTCATTACCCCTAATACCAAAATGACCAGGCACCCATTGAAGAACGATTCGTTTTCCCTTTAGGGTTAGAGTTCTCATAAGTTCGTGGCACTGGAAAATCTCAGGTGTCAATAGGAGTACAACAGAGCTATTGATTGTATGGCTGCTTGAGTCTGACTGGAGAACTGCATTTTCAAATTTGTGATGGATAGCTAGTAATTGCTTTAAGGTTATACGCATGGCTACCACTTTACAATCAAAGGCAGTACCGATATAACCCGCAGAGGCGTAAAAAGAAAATAGATCCGAAAAGAAGTCTAACTTTGTTCTGCCGACTTCCGGTTTTGATTTTTTTTTTAAATTGTGCTCTTTATCATCCTGAGGTTCGGTTGCATCGGAAATCGGTTAATTACATTGGCCTTTTCTTCAAATTTACTTGGGGCTTCCTCGAGATATATGACAATTTACCAGCTAGCATCTCCTTCTACATTTCTTCATATTCCTATTTATTCTGTTCTTCATTAACTTATTTAGTGTTTTTCTGAAGATCCTCTGCAGTCTTGATATTTTCAGTTACATTGCATTGTAATGTTGATGTCCCTAATGTAACTGATGGTTTAATTCCAAATATCGCTTTATACAGAGATTTCTTTGTTGTTGATTAAACTTTTCTTTTCATAAACTGCACAAAAAGATAACTAGTGAATGAATTGAGGGTATTCATATCATAAGAAACTTCTTTTTTTTCTATGTCCTAAATGTCTCTACTAACCAATCCCTGGCTATTGTCGTAGCCTCTAGGAAAAATCATCATCTAAGATTTGTATGTAAATATTCCATCCGTAACAGAACTGGCAAATTCTGTTAAGTTGTTGGATTGTAAAATACATGGAGCACCAAACGTCTAGAAGGTATCAGTCAGTTCATAAACAACTTCTGTTTTATCACCCTCTAGTCTCGCATTTAAATATAATGGAAATCATGCGATTAATTGAAATTGTTCTTGGTAAAATATAACAGAAAACTCTTCGATTACCAGAGACTGAATACCAGTTAGGTCTAACTGGCCATGACTAGTTACTTCAGATTTAATCGACTTAGAAACTAAGCCTTCCATCTTCATCTTACTTTTTTCATGTTAATACCTTTAGTTGATCAAAAAAATATTTTTTCTCGTCTTGGGGACAATCCTCTTTACATTTTTTAGAGATCTAATTTAGAAATCATCAAATCTTTTCTCTCTTCGATATTAAAAAATATCCCTTCTCGACAGTGTTTGACTCTTCAACCTACTCTAAAATCTTATATGATTTTATTTTATTTTAAAATAAGTTGCTTCTCAAAGAAACCCATTTTTCAACTTCTTCCCTTTAAATCTTTTTAGTGGATTACTCATCACGAATAACGGGTGAAAATTCATTCTTCGATGTGTGCAACTACTAAGTACACAATAAAATCTCAAGCGAAGCGAAGCGTATCACACGAAGCGTGAACTGTAATTGGATAACCCAGTGCAATGAGCAAAATTCATCAAAGCTTGTTAAAATAGGAATTTTCTTATAGCAACAAGTCGTATCTAGATTTCAGTAACAAGTAAATGTTTAGAATCACCATTAGAACATTACCGTAACTAGGATTCCTTTGCAAGATCGGACTTAAAAGGATATTGCTTTTGAGTGGATCATGAAATCACAAAAGAAAAGAAAATATGAAATCTCTGATGATTGACTCAAACTTTTTCACATTTTTGCTAGTTTTATATTTATATCAGTTCTTTTATAGAACACTTTTCCAATTCGTTTGGCATCGAGACATAAGAGTGGTGAAGGGGTTTGTCATCGTGTGCTGAGGAAAACATCGAAATCCAGTGGTTCAATTCCTGTGTCATAGCCACACACTGAAATTTGTCTTGATCACATCATGTATAGTAATGGAAAATGTAAAACAGGAAATCCAATTAAGATATTTTAATGATTATGGGGCAGAAAGTACGTAATCGATGACAGGATGGGGAAGGAGTTTTCCTCTACAGAAATTTCTCCACTTTCTATCTACTAAATATTTAAACATCGCTGTTGTGTTGTCAATTTGACACAAGCATGACTTTGTCTTTTCGGTAAAATATATAAATCGTGGGATTTGCGAAACTAAGTCTAAGTCAAACAAGGAACATAGGGGGGAATTTGGGAACCTATTTTCTCATTCAGAAACTAAATCAACAATAAATAGGATCCCATCATAACTTAAAATACAAAATTATTCTTACTTTGACATTGAAATAAAAAAACTCTATTATGTACCCTGAATATTACTCTAATATCACTCTAGCCTGAAATGTTTTTATAATGAGCTTTTAAACTTTGTAGTAATGATTATAAATCAAAATTTTATTTAAAAAATTTATAAAATTTAAGATGAGCAATTGTCTAAACTATGGTTTTTATCTGATGAAAGTTAGGCGTTATATATATATATATATATATATATATATATATATATATATATATATATATATATATATATATATATATATACATATATATACATATATATATATATATATATATGTGTGTGTGTGTGTGTGTGTGTGTGTGTGTGTGTGTGTGTATATGTATGTATGTATATATATACTTTTATTGCTCTGATAATACGAGCATTAAAAATTACTAAAAAAAGTTTCAAAGCAAGTAATAAATTTAACCAACATGTTAAGCGATTAACATTTCTTTTTTGGAGGGAAGCCTTTATATTTGATAAAAGTGCCATGATAAACGCTCCAAGTGTTGTTAATTCCGATTGAAATAGATTTTATCAGTATTTCATCCTCACGCACCATCCGATCGATCAACTCGTATTTCAAGATTTGCGATGTAATCTGCGAATGTGACATGCACAGAGAACATGGCCAATGATCTTAGGTCACAGTATCCCTTCTACGCTGTCTAATAATTATTTTATGACAGATTTATTGCTTAACTTCTCATCATTCCATGTTATCTAGGCTAAGAATAATTTTGTCATGTAAGAATTTGTTATCACTGCTGTGAACTTGAGCAGTCATTGGCTACTTAGATCATGGGTTCTACTCTCACTTCTGAAAAGGGTTGGTGAGCTATTTCATGTGAAGCTTTTCTATGACACCACATGTGATGCAATATAATTAACAGAAGACCCACACTTAAGTTCTCCCCTCTCTCGTATATACCACTTATATAAAAAAAAACATTTTCTCGGTAAAATGAAGAAAAATATATTTTGATGTTGCTTGCCTAGTATGAAATATTTTAGTCTCAACAACTTTATATGTTACATACGTGAAATTTTCCATAAAAATCTCATATGACGTTTGTTTTAGTGAAACAAACTTCAATTTTTTTCTATGAATAAAGCATATTAATCATAGTTTAGACATCGAATTATATTTTGAAATCTTACCACATTTATACTAAACTAGCTTAATACCTGTGATTTGCTACGGAGTACATTCAAATTAAATACAACGGTCAATGTATTCAATTAATGCCAAAAAAACAAAAAGTATACTGATAAAAAATCGTAACAGATATTTTTATAGACGAAATAATGTAGACGAAAACATTCAAATTAAATACAACGATCAATGCATGCAATTCATTCGTATGTTTAATATCCATAAAACATACTAATTTGAATTAAATTCTTAAAAAACTTCCATCTCAATTAGTCTAGTGGTCAAGTTTTATCTTTTACCGTATTTTAATATTTATTTTGTCAATTTATTCCGTTGTTATGCACGTGACGCAAAATTAATTTAAAGTGTCACAAAAGGAAAAGAAACCACGTGATCAGCATTTAATAAATTAAATTCTAAAAATTATTCTTTAAAAATGCACTAAAAATCAGAAAATGGAGATAAAGATTCGAAAAATATTTCATTTTAAAGGAAATTTTATTATCTTTCTTGTAATATAAATTTTATAACCCTCAAATTATTATTTTTAATGTAAACTTTAAAGAATATTACAAAAACAGCTAAATAATTTGATTATTAAAAAATCTAAGAAAAATTTTTCAAAAATATTTCTTAGTGCACCCCTACACTATAAGAAGAATCACCATGCAAAATTTCAACCCTTTATGTCCAGCAGTTTGGTCTGCGCGTTATTTGTCAGTCAGTCAGTCAGTCAGTTACGGAACTGTTATACATATATAGATATAACATATTTAGTTGCTGTATTTTCAGAAAGTTATGGAAGAGAGTTCATAATATTTTTTATTCCTATGAGGCAGGTACTTACTGTGATAACATTTGCTCATACACCCCAGGAAATATTATATTACTATATTATTATATAAAATTTAAAATGGAAAAAAAGTCATAAATAATAATATTTTAGGAGAAATCTCTTGAAATTGCAACAGCACGTTTTAGTAGTACGACAGTTTTCATTCTGGAAGGTATGTACTCAGCTCCAATATACACAGAAATATCTCTGCTTTAGCTGGGAATCGAACATGGGCCTACGTGACGGAGGCTTTATCCACTAATTACTATGTAATGTAGGTAGCTCGATTTGTAAATAAGTGTGCGTTGTATTCACGGATGTGGCGCTGTGGTTTTGCTACAGTGACATAACTACTAGGGTAAAATTGGCTGCTGTTTCACCATAACCGTCACCTACAGAATTAGGGTATGTATGCATCTTTGGCTTTTCATTAGGATTGTATGTGTACTTGCATGTATGGTGCGTTGAGCCCTTACTGTAAGTTGTCTGTCTTTTCATTTTCTTTTGACTAAATGTTTCATTGAGGATCTCGGGGCCTTGGGATGTCTTTTGGTTATACCTGCATCCTATTCAGAAAGCTGCCCTTGAGGTAACTGATTTGGTTAGGCTCCCTGATAACCAGTCGGTTACCTCGATTTCTGGTTCAGTTCCAACACTACTACAGAATCTTGCGTCTGGTGCGTGGAGCTCTGAGTGCTTGATTTCTGTTTGTTTTTTTTGTCTGCATTCATCTTATAATTATTTAGCTTTGTTGGATTATTTATTTTTAGTTATATTTGTCCATTTTCAATATGAGGATATGAAGCAACTGCGCAATCTTTTATTGAAAAGTTTTATGATTTCATTGCTAGGGTAGGTTTTAAGTTAACTTGTTTTGCAGTCTATGCTCGCTTTTTAATTTTTTTGTTAGTTTGATTTGTTTATATTATTTTTCATAAGTATTCAGCGCTGGTCTTGATTGCCATGAAAAAATGGGCCCAAGGTAGTCTAATGGTAGCGTGTCGACTTTCGGCACAGAGGGTGCTCTGTGCGAATCCCGATAAGCGCCCTTAAATACATCCGTATCTAGGCCAGATATGAGCACGTTTAATCCGTAGACCGGGAAGTCCCTCTATGAGTGGGTGGGAGTGAATACGATCCTCCAGATGTAACCCCTGGGACAGCTCGGTCAAATTTGAGGTGGCAACGGACTCCGACCCTTGTGGTGCGATATTGTAAACTGTAGCCACACTCCTCAGCCTGCAAAGCCTATATGGACTTGGTCTGGTAAACTTCTGGTCGGAAGGGCCTTAGCAACAACAACAACAAGCCATTAAAAACAATTAAACGAAGTGTAAACTCATATCATTCAGGGAAGTCTATATTGCTTCTGTTATTTGCTTTTACTGGAACAAATTACCTTGAAATAATAAAAAAAAATGCATTTAAAGAAACTTTGCAGATTCCAAAAACTTAAGAACAATAAACTTATGTAAATAATAACCAGTATAAATTAATTTCTCATTTAGATATTACATTTAAGTAGTTTTAACATGTGCCCCAATATTTTATGATTGTTTCGCAAGAAAATTTGAATTTATCTAGAAATACTTACGCACTATGTGTTTTTTTAATTATTATTCTATATTAGACTGGAGCTTTTCAGCCATTGGTCTATCTCTGGCCTCCCAATAAAGATTCGAATCAGCAATAAAATTTAATGTTCGTGAATTATAATGTCAATAGTCATAATAATGTAATTTTCATACCAAAAAAAAATGCAACAATAAAAAGTACGGGATCAACTGATCAAAGATCTATGGGAAAGCATAAAGGAAAATGTATAAATTTTTTCTCTGGTCTTATTATCAGAAATCAATAGATAGTTGTCACGTAGAAATGAAAAGACAACCGTGAGTTGCCCAAAATCTACCAGCTAACTAATAAGCAGACAATTATGGGTTTTTCCTCCGTATTTATTTAAAAGTCGTTTTAAAATGTATTATCACTTAAAAGAACGATCCAATTTCTGCTTATATCCTTGATCATTAGCAGACAAACACTGTCATAGTAAATAACAGAGAAAAAGGGTGTTATAATAAATATATCACGTGAGAGAAGACGTATGTAAATTTCAGAAAATGAATTAAAAAAATATATGTGACTCACCTGAATGCCCATAATATGCTGATTCTGGTGCCATTTATCTTTTAAGAAATCCAATCAGTAGCTTATTGTCAATATTTATATTGAACCGGACTACAAACATTCAACAATGAAAACTGCCGAACTACTCAAATGTGTTGTTATAATTTCAAGGGATTTCTCATTAAAATGTCATTCTTTATTACCTTTTTGTTTCATTTTAAATTTAATTTTCTAATAATTTTCATTTTGGGAACACTTAGATAATGTTGTGTAAAACTAGATTGATTTATTGTAATGAATGTGCATACAGATCCTAAAACTACAATCTGAAGATATTTAATATCTTAGAGAGTCGAGAAAATAGCTTTATAATATTTTCAATTAGAAATTTGAAATACAACATTATAATTATCTGACGTATTCAAAATTCAGCTGTCTTTACAGTCATCCAACAATCTATTTTTATACCAATCTTACTCGCTAGCAGCAATAGTGTGCGCTCATTTGCATATAATCGTCAGGTGGTCATGAAGAAATTCAAGAAATATATTACAACCAAGAAAGCGTCAGGCTTTTATTCGTTCAAGAATACCAACTAAATACAGTGATTTCCGCTTATAAGAATCACGTTTGTTATTACTGTTTTTGATTCTTATAAGCGGTTGATTCTTATAACCGAAACTTCCCTTTGGACAGGCACACATATACAAATATATACTTGTACATATATGTAAACACACAGGCACATACATACATAATTTACCATTAAATACTCTTTAATTTACGTTATTTATCATTTATTAAAATTATTTTTTATAATTTTAAAAATACTCAATTTCTAAACAAATACTATAATTCAATTTCTAGACCTATAAGTAACAACACATGATTATAAAATCAACAAGAGGCAGCTTCTTTTTGACTACACTTTGGAAGAGCATCATATCTAATTAACAAGTTCTGTTTTTCAGAAAAACTAAGAGTTTTCCTTGTTTTTATCATATTTGAATTCGACTATCAAAAAGTTCTAACACTAACTGGCAATTTTGTTAGAAAACTAAAGTGAATACTAGCGACGTATGTTTATTGCAGTCTCAGACGAAGATTCACGTTATAGCGTTTGATTCTGAATCAAACCGTGAAACGTTTGATTCAGCATCTGGTTCATCTGATTCAGCAAAATGGATCCGTATACGTTTCACGGTTTGATGTGCTGAATCCACTGTCCCGTTTGCGTAAGTGATGGTGGACACTTCGCGGAAGATTTATGTGTTTCAGGGTCCAGAAATCCGCAACCAGGAAGTAAGTGCTGGGAAAAAAGGACTGCCTGTCTGGAGAAAAGTGAAATCGGACCCGGACGGGTTATATGCCCTTGGGTAAAGCTAATAAGACAGTGTTTAGCAAAAACGTTTAAGGGAAACTCTTATGTTATGTTTAAAGGAATGTATTTTACGACTGTTTTCCACCCCAAAGTTTTATCAATCTTTCTTTTCAAAAACTTAAGAAAGGATTTCGTACCTTTTGAGAGTTCAAGTGGCATTTTTTGGAAAAATGAAAGGAAGGCGAAGATTGCAAACTGATTCTTATAACCGGTGGATTGATTCTTTAAAGCGGAAATTTTAACATGGAAATAATACATTTGTTTTTGTTTTTGCGATATTGATTCTTATAAACGGTTGATTCTTATAACCACTGATCACTATAAGCGGTGGTTACTGTACACTGCTTTCGCGCGCACCGCTCAGCCGCCAGGTGGCGCTACCAGTACGCCAGAAACAAATATATATAATTTCAATTTGCAACAGGTCATAATAAATTGGTCAGTCATTGTAGTTCTATATCGTGCAGTTATAAACTATAATATATTTCAGGATTAATCAGTAAAACAAATCAATGAAATTTGGTAATAAATATATATTACTTAAACATAATAGTATTTACAGTGCAATAAAAAATGTAAACACAGGTAAAGAAAAGTTTATAAATAAAATAACAATAAAATTAAATATTTCAATTTAAGCATTTCAGTTGTGGTGAGTTAAAATAATATATCTGTTAATATATATCAAAAATCAAGTATAACAAGTATAAATCAAAACGTTATTATAAACAGTTAAATGCAGCAATCAATAAACTATTGGATTGGCCCAAAAGTTCGTTCGGATTTTAGAAAGATACCTCTAGTTGCGCTAAGCTGTCTTGAACATGATTTTAAAAAATTTTGTTAGATTTTGCTGTGACAGCTGTTATATCAGCGGGCATTTAAAATAAAAACTTATCAAAACTGAGGATTTTTTTATGTAGCCATGGAAGAAAATTAGCGACATTTTGGCCATATTGCGTTTTATCATATTAAGACAGATAAAAACCAACTAAACAGATAAAAGAAAAGAAAAAAAAGATTTCTACAGTGAAAGTTTTGGGAAGATTGAATTATGAAATTGCCTGAAAGATTGCAGAGGGTAGTAAAACAAAACGGTGAACATGTTGTTCAACAAGTTGATGAAAATCAAAAATGTATCTTTTATTTTCACTTAAAGACCGAACGAACTTTTTGGCCAACCTAATATACGAACACATGGTAATTACATATATTGACAAAGCTACACATAATTATTCAAATAGTATAACGTTAAATGGGCAAAAAAAATCAAATATAAGAAAACAAAATATTTAAAAGTATTAACAATACTTCCTTCTATGAAAATAAAATATAAATAAATAACCAAACGTAAACAATTAGGATTAAAAACATATAACTACAATTTTCCTCCTTTAACTTTAATACAAAAATTTCATACTTTTGTCTTTCAAGCAGTTACTTGTGTCCATAACACTTATGCTGCCAAGGGAAGCTGTTCATAACTTGACAAACTATAAATACTATATTTAACCTTGAAAGTGAATGAAAATTGTATAATAGATGGTAGTTATGTCTTAATATTAGATATATATATATATATATATACATATTTTAAATATATTAAAACTTTGATTTTAAGAACTTAACACAGAAATTAAAGATCTTAATAAAATAATTATTTTGAAAAAGGTTAATTTTTTTTAATTGGAGAAACACTGGTGTTAATTTTAATGTATTTTATATATCAAATTACTGAATTTTACCACATAAAATAATTAATGAACTGATCAAAGGTGTACCTTAAAGCGGGGAGGCTTCTAATACGCTGCCCATCCTATATTTCTATTTATATGAGATTGGAAACATAAACATTAATGTATTTAATTTGCACAGGTTATTGATGATATAATAACATTTGAAAAAATAGTTGAATAGATCTAGCATCCAAATTAATTAAAACTTCTCCTTAGTCGTAATATTGTACATAATATTAATTTCTTAGATCTTAACATTTGTCATAATGGTGAAATAACGTTTAATTTTGATTTATGTGTTAACATTTTTTTTCCAGTCCCAAAATTTCTAAATTTCAGTACTTCAAGACATGTACCGATATTTAAACATAATATTGTTAATCAACTCGTGAGAATAAATAGACTACTCGAAAGGTAATAGGAACAAACATATTCAAGCTTTTTTTTTAAAAAATAGTACTTTTCAAAATCAACCATCCTGATTTGACTGTTTTATTTAATATAAACAAAGAGGCATATTTTAAATGTATTACAACCTTTGATTTTAAGGACCTTTATTTTTAATAACGTCAATTTTTTTGGCGGAAATACGATAGTCGTACCGTTCCGCCAACTGGCATTAAATATGTAACCTGAATTTATAGCAATCCTACTAGCTCGTTTCGCCGTACACGGGAGGGTGTTTGTTTATGAACGGGTCTTTATTCCTCTTTCGTTATGAAACGTCGTCTCTTCCACTTCGTAATAAATGATGAATGAATTTATAACAATTATTATTAATAACATATTTTTCTGTTTTAATCTAAATTTTTCACAATAAAATTTTAAAAAAAATTCGAGTGGGTGTGTTGGGTGTTTGCTGCTAATTAAATTAAAGATGAATTTTTGCAAAAATTGGTGTTTCTTGCTATTTTTACAGTGAAAATCATTGGTATATCGTAATTTCTTCATGATTTTCTTTTTAATAATTAGATGTCTTAAAATTTTATATATTTTTTTTTTTTGGGGGGGGGGGGATGTTGAAATTTAAGAATGTAGAACTACCCAACTTTAAGGTTTTAAATTAAAGTTGGGTAGTTCTATATATTTGCAATTTTATAAAACTTTGCAAACTGTTTTATTATGTATCCTATTTTCACATGACTTTCATTATTATCCTTTTAAATTTTCTCTTTTAACGTAGGATTACGTTCCTCCGTAACGGTTCTCCGGAAAGCAAAATTTCAGACGCTAAAACCGTCCGTCCTCGCGACTTATAAATTTGGCAGCGCGCCAAACCCAGTCTGTGCCGCTTGGGCAAGCAGTAAACAGTTAAACAGAAAAGTACCAAAATGCGTCAAATTTATAAGTCGCGTTTGACACATATATATATATTTATATATATATATATATATATATATATATATATATATATATATATATATATATAGAGAGAGAGAGAGAGAGAGAGAGAGAGAGATAGATGCGGATCTACATACCACATACATACATATATACATACAAAAGAGGTAAGCAACGATAAGTAATCCTAAGTTAATATCCCGCGGTAGTTTCACTAAAAGAGTCTACCTGAATTTTTTTTACGAGGGTGTACGTTCAAAGTTGCTTGACCTTTTAAATTAAAGTTTATTACAAGAAATTATTCTGCATGCATTTCCACGGATAAAATATCTTTATTTTCTATTATATTCCCAATGGATGTTGGGCTAAAGAGCTCTAAACAGTGTAGGACTAGAGTGGGAATATACTAGATGGATGTCACTAACATTCATGTGACAGTTTGTGGGTGCGAGATGCTTTATCTGAGATTCTGTTGTTCACTACTTGTCTATATTTCTGTATCCTCTGTAACTTGGAACTTATGACATACGCACACACTAGCGCGGAAAAAAATTGCCTTTCAGCTCATTCTTTTGTAACAAACGAAAGAGAAATACTAGGGATTTATGACATTGTTTAAAATTGAGAATGTAGAATTGAAAAAACTTTTCCGATTCTGATATGCATATACCCACCCAGCGAACAGTGAAAGAACAATGGGAACTTTATAATAAATGCGCGATAAATTATTATACATTCCTGTAACAATGTACAACGGGACTGTACACTGGGGACTTATTTTTATCTTTTAAACACTCTTCAAATTTATTATTGACAATAATAAAATATATTATCTCTAAAATTAGAATACATATATTTCAAATAATAAAAATCAGAAAGATTGTGTCAGATAAATTAAGCATAGTTAGAATTAAATTCTGATTATCTTCAGTTACTTTTATTCTGGATAATAATATGATTAAATAATTGTGTGATTCAGAGAATATTGGAAAATCATTTTGATGTTACAAGGAAAGGTAATCTCATAACATTGTTTTACTTTGTACGTAAAGCCAAATGATTTCAAGATATCTATCGACACAGACTGGAACTCTTTTTGTCAAAACTCTACAATAAATTCAGTATAACAGGCATTCAAATGAAGATTGAAGTATATCTCTTATATCACTTCTTCGTTACAGAAAATCACACCTGCCTCTACATAGACAACGAGATAGAAAAGCAATTGTCCATATAAATTATTTTTCATAATGATGTGAAAAATATTTTATTCTTCAGTCATAAATGTATGCGCTGAGAGAAAAAGCAAAAGCTTAATACCAAATTTAACAAGAAAGTTATTAAAGAAACACTTATACATAATATACAAAACACTAATACTTAAACAAAAAAAATATTTAAAGGGAAAGTCAGTTAATAACATAATATGCACTCACACAAAATTCATTATAATATGAAATTTAAATTATTTATTTCATATACAAACATGTTATGGTCCTTTTATAAATTACTTTCAATTAAAATATTTTCCTTTCTCCTCTCCTTCCAAATTAAAGAAATGTCAAGCATTAGAGAGTACAGCAGGATGATTATTAACTGGCTTCATTTCTGGAAGTGAGTTTATAAGGAATACAATTCAAACCGACTAAGTAACAGATGCTGGAGGGGGAAGAGGTGTTTGCTTTTCATCATCTATAACAGGGTTTCCCAAACTATGTTCCGAGGAACACTGGTGTTCCCCGGAAGGATTATAGGTGTTCCACAAAAAACTGAAATTGCTTTATATCTTGTAACGGCTACAAGAAATTCAAACATGTTTGATGGATCAATGCTCTAAAATGTCTAAAAAAACTAAGTTTTCACGAATAAAGTTATTTTGATTAGTCATGGTCATGTTTGGCAGAATTATGATCTGTCCGATATCAAGAAAATTTGAAATTGAAGTACCCAACACCATCGGTACCCAAGTCAAGAAGTACCCAAGTCATTAAGAACTGCTATTTTATGTGATATGTTTTAAAATTTAAATAATTACTAAATACTATATAAATAATGCTTTTCTTTCTCATTTAAAAAAAATTGATTATGTATTATTACATACCCTGCAAAATAAACAAGGTGTTCCATTAAAATTTCAGAATTTACTAATTGTTCCAAGTCAGGAAAAGTTTGGTAAACCCTTATCTATAACATGGGTGTCTAACCTCTTTGGCTTGCCTTCCGCATTGAGGGAAGAGAAATAATATTCTTGCCACATATTTTTTAAAAACGTAGTACAGTTAATGTAAACAAGAAACAAAACTTCTGTTTTTTATTTTTATTATAACATTAAAAAATTTAGGATTAGATAAACATAAAACTAACAGGATTTTCGATCTTGTTTTTGTGCAACTAATGCATCAATGTCTGGTTCGACGGAAGTCGTTGCCATTCTCAGTGAATTCTTAAGGTGCTCATCGGAAGTTTTTGATCTAATTTTGGTATTCATGTGCTTCATCTTTGAAAAGAGTTGCTCAAAAATGCACGTAGTGTCGAAAAATGATGACATGAATAAGGTATGATTGTGAAGCGAGGGATATTTGTCTGCGGAAGCATGGGTCTTTTCAAGTTTACGATCCTGTGGTGCCTCATTACTAACAGGGGCGTTTTTGATCTAATATTGTTCTTCATGTGCCTCATCTTTGAAAAGAGTTCCTAAAAAATGTACGTAGTGTCAAAAAGTGATGACATGAATAAGGTGTGATTGTCAAGCGAGGGATATTTGTCTGCGGGAGCATAAGTCTTTTAAAGTTCGTGATTCTGGGGTGCCGCATTACTAACAGATATCGAGGGGAGTTTTTGATCTAATTTTGTTCTTCATGTGCCCCATCTTTGAAAAGAATTGCTCAAAAATGTACGTAGTGTCAAAAAGCTAGGACACGAATAAGGTGTGATTGGGAAGCGAGAAATATTTGTCCTCGGGAACATAGGTCTTTTAAAATGTACTATTCTGTAGTGCTGCATTACTAATAGTATATGTCAAGTGGTGCGGGTTGGGCACCACTATTACTATTGCCAGCATATATATCGATACGCTCCTTCAAGCGCTTCATAACAGAATTTAAAGCAATTTTATTCAAATTACATTTATTAGCTTCTATTTGTATATAAACTTCATGTGTTTTCATTAAAAGTTTTTGATAAAATTCAGAGCCTTTTTCAGGTTTCTCAACAAAATCCTCACTTAAAGTGGAACAGGTAATATCGGAGGGGGAAAGGCACGTGTTAGAAGAAACCACACAACATGAATATGTTGATATAAATTTCCATTAATTAATTTGTAAACATAACTTCATATATACATATGGACACAAATATCACATTCTGAATATTTTTAATGACAGTCCTCAAGACATTTTGGATTTTCGAGCAGTTACTAAACATAATTCGGAGGAATAATCCGATTTTCTGAGAGACTATTAGCTGTTTTTTTCCTCTTAGTTTTTCACATCTCGAAAGCCTTCTCTCATCGACATTTATTCCTACATAACTAAAACGAAAAATAAGTCTCCCGTTTTAGAGAGAAATTGTTGTTGATTTATAACACTCTCAAAAATCTAATCATAGAACTCCGTTAAAAAACTTAAAATAAGTGGATACTGCCTACATTCCAAGGCTCTGATAGCTGAATTGTGAACATCCAGTGAATTTTCCAGGAAATTGGCATTTCAGAGCGAAATCTCGCCACAACGGTACGAGTATCGAACTTAAGCCAATTTTTTTTTAATTTAATTTTTGAAAGCATTAATTTTGCCTGTGACCTAGCATTTTTTTCTCTATTTTAATGACCGGACCTTTGACTTTTGTGGTTTTAAATTTACAGACTCATTTTGCCTTCACAATGTTATTAAATTTAATGTGACTTTGGTAAAATGTGTTATAAAGAGTTTTAAATGTAGAGTTCATATTTAGATGATATCGTGGCTGAATGGAATGGATTTAAACAAGAAAATATAAATATATTATTAGCGGGGTAAATAATCACAATTTCTATAGACAAATTGATTAAATAATATTGAGAAATTAAATATTTTAATTTCATTTCATTAAATACTATTACGATATTAAACGAAACAATACAAGCTAAAACCATAAAATTATTTATTTATTAATATCGTTGCTTATTATTTTAAATTTTAAATAACATTTAGTTTAACATGTTATATGTTATATTTTTGTTTTTAACTGGAATAAACTCATATTTTAAATGTTGTATATCTAAGTTATGCTACTGAAATATTTGAAATATACTCAATGCTTCATCTCTTTACATTGGCTCGTTACTGCGATCTCGCCTATAGTTCTGTGTGATCGGGGAAGCTCACTTGTTAGCTTGATTTTTCAGCATTTCGGAGTTTACTCCTGAATGATATTTTAGGAATGGACTTTTCAGTGCAAAGTTGTGTCAATCTCGAAGATCCCCGCTGTCAGGAAAAATCCTTCGTTTAATGATAATGTCGGCTCTGTTGACAAAGCGATGTTATCAAATAGTTATTATCTAGTTTTCTCGTTTTGATTTACTTTCATGTACTAGTTTTCTGTTTCTTGTATATCCTCTTCTTACATAGGAAAGTTCCGCAATCGGAAAGCAATAGGAAAGTTCCGTGTGTGTGTGTGTGTGTGTGTGTGTATAACCCAAAAACCCTTTCAAAATTCAAAATTTCATTCAAAAATGCTTGGGTGTAACGCGTTGATTATTAATTGCGTAATTCGATTTCAAGAACAAAGGAATTGACTTAAATCAGGCATCTTTTATATAACCCCATAATCTTCTATACAACCCCTGTTGTTTTCTATTTTGTCAGAGCCCATATTTCAGGGATCCACCCAATCAATGCAAGAGTTCAGGGGTCACATGACTATACCTTTATTAGGTTATAAATAGGCGCGCCTCAATGTACATGTGGATTTTGGGAATTATCATTGCCCCAAGAAAATGTAGCAGAATGTCAAATAAATAGTATCTTTGCTGAGGAGTAAGCAGATTTGTATTCTTAACCACTGGACTATGACTTCCCCTTCTGTGGCATGCCGGTTCCGGTCATTATTCCACGGTGCCGGCATATATATATATATATATATATATATATACTGAAGTGCCACTGAATTAGGGATACCTACATAGTAACGAGTTGGGCCTCCTCTGGCCTTGATAACAGCTGCCACACGACGAGGCATAGATTCAACAAGTTTCTGGAAACGTTCCACGGGAATGGCTTGCCAAATATTGGCTAAAGCTGTACATAATTCAGTAAGGTTCTTTGGTGCTGTGTGATGGCCTTTCACGCCTTGTTCCAAAACATCCCAAAGATGCTCAATAGGATTTAAGTCTGGGCTTCTAAGTGGCCAATTCATGACAGAGAAGTCAGAGGAATACTCATCCAGCCAGCCAGTAGCCAACCGGGACTTGTGAGAGGTACAGTCGTCTTGCTGGAAAACTCCATTACCGTGCGGATAACAGAACAGCATAAACGGATGGAGGTGATCACCCAGCAACTCTACGTACCGAATTGCATTCAGGGAGGTTGGTAAACGCACCAAAGATCCCAAACTGTGCCACGAAAAAACACCCCAGACCATGATTGAGCCACCATGACCTTGTACAGTTCCAGCCAGGCATGCAGAATACATGGCTTCATGAGCCTGACGCCATATTCTCAGCCTCCCGTCGGCGTTAAGTAGTCGGAATCGAGACTCATCACTCCATGCTACTCGTTTCCAGTCCTCTACACTCCAGTCTCTGTGCTCTCTTGCCCAGGCAAGACGTGCAGCCCGATGGCGAGTATAGACCAATGGTACTGTCGTAGGTCGACGGCTCCCGAAACCCATACGGTGAAGCGAGCGTTTCACAGTCCGTTTACTGACTGTACGACTGGCACCGTCATTAAACAGGGTGGTAATTTGAGCTAATGTTTGGCTTCGCTGGCTACGTACAATACGCCTGAGACGTCTCTCACCACGCACTGTCAAGGCTAATTGTCCTTTGCAGTTTGCCCGATCGCTAGTTTTTTTTCCACCATCCATGTATTCTTGGTATACTCTTGACACTGTCGACCTTGAAAATCCTAGCTGTCTGACGATTTCGGGAATTGAATGGCCCATGCGTCGCGCACCTACGATTTGTCCGCGATCAAAGGCGTCTAAATCAGGAAGTTTACCCATACTGGCAATTCCAACAACTAATTCAGAACAACCACAGATCGCGCTATATATGCAGTTACCACGGCGCCCTCACTTGCGCATACATGATGCGCAGCGCTACACAATTTTAATAGGCTTTGCTATCCCTAATTCAGTGGCACTTCAGTGTATATATATATATATATATATATATATATATATATATATATATATCCAGTTCAAGATGTCTACTTTCCTCCTCGCAACAGACGCCTTTTACTTACGAAGCTAATCCTCGATCTGTAATTCACTTTCAAAACCCCCGTAGCACGAATACCCTTTATTCTTATACTATAGTGCCTATAGTGGCTTGATTAGTGCTGCCATCTTTCGTCATCCTTGTTAATTATTCCATTTTTAGTAATTATTTATCTTCAATTAGTTCTTTTCTTTGAATGAATTTAATTTTTAAGACATGGCAACTTTCCCCCTTTTCCACTGAAGGCTTGCACACACAGGATGGCCTGCCCCATCTGGCAAGTCCTCAGAAGGGAGTCAACTAAAATAATAATCGCAAGAAGTTAACCTAGAACAAATAAAAATTAAAACCCCAATTAAATTTAATCTTCCGCGCACTTAACTTGATTGAGCCGAGATTCGAATACAATTTACAAACGTCTCGCATCGAGACAAAAAGTTTAACGGCAATGCAATGCCAAGATAATTATATGAAGAACTTGAATATCATTACATAAAACAAAGTTATACAATAGCAGTTATTTGAAAATATCATTAAAGAAAAACTATAGAAATATCAGATAAAAAATAAAATATAGAGAATATCATGAAATATAAATTTTCAATTTGAGCTCAAATCACATTGTCTCATCTGAGTCTTTAATCTCATGTTGTAACAAATTAAGTCCTTGTTACAGTCTTTTAGTAGTCAAAAAAATTTTAAGTCCACAGTTGAAATTTCTGAGTCTTTGTCACAGTTTTCCAAAAGTCAAAAGTTTTTAAGACCACAAGACAAATTTCAGATCTGCTTATCAACAGGTTCTTCTATTATCAACATCTTCACTTAAGAGTTGTTTACTTACATAATAACAATATAGAAATAAATGGAAAATGTTTAAATATCTATGATAAAAATACGAGTACACGATAAATGAGAATATTGAAAATATACGATGACAAAAATAAATGGGATCTCAAATGTATGGAATCAAGATTGTCAACACATTTTTTTACATAATCAACTTTCAAATTTCTCCTTACACTTATTCAAAGCAAATTCTTTTCATATTATTATTCATGCATCTTTTATAATCATTTCAATAACTTCAAACTACAGTGGTGCCTTGACTTACGAGTATAATTCGTTCCATGACGGAGCTCGTAACTTGAATTACTTGTATGCCTAATCAATTTTCCCGACTGAAATGAATTGAAATGTCATTAATCCGCCCCCCCCCCCAAAAAAAAAAAAAAAAAAACGCAAAAAAATGTTTACATGCTTTTAATTTAAAAAATGTATTTATAAATAATATATATTGTATTAAACACAATACAATATACAGTACTGCAATAAACTGGTTTTATTAAGTATAATGTACAACATTTACTATGGAGATCAGACGACTTGAAGATGCTGGTGGAGGTGGAGGTGGAGGAGAAAGGCTGAATTGAATAATTAAATTTTATTCGCTGATTTTTTGCCCTTTTCGCCGCGTTTTCCTCACTTTAGTCTGCAGGGGTTTTCGATAAAAGCTTGCCCAATGAGGTATGTTTCATCCCCCCTTTCGGAATGTTTTTGAAGTGAGAGGTTGGACGCTGTTCGGTTTCGGAAGGCGATTCAAGTGTGGGCATAGCAAACTGCCCCGTGTGAAAATTGTTGAGAGTTAATCTCTCAGTTTCAGAGTGGAAAATAGTCTTAGAATAATATGTATATAATTGTATAATAATTATACTTAAAGGTTTTAAATATTATATGTTTCTCGTATGCTCATTTTATTAGAATGTTACTGCGTTCGCTGCGCAAAGCTAGCGTGGGGTATCTGAAGCTGGCTCGTAATCCGAATTTTAGCTCGCAACTCAAGGCAAGAAATCAGCCGAGAGACTGCTCGTATCTCAAAAAACTCGTAAGTCGAGGTACCACTGTATATATGAATTGAAAAACATGTTAAAGATAATCATGCTTTGTTCAAAACTTTAAATCATACTTCAAATGATAAAATGTGTCAAGCTATTCATATTTTAATCAAAATTACTAACACAGTCCTATCGTTATTAAAAGCAAAACATATCAGTATTCCTCATACTTTATCTCAATGAAAAAATAGGTTACAAATTCCATATTTTATTCTTCAAATTCACACAATTATATCCCTAAAATTCCTTTAATATACTAAAACATATTCATAATGAAATTTTTATCATAATGTGAATCAAAACAAACATTGCACAAAAATCAAAATCACAAAAACACCTGTTATCATTTACTGGATTTCTTTTCTATTTTTTATAATTATTTCCAAAACTAATTCAGTAACTTCAAACTATATTTAAATTGAAAAGACACAAAAAGGGGTGTCACCAGCTCTGAAGACACCAGAATTTGTAGAAAAATTACTCACAGGGTTCTCAATATCATATAAATTTTGACGAAATCTTTACAAAGCAACTCTTAATTCATATTAATTAATGTAATTGAAAAAAATTGTAATTAAAAGTTTATATAATATATATATATATATATATATATATATATATATATATATCTGGAAGCAATAAATTTAGAACACGTGGAGAGTATGAACTAAGAATTTAACACTTTATTGTTGCCATTTCTTACAACCAAACTATGCATGAAGTGAGCTACAGACACACGCATAATTAAGATCGGAATTGAAAGAGTACACGATTTTTTCTTAAAAGAATTCTCTATGTCCCATTTCGATAGTTTGATCACCAGGAGTTGCAATAATAGGGTGTTCCCTCTTAGTTCATACTCTCCACATGTTCTAAATTTAGTTTCGAATATCTATTCCAATTATTGTCGTTTTAGTTTTAATTAGCGCTATCATTAGCCACGGAGATCTTACTTGTTATAGCGCTTCAGAAACACTGTGCTTTTGTTTCAGTTATTCATGTAGTGATTGCAAAAAATAATATGACTCAATGAGACATGGTTAGAATTGTTATTCATCTATAGCGTTAAGCATTTAGGAAATGATTGAATACTATATCTTCATGGCTGTAGTTCTAGACGAAATGATACCATTAGTTAATATCAAGTGGCTGGCTAACTGTTTTTCCACTTGATATATATATATATATATATATATGTATGTGTGTGTGTGTGTGTGTAATAAAATTTTTAGCCGCCTCTAATCTTTAATCGCCCGTAATAAGAATTTTCTCTTTATATGGCAACCTTTCCGTCCTTTACCCCTTTCCAATACTAACCTACCTAGCCAAATTCCCGCAACCCGTTTACAGCTACTTCGATATGCTCACCAGAAGAGAGTTGGACGCCTTTGTGTAAGGTGATGTTATGCTAGAATAAACTGCATTTGTTTGTTGAATTCGAGTCGTTTTTAGTGCCGTTTACATGTGCCAAAAACCCGGGTAAAAGCAGGGTCGTTTCTTACTTTTTCCCTACGATAGGGAAAAATGCAGGGTGGATTTTCGACCCTGCTTCGACCCAGGATAAAACCCGCTAATTACCCATGATGCATTTCGAAGATGGGAGTAAATAACATGGCGGGTTTGAACTTGTGTGAATCCATGAAAATGCAGCTAAATGATCGATGGAAGGATCTGGAACCCCTTAATGATCGCATAATTTTCAAGAAAACAGTAGAAAAGTGCCTATTTTCTTCCGGAGGATTTCATTTATTTCTGCCCATCAAGTTTAAAAAAAAAAAAAACCATCCCCAATTACATTATAAATAGAATGGTACTGCCATCTGGTATGTAAAATAAGGAATAAAATTTCATTTCAATAAAATTTCAATAACATTTTCATTTAAAGTGTTATGGTAAAATTAATAAATTTAATAAGTATAATCAATAATTAAACGTAACATTAAAATTTATTTATAAATTAATTATTTTAGAATTCACAGATAAAAATTTATTTATATCTATTTATGATTTTTTTATTTATACATGACTAAAAATTACTGAAACAAAATTGAAATCAAAATTACATTTTGATTTTATAAAAGGATTTATTAAAACAATAAGTATCTTACAATTAATCTTATAATTTAAAAAAATGCACCTATCGATTGGAAAATTTTCTTTCCAGTCTTTATTACTTCAGGAATTTAAAACAATTTCTTCCCACCAAACAGAGCTTCGTAATTTTGCCCACATTCTTTGTTGTGGAAAAACTAAATTTAGCGATGAAGCCATAGATCGTACGATTATATCTAATATCCGCATCAATCTTCTAGTTCTTATATTCCTTTTTTCCTATCTATTTTCTAAATTTAATTTTGAAAACAACAGAAAACAATCGTAAACGTTCTATAATTATCAACAGCTACTGACATGTGCTGCATTTAAATAACAAATAGACGCAGACGTAATTGTGTTTTAGAAGAGGAGTGCATTGGTCGTGTCGACTTTATCTCCTGTAAGCAAGATATATGTAATCAAGGTGGGAGTGCTCAGTAGTTAAAAATTTAAGTAATGAATTAAAATATTAAGGTAAGAATAACGCGGGTAAAAGAAAAAAAATTAATAGTAAAGTTAAATTAAAACAAAAAAGTTAATTTTAACAGAAAAAATATAGAGTTACAAGTTAAGAAAATTTAGAAGAAAAATTAGATAAGACTAATGATCCACGGAAAACAAAAAAGTAATAATATTAAGAGGCCCAGAAAAGCAGATATCATAAGAATACAAAAAATATTTTTGTAAGTTTTTCAATCTTTTTGGATTTTTAAAGTTATGATTTTTTTTGTTGTTATTTTTAAAATTTAAGAATACGAGGTCAAAAGAACAGCAATTGGAAAAAAAAAAAGGCCTTCCCCAGGACCATACACTTCGTAACTAGATAAATGCGGAGTTCGAAGATGGAAAGCTAAAAATAGCAATACAGTGAATTTGGAAAAGTATGACACCGGCTGGGATCGAACCCATAACGTGATTTACAAGGAATGATGGTGTATGAGGATCAATTCCGCCGAATCATGTGACGGCCTTTACTTCCGGTAAGACGGGTAAAAGCAGGGTGAAAATGTGGTCCCATGTAAACGGGCTTCGAAGGTTTTCCCTATTAGCGGGTAAATCCCGGGTATTATTGTTGTGCATGTAAACGCAGCTTTTATTTCGGCCTCGATGTGTGTTCAATCAGGAGATAATCATTCGGGTCATTTCATATATATATATATATATATATACAGTCAAACCTCGCTAACTCGAACCTCGATTTCGCGAATTTTTCGATATCTCGAAGAAATAAAAATTCCCTTCAAATTTCCTATGCACTCAATGTTAAAAAAACCTTGATTTGGCGAATTTGTTTTGGGTCATCCCTCGATAACTTGAATTTTTTCCATGAATGGAGGAAAAAAAATTTCTAAAAACAAAAAAATAATATCTAAAAAATAGAAATTTCTAAAAAATAGAAAAGCTATTCAAACATTACAGTGGTAAAACCCTGCATAAACTTTAAAAAGAAGGGATATAAAGACGGAAGATAACACAGTGAAATGACAACTTCTCTTGTCCTCCAAGATGGGATTTGAAATTCATGTTTATTGTTTTCTTATCTCGTTTCAGTTAGGTGCCATGCATATGCAGTGACCATCGATCCTTTCTTTTATTTTTTCTTCTTTTATTCTCCAAGGTTACTTTCTAGAGGGTTTGGGATGGTTTTAACAAAACAGGAAATTAAGGCATGGACAAAATTCAAGAGTTGGGTGGCTTCCAAGAAGATTGTAGAATTTCTTATCATTGCAACAAGGAGTGAAAGAAAAAAAAATTACAGGTGTGATTGCATGCCTGTGCTGTCTTGCATTCAAGCTAGAGCCTCGATGCTCATGCACCTCGATAACATGCAATTTAATGATTTTGTCATCGTAGATGATACGGTAATAGTAGACGCATTTGCAGTAGACGCTTTGAGAAGATATGTTGACAGTCCAAATAGGTAAGAGGACACATTTAAAGCCATTGTCCACTTAGAAAGTGTAATAGATAAAATTTCAGACTCTTTTCTGAAGCAAACAACAATTGAATCTTTTTTCAAAGAATTTTGTAAATAGTGTTTATTAAAATAAAAATATGGATTACTTTTTAAAAAGGTATGTAAAAAAGCTTTTAATTTCACTATTACTATTGATAACATGCGATTTTCGATAATTCGAATTTTCGATATTTCGAATTTTTTTGTCTCTCCCTTCAAGTTCGAGATATCGAGGTTTGACTGTATATATATATATATATATATATATATATATATATATATGATGCTTCAAAATTAAATCTCCATGAGTCCATAGTAGTCGTGTTATTGGCCGGAAAATTAACCGAATTGTTTTGTGTGTCACTCTTCCAACTTCTAGCCATTTTCAATAATGTCCCACCTCGAACATTATGTCTTATCCCCTTAAAAACCCATGTGCGTATACTCCACCTAAATACCACAAATATCAATTTATGATAATCAGTGGGTTGTACCTCACCTTGTATTCCAGTACAATTGGCTCATTATAGAATAATAAAACAACCACGGATTTCCACAGTTGGAGCACACGTATGCTCAAAAGATAGAAGTCTGAAGGGAAATATTAATTTAAAGCAGAGATTTGTTCATTAAAATATGGTAATTTATAGGTCTTCAGTAGTATATCAAATAAAAGAGAGAATTACTTTTTTTTGGCATCACTAACACACACACACACATATATATATATTATATATATATATATATATATATATATATATATATATATATATATATATATATATATATATATATATATATATATATATATATATATATATATATATATATATATATTTAACAACATCGTATGCGATTCCAAATAAATAATACTGAAACAAATTATATTTACCGTCTCCAAAAGAATGAGCTCAGAATTCAGGAAGTGGTGAAATCACTTTATTATATTCAATTCTTCCAAAGGAGTCTTATTGGCGAAGTTTTGAGTTTGATTCCTTTGTTCAAACAAAATGAAATTCACATTTCCCATTCAGACTTATAGTCAACATAACATATAAAGATGGCCTAAATGAAAGGAAGACATTTGGCTTTTTTCTGTAATGGTTTATTAGTTGGAATATGTGAATATACAGGAAGTAATAGTGATACAAGAGCTACATATTCTTTATACATAGTCGTTTTTTCGATTCAGGCAGGTGTACCAGTGCTTACAAGATTTTTGATACCCTCAGCGAAGAATATACATGGTTGTCTGCAGAAGCAATCTTTAAGGCTACTGTGTACTAACCCTACTGGATTCACTCACCTCAATGTTTACCTATGGAGAAAATGTGTCCAAGGATTGCCAACTTGGATTTCAGATTTTTTTAAAAAATTCTACTCCGTAATAGGGAAAGAAATTTTATACATTGGGGCATTTTTTGTTTTAAAAAAATACAAATAATATTTTTAAATTAAATTATTCGGGGAAAAATCTGGTATAGTGTATTTTAAACGCTCATGAGTTCCTTTGGTGGACGAAATTTATAAAATCATTCCTGTTACAAGGTGCAGAAAAGTTCAAGCTATCTGAAAGTACCATATTTCTTTATTATCAGCATGTATGAAGTTGTAAATAGTAGAAAAAAATTTCATTGAGGTGACCATTTCATTGAGGTCAACATTGAGGTGACCGAATCCAACATAGTTATTACACAGGAGCCTTAGCGAGCTCCCGGACCTTTGCATCGCTAGTAAACTCTTGACCTTTCAGAGTCTTTTTCAGTGGGCCGAAGTCGCAAGCCGGGGCTATAGGAGGGATTGTCCCCCTAGTGGAAGAGTCGCAGCCAATCCTGCAGTAGATTCCATGGTGATAGCCAAGAGTTTTTGAACAGACCTTAGCATGCTCCATGCTCACATGTCCTTTGTTAAACTTCCCAAACCATCTGTGTGGTGTGCGAGACCCTCATGTTATACACGTCTCTCATACGAAGATAATTTTTGTCTTCACTAACACCTTCTGCTGTTAAAAACTGAATGCCGCTCGCTGGACCTGTTTGGACGAATCCAAACAGTTCCATGTCACGATCGTACATAATCACCTTACTTTTAAGTTTGCTGTGCACTAACCCTATTGGATTATCCCACCTTAATGTTAACCTATGGAAAAAATTGTCCAAGGATTGACGAATTGGATTTAATTTATTTTTTATTTATTTATTATTATTATTATTATTATTATTATTATTATTATTATTATTATTGTAATTCTACTTCGTAATAAAGAAAGAAATTTTTCACCCTGGGACATTCATCATTAAAAAAATGCAATTAATATTTTAAAGTTTATATTATTCGGGGGAAAAATCTTGTATAGTGTGTTTTAAACGCTCATAAATTCCTTTGGTGGACAAAATTTATAAAATGAATCCTGTTACAAGGTGCGGAAAAGTTCAGGCTATCTGAAAATACCATTTTTATTGGATTAGAAGCATTTATGTAGCTGTAAATAGTAGACACATTTTCTTCATAGGTTAACATTGAGATGAGCGAATTATAGAGATTAGGTACTTCTACCCTTTCCTGGGGTATATATATAAGTGGCATTCTAATGAATTAGATTCAAACACAGTTCTAAATTAATTAAAATGTTTATTTAAGCATTTGCACGTATAAATTTGCTTTTCAACATAAATAATGCGTACTTATGGTACGAGTTGTATACACATTTTTTGCAAGGAAATACAATTCAATATACTCGCTAGTATAACTACTCATGCAAGGAAAATACAAGTTGAAATACTCACAAATACTTCGAAAGTCAACCAGCAATGCTGCTTCGTAAACTCTGGCCTCTGACCACTAAATAACTTTCGCCAAACAAGAACTTCTGTAGGTTTGAAGGAACCTAGCTATACACCTCGAGCGGCAATACACATAACTCGACTATAAACAAGCCAGACACTAGGCTCACTATTTCCTTCCGTCTCGATACTTCCTTCTACCTCTCTCCTTTCACCTCCTTTCAGTAATTTAGCTGCTCGGTATTTATACCAACAGCCTATGCTGCAATTAGCATAACTTAAATGGCTTCTTTAAATTTATTCACTTAAAAGTTCGATTATTGTGAATCGAATCTTATGTAAACCTTACAGAATGCAATAGAGTTAGTACACTACAGCCTTAAATACGTTCAAAAGCACACTGTCACTTTCCGACTATAGGAGCTTTGCTTCGTAACATGCAACGTCATCTACTGGTTTGATCGCAAAGCTCTGATTATTTAACCACTGGCGCTAACACCAAAGTGCCACTTTCATTTCGGCCATCCTTATAGTAGTATTAATAATCTTATGTTTTATTGCAGCGGTTTCCAACCTTTATGCTACTACGTCTCCCTAAAAAAATAATAAAATAAATTCCGCGCCTCCGTATTTTTTAATAGTAATAATAATAATATACACGTTTTAAATAATAACTTTATTACAAAAAAATGAAAACTATAATTAACACAATAATAATAAGATTTTGCTATAACAATACGAACATGCATATTTATTTTCATATTAAATTGCTAATTAAACTACATCTAACGCATCAAAATTTATTGCGAGGGTTGCTGTTGTTTATTGGCGCAAAGTTTATTAGATCTTGGGGACAATGTGGAGAGTGCCTTTCGTAAAACTCTTTTTCGACTATTAACCTGGTTCGATATTTGGTTTTCATTGCAGCCAGTGCCAAAAAGCCCGTTTCGCATAAATAAGACGTTGCAAACGATAGAAGCTCTTGCATTGCTTTGCAATATACGAAGATTCATACTCTCCACTAAGATTCATCCAAAATTGAATTATGATTTCATTTTGAAACTTTTGTTTTAGTGAGCTATCGCATGACAATTCTATCGATTTTTCTTTTTCGATGGTTGTCAACTCAAATTCGTCTATTTATAGATATTATGATTTATTCGTTTATTTATAGATATTATGGTATGAACATTGAATTTTTTATTAAAAAGTTTAGGCGCCTCCCCTGGCAATAGTCCGCGCCTCCCAGGTTGGAAACCGCGGTTTCATTGTATTGGGGTTTATCTTGAAACGAAAAAAATTCGTACAAAAGCATTAAAGTTCTGAGAAAATTTGTGTATTGCACACAGATTCTGCCTTGTATTCACACTGAATCATCTGAATAGATCATCGTGTGAGCGAAATTTATCAAATACTATATTGATGTATGGAAAAGATGTACGACTATCATGAAGACATGATTATCATGTTTATTACGATCATGTATAGTATCATGTATAGTATCATGTTTGTTACGATCATTGTTAAAATGGTAAATCCTTACAAGTATGAAAATAGCGTGAAAAAATATAACACGTAAAGAAGTACGGGGATAATTATTCTATTCGAAAAATACTTGAAAGTATGAATTAATAAGTTATAGAAATTTGATATGCATTATTTTCGTTTATCAACTTTCGTTGATAACGCTTGAATGAGAGGCAGCTGCTATATGATTCTTATAGAAATGTTGGATTAGTGAGTTTCTTTAAACGAATAAAATTTAGAATTTTTTTTACTCATTTGCCATGTTTTTTGAACTGTCGTATTTGGCAGTCATAAGTATTAATTGGGAATGTGAATGATCTAGTGACTGAAAGGTATTAATGTTTACTATACACTATTGAACTTTTGATCAACTTTACTGTATAGTATCTCAAATGCTTTTAAATTACTAGCGCAATATAAGCGTACTGCTTGAGAACAGATTATTCCTAAAATTTTAACAGTGGGAGGAATATAAAACGAAACTATAAGGAAGAGTTTATAGGCCACTCTTTCATGTAGGGAAATAAATAATGTACCTACATTCATAAATAACTGTACAGATTGCCTTGCACATGTAATTTTATTTTTGGAGTAAATATCGAATATTGTATTGAGGCTACTACATATTATGGAAGTTGTGTAACACGTTTCCTTTGAATAAATTATTTTATTTATGAACTCCTTTCATCTTCACTTTTGTGGGAACTTGAGTGAAACGCTTTTATAAATAGTTCACCTCATACTTTTTTCTCATTTAAAAGAACCTGTCTTTCTAATGACTAAACAACCAATTTTACCATGGATACTTGTCTTTGTTTGACTCTTTGAAATGCAAATATGTGTACTGCCAGAAACTCTCTTATATAATCAAGTGATCTTTTTATGCTTATCACTAGGCATAATTTAATAATCTAAATTATTAAATTATATCAACATTTGTTTTGTCGCTAATCAGACCTAAAAGATTGTCTCTCCCTAAACAAAACGATAAATTACATCCGGTTCTATGATGTTTCCTGGCGTTATCTATTGTGTTGTTGTGACTGATGTACCTCGACCGACATTATATTGTCAGTTCAAGTCCATAGCTATTGGGCGAATTGGTGCGGCTCCGGTTTTTAATAGCACCACAAGGGTCGGAGTCCGACTTGGCTAAAGGACCGACCTTGTAATTTTGAACAGCGTCAAGTGACGAGACCGGAACATTTGACCCCTTGGCGTTATCTTATACGTCTTATTATTTTTTATGATTATTTTTAAGCAGATTCCGCAATTATCGTTTACCATTGGGAATCTTATGAAGAAGCTCTTCTTTTCTTGCATTTAATTTTATTTTTACTTTATACAAATAGTCCTCTTGTATCTGTAAAATGCTATTAAAAGCAAGAGAAAAGTTCGTTGCACACACTTTTGTGATATGTCTCTTTTCTATCATAATTCATTTCAACTAAATGTTGAATAAAAAAATTAATTAAATTTGATAAAAACAACTTAAAACGGTCTTCATCTAACATTTAATTAATGACCCCCTTCAGTATCTTTCAAACGCTATTCACGAAGAAATGTTTAACCAACTTGCCTCTGTAGTCACTTTAAGACATGCCGGGGTGTAATAGGAAAGTCATTAAACTTTTCCAAAGTAATAAGTAAAGGTTAGATGAATGCATACAAAATTTGGTATGTAATTAATGGAAAATACTCATCTGCTGAGTAAAATCTATTTCAAGCAAGGTCTTGCCGAGTCAGCATTCAAACCACAATCTGATGAGATATCATGAGTTGAAACTGCTATAATGTGTAGTTTCTAGCATCCTCATTTATATATGTGCCTTCCACATTTTTACTAAATAACAACAACATGTATATATTATTGATAGTAAACGTGATAGCAAACGTGTCTTTTCTACACGTTGTTTAGACAAATTATTAAATTAACGACATATACTATATGCTATACGTTATAACAATGTATTATATTGAATGCATTATATTGAATCAACTAAATGTTTAACTGTTTTTAGTAATAATAAACTTTCATTGCTAATAACACAGATAAGAGAGAAATTCATAAAACATCTATAAATACGCATGTAGCTATAGAACTGATGCTAGTATGATTTGGCCTGTTACATTATCACAAAGCAAAATAAGATAATTTCGCTTTACTTACTTATAGCATTTCTTTTAAAGTCATGAAATTTTACAGAGAGTTATACTTATTCTGTCACTAAATATCTTACACTCAAAGTAGGCTTATGATTGAGTAAAAATTAAACTGGATTTAAAAAAAAGACAGCTATTTTTCAAACACTACAATTTTAGCGTTTCTTTTACGTTAAAATCAGCCCCTGGGGGGGGGGGACTCGATCAAAATTGAGGAGGCATCAAGGGAGAAATGTTGACTAATTTGTATGGGGGGCTCAGAGATAAAAAGTTGTCAACAATTTTCTAGGTTTCTGTGCGAATGTCTCATGACAAGTGCTTTCACATTAACCACCGGAGCTCTAGGGAATTGACTATAGTTATCTGGAGTCCCCTTTCATATCCCTTCACTAATTTTCCAGCGTTGGCTTTAGCAATATTTGACTAATAATGACAAAATAAGCTATAACTGTAACCAATAAAATTCCCACAGTGACAAATGGTATGATGAATTCCAGATATCGGGGATCCGCCAGGTAATTTTTTCAACTCCAGTTAGGCCTGTAATTCATATTTAGAACCAATTTTCAGTTTTGTTGCGTAATCTTTAGTTTTGTTACCCATCTAATTAGACTGTTCATTTTCACCATTGCACTGCATTTATTTACACTGATCCAATCTACACGTCCTTTAAGGTAAGGGAGGGGATAGGCGAGTATACTTCGGGGGAAAGGGAAGGTCTACTTTTAAAAATAGTCAAAGAACACTTACACTTTTAAACTCATGCATATCTTTGCAATATTTATAAGTGATGCGTTGAATTAAAAAATAAATGAAAATGTTATATAATAACAAAGGTAATTTTCTACTTTGACTTCATTTATGCCAAAAAAAACTCCAATCAATATATTTTATCATTGGATATGAATTGATAATTTTTCAAGGAATGTAAATTTAAGAAGTATATAAAAAAAGCATGCATCTTACCTGTATCAAATTAAATTAAATTAGATTAAATTATTGAAATTAAATTTATGATTAGAAAAGTAGGTTTTGAACAAAAGCAACCGAATTTTTCTGAAGTGTCGGACTAACAGATTTGGTAAAATATATACTACCAAACTTCTTCTCCTTCGAAGACTACAGGAAAATGTAAAAGAAAAGCATCAGTTTTTTTACTGGTATAAATGACTTTTCTCCGGAGCAGCAATATACGCTTAAACCGTTTGTCACCTTGTAAATCTTGACGATCTCAGTTTTCCAAATTTCTGTTCTCTTTCCAACTTGGAAAATATCCGCTTCGACTTACTGAATATTTGGTATCCAGATTTGGGTTTTTGGGTCCGGATAAACATTTTTCTTTTTATTGCGGGTGTAAGCCCGTTTTTCGCAACACATGCTAAAGAACAAATATTATCTAAATATATAAAACAGTTCCGTAACTGACTGACTCATTGACTGACATACAACGCACAGACCAAAACGCTGGACCTAAAGGGCTGAAATTTTGTATGCCGATTCTTCTTATAGTGTAGGGGTGCACTAAGAAAGATTTTTGAAAAATTCTTCTTAGATTTTATTTAAATTAAATTTTTAAGCTGTTTAAGTAACTTTTTTAAAGTTTGCATTTAAAATACTAATTTGAGGGTTATAAAAATTATATCACGAGAAAGATGATAAAAATTCCTTTAAAATGAAATCTTTTTCAAATCTTTACCTCCATTTTCTGATTTTTGGTGAATTTTTAAAGATTAATTTTCAGAATTTAATTTATTAAATGCTGATCATGCGATTTCTTTTTCTGGTACTTTAAAAAAATTTATCGTCACGTCATAAAAACGAAATAAGAAAAATATATTTTTTTCTTTTCTTGCTAATGCGGCAGACGATTGGACATTATCTAAAAAAATATTAAAATACAGTAAAAGATATGTTCCTCAAACTGTACTATATTCTTTAGTATGTCCTATTAGATTTAATTTGAATACTTTCTTCTACATTATTTTGTCTGTAAAATATCCCTTACGATTTTTTTATAAATTTTTTTTTACATCAATTGTATACATTGATCGTCGTATTTATTATAAATATATACTATATATATATATATATATATATATATATATATATATATATATATATATATATATATATATATATATATATATATATTGGTATTAACCTTTAGCTTACGGGGCCCATTTTTCCGATTCCCTCTTTAGAACGAGAGTTTTATATATATGTGTGTGAGCACAGTCGTTACTCGTTCAGCAGCATCGCGTCTACTGGCTCACTCCTCGCTTCGCCACAGAGGGCGCTATCGTTGGTTGAAGTCGGCGCGTGCGACATCTCCACATCGCACTCGGCTCATCCTGGCGGGACCGGACCTCCGGGACAGCAGATATGTTGACAAGACAGATAGTAACTGCAAAATAAAAAGAGAGAGAAACGAAAGCAAAAGAAATGTTCTCCGAAATCATCTCCACAAACACACCGACAAAGTCGTTTGGATGGTCTCATTTGCATCAGTTGACATCAAAAGAAATTTTTCATCACAGGTGTAACGACGAGAGGGAGTTGGCCTCATATCAAAGCCAGCATCCGAGTCACGTGCAGGTAACATCATATTAGCAGCGTGTCGACGTCACGTTTTCAAACATCACAAGTTCAGCATCATTTGGTAACATCACAATTAAGAAACATCATTTTCTAACATCACGATTGAAAATATAAGATGTCGTCCAATCGAACAGTTCAGAGTGTCTTAGAGATTCAGTTCAGAAATGAAATTTGAAAGGAATGAAGATTGTTCTTGAATAATATATGGAGTAAATATAAAAAGTACGTCACAAACACAAAAAGTAATGTTCAAATAATATAATGAAGGTACTATGACGACAATTTTTTGATGTAATCACTGGCCGTTGACGTTAGGTTTGGTCCTTCATGTTTTTCAACTTGGTATCTGTCATTCGGAAGCACTTTGTGAATTATATAGGGACCAAAAAATCTGGGTCGCAGTTTTTGTCCAGTGCCAAATTGTGTCTGTTGAATGGCTACAAGATCACCAATGTTAGAAATCGAGGGTGATTTGCGATGTTTATCAAAGTTTTTCTTGTTACTCGGTTGTAATTTCTCAATGTTTTTCTTAGCGTCAATACGTAGGTCGTTTCTGTCATTAATCAGCGAATCAAGATATTCTTCATTTAATATTTGTTTAATTTTAAGGTCTTTGTTTTTCATTTTTATGCCAATTAAAAGTTCGAAGGGAGTATATTTGGTAGCATCAGTTAACTGTAATTCATCATCAAGTTCTTCAATTTGGTGTTTTTGCTCTTCCAACTTGCCTTCAAGAATACATTTAGGTTTCTCCAATTCTGAAGTCCTTTGACAATTAACTAATTCATATAATTCAGCTTCGAAATGTTTCTTAGTCTTTTCAAGTTCTTCAACCTCTGATTTTAATTTTTTCTTTGATTTATCCAGTTTTACGTCAACAATTTGCAAATAATCTAATTTGTGGTGCAGTATACCAATATCTTTCGACATCGTCTTCTTTTGTTCTTCTAACAAAGCAAAAGTATATGCTTCCTCTTCAGGTTTCTTTTTATATTCTGCAACCTGGACATTGGCAATAGCTAACTTTTTCTCCAAGTTTTTTCTTACTTCTACTGCTTCGTCTACGTGCTCATGTAAACTTTCACGTTCACTTTCAAGCTTGCGTTTAGTCTTCTCTAGAGCAATTTTAGCTTTTTGCACTGAATCTAACTGTTCCTTTAAATTTTCAGTGGCTACTGTATGTTTCTGCTTTAAATCACGAATTTGGTTTTGGTGTGCAGCAGTTTCATCTTCCAAGTTCCTCTTTAGAATATTGAGTTCTTCCTCCAATTTAGTTCGCAAAGCTTGTTGTGTTGCTATTGAATCCATAGAATCAAGAAGTTTGTTCCTCATAGCTTCTAAATCCTCACTTAAGGTTGTTTTCTGCTTTTCAGACATTGCTAAATCTTCTTGTAACTGAATTAATTCAGATTCCAAAGCTTTTTGTTTAATTTCAGCTTCTTTGGCTTGAGCATTCAGTTCATCCTTCACTAACCGAGATTCTTCCACTTCTCGCTGAAAATATTTCAACTGACTCTGCAATGTTTCGAGTTGGTGAGTAATCATTGTAGCCTCGCTACCTGAATCGGGAAGCTCATGAAGATCAAAACTGTTTATCGTTATTGGATAAGACATATAATTAGTTGGTGTAGGGACATGTAAGCCGTCATTAGGTGGAGTAGTTTCCAAAGAATTTTCAGTTTTGGGACATTCTGAATGGATGTGTCCGAAATTTTGACAACCATAACACCTTTTTCCGCGGTCTCGATTGTGACATTCAGAACTTTTGTGCCCTTGCATGCCGCAAGAGTAGCATGTAACCATAGGAGTGTTTCCACGAAAGAAATTGTCTTTTTTAGCACTAGTTTTATCATCAAATTTCCCAAATGGCTTTTTGTAATTACCAGACTTTTGTTTAGTTAAGTTGAACAATTTTTCATAGGTTTTCAATTTATCTTTTAATGCACTAATGGTTTTACAATCATAAAGAAGGATCTTATTAGGGGAAGTATCGGGAATTCCACCTATAAAATATTCAATTACAGAGCTTTCATCAACGTTACCTCGAGCACCGATTTGTCTCAGCTCAACCAAATATTCTAACAGTGTCTCACGTAGTTTCAATTTGAGCTGTTGCAGACAGACGTTAATTCTTGCAAGTTAAAATCATGAGAGAGTGATTTTTTTCTTTTCGCCAACATCAAAAGTTAAAAGATCAAAACCAGAAAATTCACGTAAATGTTTACGGTTCAGCCGACCATCATCGGTTCCAAAAATTAATTTATGTAACAGTTTGACGCTATTAGTGGAACCTTTTTTCAATGCGTCACGAATATGTGGAATTTCTTGCAAGGTTTTCATGATTTTAAGTTTAACCACACCAATACTATCATACGAAAATATTCAAAACAATAGAATTTTATAGTTCAATATAATACAAGTTCTTCAAAATAGCACGAAAAAATTCTTTTAAATAGCACAAATATTATAATCAGTAGAAGCATCAAAATTTCTCAAAATAACACAAACTTTTAAATCTTCTAAAATAACAAATTTTTAAATCTTCTAAAACATCAAAATTCTTTCAAAATCATCAAAACGAATGTGTTATTCATCAAAATAGGTCCAAATATTTGTTAATCAGTTAAAATCAGACCAAATTCTTTCATCGAGTGCGTTGAAATATATATATACATTAAACCGAAAGTGATCTTAGAACAGTTTGCAAGTACTTTGAAAAATGAATTAACGAAAACGAAAGTACTCACAGAATGAATCAGTAGAACAACATCACATGTAGAGGTATCCAAACAGCATCAAGATAGCACGAACCACAGGGGCATCCAATTTTACTAGGTGTGGAAGTTCCAAAACGAAAATCGAAAGTGCTCGGGAAATCCCGGCTGAGCCCCCATGTGAGCACAGAGACACGGACACGGTCTCGATATGAAACGTTTAATTATCTCTAAATCTAGTCTATGGGCATTATTTACAGTGGGGCAGCATTTACAGTTTGAAATTTAAAGGGGGAGAGTTCATCATAGCGGTCTCGTCTCTTGCTCAGTCGTTACTCGTTCAGCAGCATCGCGTCTACTGGCTCACTCCTCGCTTCGCCACAGAGGGCGCTATCGTTGGTTGAAGTCGGCGCTTGCGACATCTCCACATCGCATATATATATATATATATATATATATATATATATATATATATATATATATATATATATTCATTCTTGGGTCCGTATTCTTGGGATACATGCTATCCCACCCCGTAAGGAAAAGGTTAATTGCATACAATGACCGTTGTATTTAATTTGAATGTACTCCGTAGCGAAGTGCGGGTTTTCAGCTAGTAAATCATAAGAAATTAGAATCACATCAAATTAGAACAAAATACTATAAATCATTAAAAAAAGTAATTGTCGCTCGCAGATTGGTTTTATGAGTATATTTGGAATGGGAAGTAAGCATCTGAATATTTAAAAAATAGGTTTGGGTCTGAAGGGACCATCAGCACCCCTTTACCTCTTCCATGGATACTCCTCAGGGAACAATATATCTATCGCCAAGATGGCCAATATTCAAATGGGGCAAAACTAAAAAAAATACTTCGGATTTTTGGTTTAGCCATTTTTTTTTCTTGTTTGCTCGTGAATTTCTTTAAGTGAGTTAATAAACTGCTTTTGTTGGACTAAAAAGTTATCACAATACACCAGTTATTTTGAAATTTCTCTTTAGAACAATTTTCAAGTGTTGAAGGATGTTAAATCTCATGATACAGGCTTTCGTTTTTAGATAAATAGCTAATATAATTGAATTAATTTAAATAACAAGAGTTCACGCTGATTTTTTCTTTCGCTCCTCAACCACAAGTATTTATACAAACTTGCATAAGGGCATCTCTTGGAACATCCTCCGCTTGAAAAGTATTCATCTTTAAGAGAAATTAACTGGGATTATATTTAAAATGTAAAAAAAAAGATGAAAATTACTTGTTCATCTAAACTTTTCATTACTGACCAAACAAATGAAGTCCAAATTTTTGTAGCATAGTTTGAATTTTACTTTTAAAATAAATTCTGTATGTGTTATCAAAACCTCCCCCAGAAGAAAAACTCTGAGAATTAGTCAAAGTGTTTATTGATCAGCTTTATATTTTTCTTATAACTGAAATAAGGACTTTCGAACATTAGCAAGGATGTTTCAAAGCAAGGGAATTTTTAAAAATCCTGCACTTGTCCTGTAAAAATTTAACTGTTCTATATAATTTTTAAAAATAATCATTCAAGTAACTGAGGCAGTGTTTCATTTTGCTCCTTTTATATTTGTCTTCTCAAACTAATACTGTTTTACCTGAAAAAAGAAAGTAAAAATTTGGAATAAACTAAAGATTTAATTATTGATGAAAAGTAGTTTCCCGTGTTATCTTAATAATCCATATCTTCCTTTTTTAAATAAAATAGATAACTTCCGACTACAAAATAAAGCTTTTGTTTTCACTGACTAATTCAGAAAATTTGAAATAAAGATTAAAGTTGCTCAAGTCCGATTATGTTTAACGAGACAAGAAAAATTCGAACAGCGTTTAAAATTCTACAATGCGCAAATTATCCGAGTCTAAACCAGAAGATTTTCACTTCACCAGATGAAAACATTCCCAACCACCCTCCTATTCTTTTTAATTTAATGAACAAAATAACTTCAAAATTTTCAGTCTTTTTTTTCAGGAATTATTTGGAATTACCTTACAATATTTTCAGGTTTATTTCCGACTGAATCAAAAACTTCGCCGACAAAACCTTGAAAACTTATTAAACGAACAGTATTAAACGAAGCAGTATTAAACGAACTCAATCACTTGAGGGAGGGCAATGCCAAAATAAGAAATTTTCGACTACAAAGCGCTAAAGTTCCGAATACTTTGGAAAATTGCGACTACAAATTTTTCCACAATTTCTAAAAGTAAGGATTTCCAGGGATTTATATTAACAAATGTCGCCCACGTCGTACAGTGATTAGCGGCACGAGCTTCCATGGGGTGGGCTTAAGTTTGAATCCCGCCAGAGGCTTGGACATTACTGTGGTGTATCCTCATAGGGAGCAATGTTGGTCGATCTATATGGTGCCCCCCCATAATAAAGCAACCAACAAGATTTCATGGTGTGGATGGGCGAATGTCATAAGGACAAGTGCCTGCCGTGATTATATGTATATATATATATATATATATATATATATATATATATATATATACCGGGTGTCCCAAAAATGACCGACGATTTGAAAAATCAATTAAAGAAAAACGGAGGGCGATAGAAATGTACGGTTTGCTGCATTTTGCTTAGGTAACAGGGAATTTATTCTCACGAATTTTCAAAATTAGTTACAAAGTTCGTCAACAGATGGCGCTGCTGACTGGGAAAAACTATAAAACAATGTTTTCAAAATAACCACTGTTTGCAGCAGCAATCTGAGGTCAAAATTCGCAGACTCCCGTGGAAACATTTCAGTTTGAATGTTCTGACAAGCAGCAGAGATGTACTGTTCTAGTTTATCTACAGTTTGTTGATTGTGGCGATACACCTGGTCTTTCAAGTACCATCAAAGAAAAAAATCATATGGCGTTAAATCTGGCGAATAGGGAGGCCAATCCATGCGACTTTGCGTATGCTTCTGGCTTTCAAAACTTTGTTTTATAGTTTTCCCAGTCAGCAGCGCCATCTGTTGACGAACTTTGTAACTAATTTTGAAAATTGGGGAGAATAAATTCCCTGGTTACCTAAGCAGAATGCAGCAAACCGTACATTTCTTTCACCATCCGTTTTTCTTTAATTGATTTTTCAAATCGTCGGTCATTTTTGGGACACCCAGTATATACATCGTCATTTTGTGCCGTGTATCTTCTTCGATGTCTGCTCCTATAATGTCTTCGTCGTGTTTCCTGAATAAATAAATCAGTTCAATGCATACCGTTCGTGCGTTTCTTCTCTGGATATGTGTTCACTCCTCGAGTATATTTCCGCCATGACTACTTTCACTATTCGTATCCGTGATGTGCCGATATTATAAATGTGTGTGTGTGTGTGTTTGTGAATTATTGATGAATTATTGATGTAAGCCATGAACATCAGCTCGGCGAACTCGTAGCGTTTCGGACAGTCTGGGGAGTAGTCGTGACGAAGCGTGAAACAAGACACGGAGCCGGGCCTGAGTGACAAAGGCATCTATTTGATCATAACACAGTCTTCATTTCAGAAGCATTTTCGTGGCTGGCCGTACAATTATTTAATACTTTCACATTCAGAACAGTCCGGAGGCTGCCGGAACAGCACGCAGGAAACAAACATATTCGCAGCGCAAAAACTGCGACTGTATAGGACGACTGGCTGACACACAAAGCGCGAAAGATCTAAATTTACGCCCGTAGTACGGGTGCATTGAACTCCTAATTGGCCAATTTAGAACACCTGACTCTAGTACGGATGATGATCTAGCCAGGCTTCTAGAAATTTCTTCTTATATAACGCTTATATAAGGCTATCCGCACGTGGCTTTTAGGGGGGAAACTACTAGATTATTTCTGTTATTCCTGGGTCAAATTTAAATGAGGGACAGTATTCCGCTGCGATAAGATGAAAGAATTTTCAATTGACGTATTAATGATAACGAAAGGTTATTGTTAAACACACACACACACACACACACACACACAGACACACACACACACACACACACACACATATATATATATATATATATATATATATATATATATATATATGGGTCAGGATAGCCGTGCGGTGATTTAAATAACTGAGCTATTATAACCTATACTAACATTTAATGAATACATATTTACAAAAGAAATTATTTACAAGGATTCGTCATTAAAAGTACGTCATTACATAGGCTAATTAAGGAGCAGACGTCTATTGCTATCAGACAGAACGCGTCACCATTCGTCTGCGTCCATCCGCTGACTGGGGTTGCCAGATCTCTTCTTCTTTAGTCCGGCTTGAGCGGCGCAAATGGATAATAGTGTCATCTGGCGAATACAGGTACTACTGACCGATGTAGGATCAAGAACCAATATATATATATATATATATATATATATATATATACACTGCTGGCCACTGTAAATGCAACACCCTGAAGGAAACATGCAAATAACATGAAATTTATAACATGCATTAGCGGAGGTGAGATATGCAAATGATTAGAATTTCAGCGCAGACGCACATCACGCGCGCCTGTGGCGCCACTTCAAAGCGCTATTCAAGGCTTGGAGATTTCGACGATTTCAAGTTCGGCAATTGTGTTTTTCTTGTGGTTTTTTCAAAAAAACGATCAATTATGCCTCGTCGAAAACAGCGATCATCTTTTGATCAAGTATCCGAGTTCGACAGAGGAAGGATAGTGGCCTACCGAGATTGTGGATTATCTTTCAGGGAAATCGGTAGTCGTGTTGGACGAAACCAAACAACTGTAATGCGGATATGTGATCGTTGGATGCAGGAGGGTACTATGGACCGGCGTGTTCGATCGCATCCACCTCAGCGCATCACTTCACGCGATGACAGGCAAATTGTGCGCATGGCACTGGCGGATCGCTCAGTCACATCACGAACCATAGCACAGCACATGCAGTCTGTAACGCATCATCCAGTGTCTGCGCGTACCATTCGACGCCGTTTACAGCAGAGTGGTCTGTCCGCAAGACGTCCATTGCTTTGTCTACCCTTGAAGCAGAACCACAGACGTCTCCGCCACCAATGGTGCGATGACAGAAGGATGTGGACGGCAGAATGGAATGAAATTGTCTTTACTGACGAGTCACGCTTCTGTCTGCAACACCACGATGGTCGCATTCGAGTCTGGAGACACCGTGAAGAGAGGATGCTGAACAGCTGCGTTATGCACCGCCACACTGGTCCTGCACCGGATATTATGGTATGGGGCGGTATTGGATATCACTCTCGCACACCTCTAGTACGCATTGCCGGTACTTTAAACAGCCAGCGCTACATCTCCGAGGTGTTGGAGCCAGTTGTCCTTCTTTACCTTCAGGGCTTGCCCACAGCCATATTTCAACAGGATAATGCGCGACCACACGTGGCACGCATTGTCCAACGGTTCTTCGTCAATCGCCAGATTGAATTTCTCCCCTGGCCGCCTCGCTCTCCGGATCTTTCGCCGATAGAAAACATATGGTCCATGGTTGCTCTACGATTGACCCAGATTCCATCCCCAGCTGCCACAGCAGATCAACTTTGGCAACGTGTGGAAGCTGCTTGGTCTGCTCTACCCCAAGAACTCATCCAAAGTCTCTTTGAATCAATGCCGAGGCGTGTGGCAGCGGTGATCTCCAACAATGGCGGCTACTCTGGCTACTGATTTTGGCAGGAACCACACTTCACAGAAGTCTATAAATTTAATCATTTGATACTTGGTGAAAATGTCATCTACAAAATAAATTTTGTTGTGATATCTCTTGTCTTTCTTGGTGTTGCAATTTGGGTGGCCAGCAGTGTATATATATATATATATATATATATATATATATATATATATATATATATATATATATATATACTCGTACAGTCAATAAATTCGGGGACTTTATTTACTACAACAATGAATGCACTTACAAAGTCTTCTGAACACAATCACCTTCAAAATAATGTCCTTCCACAACTATACACTTCTGCCAGCGTTGATACAGTTTCTGGAAACAGTCCTGGAAATAGTTGCGTCAAAGCTGTCATAAAGCGGTTGTCGCTGTTGCCATCACTTCTTCGACATTTGCAAACCGTTTGCCATTGATGCGATCTTTCAGTTTCAGGAATAGGTAGAAATCGCAAGGAGCGAGGTCTGGGGAATACGGTGGGTGTGGCAGAACTGTGGACTACGGATTGCCTCCCGGAGACGACGAAGAACCTGTACATACCGTTTGTTGACGATGTTACCTTCTGTTTGGTGAAGCTTGTCCTTTCTGGACTTTGCGCCAATAAACTTCAACCAACCAAACAACCACTGCTCCTACCCGTTGGATGTTCGCCTCCGTTTGTGGGGTCACTGGCCACCCACTTCGCGGATCATCTGCAACAGCGTTTCTCCCATTTTTAAACAAGGTGTACCATTTGAAAACTTTCGATCTGCACATAGCTTCGTCTCGATACGCTTTTTGCAGTAACTGTAACGTTTCTGCAGTGTTTTTTCCTAATTTGTAGCAGAATTTAATGTTGGAACGTTGCTCCAAAAAGGACATTTTGCTACATCGACATCATAGGCTGAAAGTCTGCAACCAATTGGTGAGATGCGCGCCTTAGCAATTATGCAAAGCGTCATGTGACGTCTCTCGCGTGCGCAGATAACCAGACTTGCAAACACCATCGTTATCTTGGTTACCCCACACACCGGACATGAGGGGGGAGGGTAGTCCTCGAAGTTATTTACTATACTGGGATATATATATATATATATATATATATATATATATATATATATATATATACATAAACAAACAAACAAACACACACACACACACACACACACATATATATATATATATATATATATATATATATATATATATATATATATATATACACACTGAAGTGCCACTGAATTAGGGATACCTACCTAGTAACGAGTTGGGCCTCCTCTGGCCTTGATAACGGCTGCCACACGACGAGGCATAGATTCAACAAGTTTCTGGAAACGTTCCACGGGAATGGCTTGCCAAATATTGGCTAAAGCTGTCCATAATTCAGTAAGGTTCTTTGGTGCTGTGTGATGGCCTTTCACGCCTTGTTCCAAAACACCCCAAAGATGCTCAATAGGATTTATGTCTGGGCTTCTAGATGGCCAATTCATGACAGAGAAGTCAGAGGAATGCTCATCCAACCAGCCAGTAGCCAACCGGGACTTGTGAGAGGTGCAGTTGTCTTGCTGGAAAACTCTATTACCGTGCGGAAAACAGAACAGCAGAAACGGATGGAGGTGATCACCCAGCAACTCTACGTACCGAATTGCATTGAGGGAGATTGGTACACGCACCAAAGATCCCAAACTGTGCCACGAAAAATCACCCCAGACCATAATTGAGCCACCATGCCCTTGTACAGTTCCAGCCAGGCATGCAGGATCCATGGCTTCATGAGCCTGACGCCTTATTCTCAGCCTCCCGTCGGCGTTAAGTAGTCGGAATCGAGACTCATCACTCCATGCTACTCGTTTCCAGTCCTCTACACTCCAGTCTCTGTGCTCTCTTGCCCAGGCAAGACGTGCAGCCCGATGGCGAGTATAGAGCAATGATACTCTAATAGGTCGAGGGCTCCCGAAACCCATACGGTGAAGCGAGCGTTGCACAGTCCATTTACTGACTGTACGACTGGCACCGTCATTAAACCGGGTGGTAATTTGAGCTAATGTTTGGCTTCGCTGGCTACGTACAATACGCCTGAGCCGTCTCTCACCACGCACTGTCAAGGCTAATTGTCCGTTGCAGTTTGCCCGAACGCCAGTTTTTTTCCACCATCCATGTATTCTTGGTATACTCTTGACACTGTCGACCTTGAAAATCCTAGCTGTCTGACGATTTCGGAAATTGAATGGCCCATGCGTCGCGAACCTACGATTTGTCCGCGATCGAAGGCGTCTAAATCAGGCAGTTTACCCACACTGGCAATTCCATCAACTAATTCAGAACAACCACAGTACGCGCTATATATGGAGTTACCACAGCACCCTCACTTGCGCATACATGATGCGCAGTGCTACACAATTTGCATAGGCTTTGCTATCCCTAATTCAGTGGCACTTCAGTGTATATATATATATATATATATATATATATATATAATGGTATCTATAAGCCCTGTCTTAAAGTGTGATTGTCGCTTGAGTTCCACAGCCAACCACAAATTAGTTCGTCAAAAATGCAAAATTATATTACCCGAATAATATTGCTATGTATTTAAACCTTCTGTCACTATCATCGATTCTAGTTCTTGAAAAAAAAATTATTTTTTACATAGCTTGGTTCAATATCTTATTTTAGATATAATAATCTAAACTTGGTCACACAAGATTCTAAATTATTACATGACTTCTTTTGGTTTGTCGGATTTTCTTTTACGAGGTCTAATAATTTCCGAATGTAAAATTTGATTATATAGCTCTCCTTCAAGAAATCGATTTTTTTATAAAAACTCCAAAACTTTACCATAGTTTTCGACTGTAGTGCGAAACTATGGGACTGTCTACAATATTCCGTGCTCTAATTCCAAGTATTCTTGCTGGGTACTGATAGTGAAATTTGTCTTCGTTTTCCATTTCTTTGTCCCCCCTTTTTTGTGTGGGGGGGGGGGTTATGCTTATTCTGCCTCATAAATGTTACTTATTCTTTTACTTTTTCCTTGAACAGTTTCAATTCAATTCTGTAATTCTTAGTATTCATTCATTTAAAGTAGGCAAAAGATTACTTGATGGATTACGATTCTCTAGCCTTGTTTGACAATTACAAAGTGTTTCAATTGTACTCCCGTCAAATCCATTTTCCCCTTATGTTCTTTAATACTCTTATACTCATGTTCAAATTATTCATAATTGTTATAATCTGTGTTTAATATTCGCCCGCCCGAAGTGTAATGTTTATAGAGTTTTCGCTACATCTACCCTTGCTTGGGTATATATAATTTGAAGTGCCACTCTAATGAATTAGATTCAAACACAACTCTAAATTAATTAAAATGTTTATTTAAGCATTTGCATATGTAAATTTGCTTTTCAACATAAATAATGAGTACTTATGATACGAGTTGTATACACATTTTTTGCAAAGAAATACAATTCAATATACTCACTATTATAACTACTCATGCAAGGAAAATATAATTTGAAATACAGTGACCACCGCTTATAGTGATCAGTGGTTATAAGAATAAACCGTTTATAAGAATCAATATCGCAAAAACAAAAACAAATGTATTGTTTCCCTGTTAAAATTTTTGCTTTAAAGAATCAATCAACCGGTTTTAAGAATCAGCTTACACTCTTCGCTTTCCTTTCATTTTTCCAAAAAAGCAACTTAAACCCTCAAAAGGCACGAAGTTCTTTTTATTTATGTTTTTTAAAGAAAGAGTGATAAGATGGGATGGAATACAGTTGTAAAATACGTCCCTTTCTTTGTTAGACATAACATAATAGTTTCCCCTTAAACGCTTTAGCACATCACTGTCCTATTAGCTTGACCCGTGGGCATCTTTACCCGTCCGGGTCCGATTTCACTTTTCTCCACTGGCAAACAAAGACATGGACCCTTTTTTTCCTACCTCCCACATCCTGATTACTGCTTCCTGGACCCTGAAACACATCAATCTTCGGCCAAGTGTTCACTATCACTTAGGCAAACGTAACATTAGTACATTCAGCACGTTATCAAACCATGAAACGTAAGCTAGAAGGTGAATCTTCGTCTGAGACTATTGGTATTGAAAGAGGTATAAACAGCCTCATGAAATCTCCATTACGTCAAACTACCATAGAAAACTTTTACTTGCTCCCTTCCTGTAGTTGAAATGTTAAAACTGTTAAGCAGGTATGTTGTAACAAATATTGGATTCTTTTCTTCTCTTACTATAATTATGTGTATCTACTTATAAGTCTAGAAATTAAGATGTATTTTTAAAATTATAAAAAATAATTTTAATAAAAGATAACGTAAATTAAAGAGTATTTTATGGTAAATTATCTCATATATATGTATATATATATAGGTGTGTGTGGGCCTGTCCAAAAACCTAAATTTCGGCTATAAGAATCAACCGCTTATAAGAATCAAAAACAGTAATAACAAACGTGATTCTTATAAGCGGAAATCACTGTACTCACAAATACGTCGAAAGCCAACCAGCAATGCTGCTTCGTAAACTCTGGCCTCTGACCACTAAATAACTTTCGCCTAACAAGAACTCGCGTAGGTTTGAAGCAACCTAACTATACGCCTCGAGTGACTGCTCGCAAAACTCAACTATTAACGAACCCGACTCTAGGCCTAGCTTCAGCTCGATACTTCGTTTCGTCAGCTCTACTCCTCCTTTCACTTCCTTCGACGCTTCCTTTCACTTCCTTTCTTTAATTTAGCTGCTCGGTATTTATATCAACAGCCTATGCTGCAATTAGCATAACTTAAGCGGTTTCTTTAAATTTATTCACTTAAAAGTTCGATTATTGTGAATCGAATCTTATGTAAATCTTACATGTTCACAAAACAAACGCTCTAAAGTAACACTTTTTATTAATAATATTTTGTCAGGCAGTACATTACCTAATTGTTGTGCCGTGGCATTAAGAGTTTTCGTAAACGACGCCCTGACTAACTTTCATTTTCCTTGCGATGCAACAATTTATGATGCATGTAAAAGCTCTTAGTTATAGCTCTTAGTATATTTTTACATTCTTAATGACAAATATTGAATTTCTTAACACTATTTCTAGAAAACACTTCTAAGTCACAACATTTTTCAGAAATTGAAAGAACTACACCTCTGTCCTAAACTTTATTGATTATTTCTAGCCGCAATTATCTGGTTTAGTTTTGAATCTTAAAAATCAACAAGACTAAAATAAAATTTTCAGTGTTTTAAAGACTGGCAGATTCTTGTCATAAGACAAAGTAAAATTCATTGAAGCTGTGGGATCATATCACACGTCTCGCGCTTTACACAGACACAACTTACTTCTCAAAGCTTAATAATTTTTAACAATGACAGCGTGAAGGTCGTCAACTTTCAGTGTTTATAGATTACTTGACCATATTGTTTATGATTCGAGGGAAGGAGGGAAGTAATCTAGCACCTTTGGATCTCAGAATGAACCAAAGATGTTAGAATAGAGACGGTGTCAGCGTGGCGAAAAAATTAATCACATATCAATAATCGTGGCCTCACGATTGGACTAGCCCAAGCAAATCGATGAGCCGCATGGGATTTTCCCATTTTCATATCGTAATATTATTATACATTTTATAATTTTGACGGTAATTCTTTTTAGATACTTGCGATTTTGCATATAATGCATATAACTGTGCCTCTTTTTTGCACTTTAAAGTGATACCCAGAAAAAAAATTTTATATTGCACAGATTTGTAGTTTTTTCTTTGCTATAACAATTACTACAAATTTGTTGTACAAAGTCTTTTGAGAATCTCTCAAATACTATTTTGGAAAAAAGTTTATAAAACACAGATTTGTGTGATTTTTTTAACGTTTCGAAATCTTGCATGCTTTTAACTATGCCCTTTAGCAATTAATATACCTATTTATAATAGACAGATTTTCATGATTCTTTCACCGATTAGATACGCATGTATATTCATTCACTGATTTGAATATTTAAGTAATTTAAAGAAATTCTGCGATGTCAGATTGCCGTGTGATATCATTCCTGGGAATTATTAAGTTATAATATTAGTAATTTATTAAATTTTCCTTGTCTGTTGTAAAAAAGTCTCGATGAAAAATTCAGCTATTTAAAAGTAATTGAAAAAGGCCAAACGGGTAATATAATATAATTAGGGATCAACACGTAAATAAACGTAGATTACACATTAGTTCAGTTAAACCCAATTTGAGTACAAGATTATCAGGTTAGTATTCAAGCCACAAATTAATGTGATTGCATTTGTAAAAACTGTTACGTTGCGTCGATTGCAACATCATAGTAGTGCATATAATTTTCGAATTTCATTCTTTACATTTCTTGTAAAAATATTTCTAATGATATAGACCAGTTGCATTCAAAGAACAAGAAAATTTCAGTTACATGGATGATTAATGCTTAAACAGTCGATAATTTAGGAAATATATCAAATACAAAATATCCAAAATGTCACCAACACTGCTCTTAGACAAAAAAATACAAAACAGACTTTTTCCTAAAGAAAAACTGGAAATTTATAAAAGTTTTGTCATTGTTTTAGTTTAACCCTATTTTAATTACTGTATTAAATAGGGTTCACTGTATAAATCACTGTATTAAATCACTGTATAAACCACTGTATTAATTCTCTGGGTCTCGAAGTAGCCTTGCGGTAACGTGCTGGCTTTCGGTGCTGAGGGTGCTCGGATCGAATCCCGGCGCGCGCCGTTAAAATACTTCCGTGTTTAGGCCGGACATGGGCACATTAAATCTGTAGACCGGAAAGTCCCTCTATGAAGGTCAGTGAGGCAGGGAGAGGGTACGATCCCCCAGATGTCGCCCCTGGGGGTGCTCGGTCAACATTGAGGTGGCAACTAGCTAAGATGGACTACGACCCTTGTGGTGCTATTTAACCCCTTCTGTACCAGTGGATACACGTATGGATCCATGGCCTGATTCTCCACAAACACCAGTGGATACACGTATGGATCCACTGGTGATAGAACTGTAAATAAACTTTTTTATGTAATTTTGACATAAATCGAGGTAGATATCGTTATATTTCTAAATGTATCGATTTAGATATCGTTATATTTCTATATGTATCGATTTAGATATCGTTATATTTCTATGTGCATCGATTTATATACCGTTATATTTCTATATGTATCAATTTAGATAATGATGTATAAAGGTAACAAAACTGTGAACTTTTGTAATGTAATTTTTACATAAATCGATGTAGATATCGTTATATTTCTATATGTATCGATATATATATATATATATATATATATATATATCAATTTAAATATCGATATCTATATCTCATCTTATTAATATAAATAAAAGCATCTCATTTATCTGAAAACTACTACTTGATATTTTAAATCTAAATGCCCGAAAAACTGGTTTTACATATAATCTCCATATACGTATGCTGGTACAGAAGGGGTTAAAACCGGAGCTGCACACTTCAGCCCGTAGCCTATATGACCTGGTCTGGAACTTCCAGCCAGGCGGCATAAGAATCAACAACAACAAATCACTGCATGTACTTCATCTTACAATTACAGTAGTTTCATGTTACAGATGTTAGTTTTAGTCGGTATTCCGGATATTTTTCTGTTACATACATTTTCTTCACACACCTGTGCATCAATCACAACGAACTAGTATTAGGTGCTTCGTGCTTTTTTCACCGTTGTTGTAAACTTAGGGGGAAATAACTAGAAGTATTGAATTATTTGCTCCGTAATAGGGACTGGTATTGATCAATTTTTAATGAAGTCTATTAAATAAATAAATCTAACTAAGTATCCTCTAGAAGTAAGTGGCGTCTCTAACTATAAAATATGTGCGGTGAATGACAAATCGTTGCAACTATCGAAATAATCTGTAAATTGTTCAGCGATTTACCCGATATTCACAAACATAACTCGTAAACTGATCACACGTTTAAAATCTGCGCTTTTAAAAGAGCAAACCGCTCGGTTTAGAGAAATGTAGAATGGGCCATAGGAGTAAGGACATCTGTCCGATGGCACGCGGAAATCTAGATGTCCTGTCACGTGTCAAGGAGTTTTCGGTGATAAAATGCATGAGAGTGGATCAGAATGTTTGTTATAAGCTTAACGTCATTTTTTTTCAACGTCCATAAAGGATATTGTGCAAAAGAAACTTAAGAGCTAAGCTTTCTGTCAGTCATGCCGGTTTAAATTTTCCAAATTCTTTTCTCCCACTCTGAAATGAGATGAGCTTTTGTTTCAACCTCCCGTTCATGTTTTAGAGCTCTACATCCTCCTTTCTTCTTCTGGCTATTTGGGTACCTGACAGTCGCATTCTCTAAAATATATGCTTTGGAAAAGGGAATAAGAGAGATAGAGAGAGAGAGGGGGTGACTGTTCACCTACAGAAAAAAGTCATTTTACTCAACTCGGAAATTTGAATAATATCTTCAAACAGGCAGCTGTCAATGGAAGATAAAACAAAATGATACCATTTTGAATTGGGCTCATCCCACTGCATGGTTGCGTCACCGTAAATAAATATGTAATACGCGTATATGCATGGTGTATGTTTCATTATGTTTTGGCTCATCAGAGACACACTTATGCACACATATATGTAAAGAGAGAGAGGTGTATATATATATATATATATATATATATCATAGGCACACTTTCGCACACATATATGTAAAGAGAGAGAGAGAGAGAGAGAGAGATGTATATACATATATATATATATATATATATATATATATATATATATATATATATATATATATATATATCATAGGCACACTTTCGCACACATATATGTAAAGAGAGAGAGAGAGAGAGATGTATATATATATATATATATATAAAGGTAAAATATTTTAGGTAATTATAAAGAAATCCCGAAGGCAAAAACTTTTTTCATATTAATTACCCAATATATATATATCCCCGTGGAAATGATACATAGTTACGCACACATAGGCGAAAATGTTAGTTCCTCTAATACATTATTATAATTTCATACATATTTTTTTCTTAATAAATTTTTAAATTTTCATTACTCTCATTCAAAGGCAGAAAAACCACGGTTATTTTTTTCTTTTCAGGTGCCTTTTCGTTTTACTTTAAATTTTCATTTCTAATAATCACATCCTGATTTTTTACAGTGTCATCCACGTATTTTAATGAATCCTAATTCTGATAGATTCATTGTCTGCACTGAGTTCTAACGACAGGGTTGAAAAGTTTTGCCGATACTCGCATGGCCCCCTCCGAACAATGCACTGAACTAGCAGCAGATGGGATATACCCAATTTTCGAGTTCGTTCTGTGCTCTTAAGGGAACAAGTGTCTAGGGGGAGCGCAAGCGAGAAGGTCGAAAGTTTGGCCAAGGGTTGCAGCGGCCATGGGGGACTTCCGTTTAGGCGCGCGTTGGCCGGGAAGGGCTATTTCTGGCTCCTCAACGAGCAGGTCGCTTTCAAAGTGGAGGTCAAATCCGACGGAGGTCACGGGAGGGGGGTTGTATTCTTCGAGGACGAGCAAGGTCAGCGACGCGCTACGACGGCGCATTGCGCCACCTCTGGCGATCAATAGAGAGGGACGCCACTCGGCTCACATTTGGCTGGGGAATCTCCCGATGCTTGGCGACAAAATACTCGGAGAGGTATTCGAGCAATATTTTCTCGCTTCAAAAAGAGAATAAAATAATGGGTCTCTTTCACACTCCTCGTTTGGGTTCGCAGATTGCCTAAGAGCATCAAAATCGAAAGGAGGCTTCACCGGTATGATTGCAATATCCGGCGTAGAATTTGTCGATGCCATTTATTTAAAATTTATATTCTGAGCCCCGAGCGATGTGAAGGAGTGTGTAATATTTTATACACATTTGCCTCATACTTTAAATACCTTTGTGTTCTTTCATGTATTTAATCTCTCGCACATAACATATACGAATACTAGCTGAAAACCCGCACTTCGCTACGGAGTACATTCAAATTGAATACAACGGTCAATGCATGCAATTAATGCCAAAAACAATAAATATATATATACGTATATTTATAATAAATACGACGATCAATGTATACAATTGATGTTAAAAAAACAAAAAAATATATTTATAAAAAAAATCGTAAGGGATATTTTTATAGACAAAATAATGTAGAAGAAAATATTCAAATTAAATCTAATAGGACATACTAAAGAATATAGTACAGTTAATATAGTACAGTTTGAGGAACATAATATCTTTTATTGTATTTTAATATTATTTTGGATAATGTCCAATCGTCTGCCACATTAGCAAGAAAAAAAAAAAATTGTCTATTTAGTTGTTATGCACGTGACGATAAATTTATTGAAAGTACCAGAAAAAGAAATCACGTGATCAGCATTTAATAAACTAAATTCTAAAAATTAATCTTTAAAAATTCACCAAAAATTAGAAAATGGAGGTAAAGATTTGAAAAAGATCTCATTTTAAAGGAATTTTTATGATCTTTCTCGTTATATAAATTTTATAACCCTCAAATTATTATTTTAAATGCAAACTTAAAAAAAGTTACTAAAACAGCTTAAAAATTTAATTTAAAAAAATCTAAGAAGAATTTTTCAAAAATCTTTCTTAGTGCACCCCTACACTATAAGAAGAATCGCCATGCAAAATTTCATCCTTTTAGGTCCAGCGGTTTGGTCTGTGCGTTGTATGTCAGTCAGTCAGTGAGTCAGTCAGTTACGGAACTGTTTTATATGTATAGATTATAGGTATAGACGGAGAGTTGCACAGATGCTTTTGAATCCCATGCACCCACCAGCGGACGGACATCAGCATTCAGATATTCCAGCTGATCCAAATAATCAAAGTTGATTTCAATCAGCGGTGTGGGATATAAAGAATATATGAATATGAGCATGCCTATAAAAGGAAGAAGCAAAAATTATTCATTTCAGCTTCTTTAGCCCTTGAATTCTGTTTTCATAAAAATAAATTGAATGAAGAGAGTCATGTCAATAGTTACGAGAAATGCAAACGTAAATACTGACATTTTAATAAGTGTAGTAATTATCAATTTTTTTACAATAAATTTCATTTGAAAAATTAATCATGCTAGAAAACAGTATCTGCAGGTAGTTTCAACCTTCCAAGGTTTACTGGGATGTCCATTTTTGAATTTATTTTTTTCTTTTTCCTACGAATTTAGCTTAATATTCAAAAGATGCGAGTTCCCGTTACATGAAACCCGTGTTATGCTTGGAGGTAAAAATGGAGTGCAGGCTTATATTGTAAAAAGAAAATAATGCATCCATATGAACGACATCGTGTGGTTTGTACTTAATGTATAACATACTAAATCATAAAAGAGAGAAAGTTTTAAGTGCTACAGCAAGTTATGAAACGTTATACAGCATCTTCTAGAGAATTAAATAAATGCAGAACAATGTGCAACAGGTTATTACACTTCTACAGTTGACGTTTTAATTAAAAAAATTAAAATGGCAATATTACAATATAGCAATATCAAAAATTGAAATGAACAGGTAAATGGATATCCTGTTTCTGTTCCTAAATACTGTTTACAAGTTTTGACTTCTGGTGGAATGGTCTCTCGACTATCCCCTTGACGTAGGATATTTTAAAAAAATTTTACAACACCATGAGACTTTAATTTCTCTTATTAATGTATTATGAATGCCGATATCGTTTAGCAAGTATCTACAAAAATGTTTTTCAAATATTGCATCACACATATATGTTAAAAGTAAAATTAAATAAAAAGCCATTACCTTAACATCATCTGGATGGAAAATGGGAAACATGTATTACTAAAATTTCACAAATTCATCTTGACATTGCCTTTTTGATTCACATAATCTGATATGTATGTAATCACTTATGATAATAGATTTAATGATGACTAATTAATTTGAAAGTACTTTATATTAATGCAAAATCAAATGGAAGCAATACTTTTTACTGTTGAAAAGTTAAATGTTATACGTTTTGAGAGAAAAATATTCACGATATATTGCAAACAACAAACGTGACGATATCTCTGAAAGACCAAAAAAATATTCTTTATCAAAGTTTATAATGACTGAATAATCTAAAATCGAATCGGTCAATGCTTTCAGACGAAATTTAGGTTTAGAAAATTATAACAAGCAAACTGTGTATGATAATAACCGAATATTTCAAGCGTGAAATGCAGGCTGCGAGCGAATATTTAGCACTCCACTGTGTATGCAATCAAACAGAAAAATCGAAAGAGACTACAAATGAATCCTTTAAATGATATCATGAGAACTGATTTGCCTTTATGTAATGACATAACAACAAATTTAGGTAATACAAACAAATTAATGATGAGCCTATTTTTATAAAGTAAGGAAATAACTGTAAACTGAGAATTTATTGTTATTTTATAAGCGTTCAACTTTATGATCAAAATTGTTTTCTGTGACACAACACGTAATTAATATCACGACTGAAATTTTAATCTACTCGGGTGCATTTCTGCATCGCACAGCAAACAAAAAATTTATATATATATATATATATATATATATATATATATATATATATATATATATATATATATATATATATATATATATATATATATGTAAGTATCTATGTATGTATGTGTGTGTGTGTATATATGTGTAATGTGTATGTATGTGTATGTGTGTAAGTGTAATATGTGTGTATGTGTGTCCAGTGTAAAACGATACATGGTAATTAAAAGTAGGACTACACAATACATTAAGGTAGTAGTAAGTAATGGAAAAGTTGATTAGTAATATCTACTTATCAGTAGCACCAACATTAAGAATGTAATTGGTGTGTTTCTGAATAAGCTGATATTTCTGTGCTCAGATGGCAAAATGTTATGTACTTTTTTTTTTAAATTTACATGTCAGCAATTCTAAGATTCAAGCTATCATGAAAAATCAGTAATTTCTGTTACATGAACGAACGGGGTACCATTGTTTCAGAAAACTAGTTGGCTATTACTTACAGTAGTTACAGTAAATAAAAAATATCGGCAAACGAGAATCCAGAATGTGAAAAACTCAATTTTTTAAGAAAAGTGACTTATAACCTTTTGCCATCTGAGCACGGATACAAACAGATTATGATGTTACATCCATCCCCCTCCCCCCCCTCCCAAAAAAAATGTAAAAAACAAAACAAAAAACCTTAGCCCCTTTTAACGGAAGAAAGTTATCTGGAACAAGGATACCGCATGTGAGACCGACAGCGCTAACGTACTCATGCAAGGGGTAGACGAAAGATCGGTCGTTGAGAGGCAGGGGATAAATCCTTTAAAATTTATTTTTAATCAGGAAATGCTGATCAAATCCAAAGGTTTCTTCCTTTTACAGGCACACGGGATACAAGGCAAGAAACAAATACAAAGACAGCTTAAATGTTTACAAATATAAAAGAGCTTAAATGAAATTAAAGGTAATATATATATATATATATATATATATATATATATATAATATTACAAGAAATATTTTAATTACAAAAATTATTTTAAAGAAAATAAATCAGAAATGTCCGTCTAGTCTGAAATTAAAACTATAGGTTACACACATCAATTTATTACGATGTTTATTTATTAGCAACACTTTAATGCGAATTTTAAAGCTGTTCGTCCCTCTTTCTTTTTAAATGTAAAATCTATTTATCCGAATAAATGGATTTATTATTAAGTCATTGAAAACAAATTCATAGTTGAGATTATTTCTTATGATTTTGAAGTTTATTTATTTCAAATTCACAATTTGTATGCTTATCATATGGTAAATATTCGAGACATAAAACGTAAGAAAGACATAAAACAAAGAAAACCGCATGTATTTAACATACTTGACAATATTTGTTTTTCAACAGCGCCTATATTATCATTAATCGATCAATTGCATCTGAACGATGCAAATTTAACACTTATTAACTTTTGATCTGAGATCTTCATAGTAATTAACAGTGGGCTCTAGGCAGTTGTTAGGAAAACATTGTTTGACATCATAAAACCAAACTTCTGAGTATGGCTACGAGGACTATACTTCTTAAATATTTAATTATTAGTCCATTTTGAAATAAATATAGTCCAAACTTCCAGGTTGTTTAGTATACTTGGCCCTGTTTGCAACTCTTCTCAGTGTAAGAAGCTAAAGGTCTGCCTCATATAGAATTATATTGGTAAGGCAGCTATTTCTATGACCAGTATTGATTCTTGCTACTCTGTTTAAGTCTCCAATTTTTTCAAGTTTGTATCTAAAGCAACTTATTAGATTTGATAACCTTACTCTGGGATTGTTATGATGAGACTGGTATACGCGTTTCTGTAACTGCTGGCATCTTCTCCCGCTCCCAGTCTCGTCTAGAAATTTTTCATAATTTAGAGTCATTTTCCGACCTTATTAGCTAGTCACTTAAAGTGCTTACCACTGTTAATTTCAGGATCTAAAGTAAAACCTAGATACATAGGATGTTTTTCAAATCTAAGTAATGACCTACTAAGGTTATATTTAGAGAAGTACTATAAAGGTGTTTTCCGTAGTAAATATACTCGTCACAGATTTGGTAGATTTGAGGAGCAGTTTATGTTCATAAGCAAATTCTTGAATAGCTTTTAATGATTTATTAAAAATTGTTTCAAGTTTGTTTAACTTAGAGTCACTATGCCAAAGAAAAATGTCATCAGCAAATAGACCTATTTCACAAGGAGAGGATACCTCTTCAGAACGGACATTAAACAAGGAAAATAAAATAGAGCTGCAATACCATGACTCATTCTGTGGCAGCCAGAAATACAGCAGTTGTATACGAAAAATTCTGTTCTTTAACGTGCTTAAGTCGTCCAGTTTTCTTAAGTCGTACAACCAGAGTAGTGCCTTATTTCTAATATTAAACTTAGAGTAACATTTTTCAGTTAGTATGAATTTCCAGACTCTATCAAAGGATTATTCATCAAAGGTCCACGAAGGCCACCGCAGTACATAACGTTGGCCTCATGGTTTTAGCATCTCTAACTTGTTCAGTAAAATAAAGGACTTATTAAATATAACTATGTCCTCTGCGGAAGACATATTGTTCCGAAGGAATCAAGTTACGGTCCATAAGTGGTGGGTAATTCTTTTCAACATAGTTTTTTAGATCAACTTGCAAGAGGTAGCTTCTCGGGGAGTCAGCCTCTTTACCTGATTTACGAATGGCTATAAATATTATCTCTTTCCAATATTTCGGAAACTAGTCCATGTGCCAGGATAGATCAACTTAACATTTTGTATTAAGATATGATATTTTACTTACATTAAACGTATCTTAAGGGGGTCCAGGACACAAAATTCTAAGAATTTTCGAAAAAAGTTTTATTGCATTAAAAAAATTGTGTTCTATTCTGCTTAAAATAACTTTTAAATCATATTTCTATCTTAATTAGAACAGGAGATATTAATTTTTTTGTTTGCAACATTCTAATAGCAGCCAATCTTTATTTAAACCTGTAAATGCTTTTTCTCCATGATGGGTTTTTTCACCTTTTCTTGTCATTAAATTGTTGTAAGTCAAGAACTGTTAAAGATAAAGGGTTCAAACTTGTCTCATATGTCTTTTTCAATTATTTTACTTTAATTTTGATCCGGCAAGTTTGAAAAAAATTATTTACCTTTGAAAGTTTTTTTTTTTTTAAGTTACATAATTTTTTTTGAAATTTTTGCTCGAAATATTTTCAATTTTTTTAAAAATTAATATTTTAAAAAACGCTGAATCAGAATTAAAACTTCTATTTTTCTGTTTAAATAAAAGAAAAAATTTGAAATTCGACAAATAATATTTGGAGTTATAACGATTTTAAACAACCCCACTTTTAAAAAAATTAAAATTTTTAAATTTTTTAAAACCTTTATGAGAGGTTTTATGATGTGATTTCTTTTACAAATTATATGGTTAACTATCACAAAAAATTCAAAATTTTAACTCAATAAATAAAAAAAAAATTAAATGTGTCCCGGATCCCCTTAAACTGGATTAAATATGATATTTTGATCCAAATGTTTTTCAAAATCTGTGGCAGAGTATTGTTTGCATATGAGGGCGTTCTTATTAAATGACTTATAGGTTATTAAACTTTTCCCTTGTAACTCATTTAAGTCTGAATGCCCACTATAGTTGTTATATGTAGGCAGCGATTATGTATGTATTATATACTGCATTTATCTTTAATATGAAACTTTTTTTCCGCATCTCATAATTTCTCAAATTCTAATGATTTGTATGTTAGGATGATATATTGTCCCTTTGTACACTTATCTAGATCCGTATTTGAAGTCTTTATAATACTACTGATATCAACTTTACTATTAATTGCTGCATTATGTGCTATTCAGATAACTACTAAAACTATAGGAAAGAGGTTTTTCATATGAGGGTTATTACACTAACTATAATGTTTGTTTAAAAACCTGAGAGAAATTATGACTAAAATATTTTTTATTCTCAAGGGTAAAATAATATTTATTCTTAGATTCTTTACTGTGAATAATCCTCCTCATGTTTCATACAAACTGATGAATTTACGCGAATTAAAAAGAGTAAAAATTTCCTAACACCACACGTATTAGAATATAACTCATTTTTCCTTCCTAAACCTTACAAAACTTAAGTAACATAGCTCTGGTAAAAAGCCGTTTACAAAGTATTTTGAATGTCCTTTATTTATGTTGAGGAAAAGGTTTTGAATCTTTTCCATTAGAAAAAGATGTATGAAAAAATATATTGTTTTCTAATTGAAAAGATTCAAGTTTCTAGTTCTTTATATATTTTGTGAAATATATCCTTGTATTTTAATAATTTTTAATTGTTAATTTTTTTTATTTATTGAGTTAAAATTTTAAATTTTTTTTGCGATGGTTAACCATATAATTTGTAAACAAAATCACATCATAAAACTTCTTATAAAGTTTTTTAAAAATTTTTAAATTTAATCTTTTTTTAAAGTGGGGTAATTTAAAATCGTTATAACTCGAAATATTATTTGTCGAATTCCAAAATTTCTTCATTTAACTAAACAGAAATATATAAGTTTTAAATTTGATCCAGCATTTTTTTAAATATTAATTTTAAAAAATTAAAAATTTTTTGAGTAAAAATTAAAAAAAAAAAGATGTAACTTATTTTTTAAAAAATCATATTTTTAAAAACAAATATTTCTTTCAAATTTGCCAAATCAAAATTAAAGTAAAATAATTGAAAAAGACGTGTTCCAAGTTTGAACCATTTATATTTAACGGTTCTTGACTTATAAAGACGAGAAATGGTGAAAAAACCCATCATGCAGAAAAAAAGCATTTAAAGGTTTAAACAAAGATTGGCTGCTATTAGAATGCTGCAAAACAAAAAAATTAATATCTCCTGTTCTAATTAAGATAGAAACATGATATAAACGTCATTTTAAGTGGAAAAGAACAGAAAATTTTTTAATGCAATAAATTGTTTTTCGAAAATTTTAAGGATATTATGTCCTGGACCCCTTAAAGTTGCCTCCTTTTGTTGCAGTTACTCCCCGCGCTTCCTTCGTTTGGCCGGACGATGGCCGAATGCCTAGGGCGCTGGTATTTGGTACCGGAGTCTGTGGGTACGAGTCCCAACTTTGTCATGGATGTTTGTAGCCATTCGGTATCGGCTTTAAGCAGTAGGTCCCGTTCTACTTTACCCTCGTGTAGCAGAAAATTACCGTAGCGTTTCCAACCAACTAACCCTTTAAAATGATTAGGTATTGCTGTTCAGTTCGTAAATTATGAGTTTTTTCTGAAAGATCACTGTTTACTATTTAGTTATTTTTCTCTTGAAAACCATAGTGAAAAATTATTTGGTATGACTGCATAAAAATATTTTCAAAACACAGTCTATCTAACAGAGTTTTTCAGATGTCAGGATGTGTTAACGTGATATTTTCAAAAGTATGATGATCGAAATGCTCACACAGCAAACAGTAAAATGTTAACTGTTAATGACTTTGAATATTTGATCAGTGTAAAACTCAGTTTTTATCTGAAAGATTACTCTTTAACATATAATTTTTTTTCTTGAAGACCGTAGTGTAAAAGTATTTGGTATGACTGCATAAGAATATTTTCAAAACACAGTCTATCTAACAGAGTTTTTCATATGTCAGGATCTGTTAATGGGATATTTTCAAAGCTATGTTGATCGAAATATTCCCACACTAAAATGTTAACTGTTGTAAACGACTTTCAATATTTGGTCAATATAAATAGCACTTTAATGAAAAATTGTCAAAAGTCAGATAATCAAATATTTTATGTCGATTAAATATTATAAATGTGTCAAGTTCATTCCTCCTCCGAATATTTACTGTAGGATATTAGTTTACAGTAATCGAAATGCATTGTAAAATAATAAAGCCACTATTTTCTGTGAGTTGCAAATGATAAACGAGAAGGACAAATCTTAAAAATTTAGAGGCATACTTAATTTTAAAATTTTAGGACCTAACCATTGTTTCAAAAAAATGTTATGCACTAGAATGGAGGTTGTGTAATCCCCCTGAGTTCATTTCCTACTTACATACACGTGTTATTCTCTCCTTTCCAGATGTTTCAAATGTTTCAGTTTGAACATTTTCCTGAATATCCTTTCCTCTCTTTTTGACACTAAGTCAAGGTGCGTGACTGAAAGCCATGAAATCACTATCAAGCAAAACTTTTTTTTGTTATTCCTAGCAATATATAATTAAATTAAGAAAACACGGAATAAAACGGCTTGAAAAATTGTCACTTTTGCTACTTTCACTCGTATCAAATGATTTTGAAAAGGGAAAAAAATGCTTCATTTAAAAGAATTATTTTTCATGACAGTGAAATAATTTTGAATCTGCTTGAAATGATAATTTTTATCAGACATTACTCCAGTAAAAGTTTTGTCCTCAAAGGCTTTATCCCCTCTACGGTACAGCTGTCGCGGATTGAACGGATTTGAATATTTAACTCGAATTTTGGCTGTTGTATTTATATATTTAGCAATTAAAAATCAATAAGTTTTAACCTACTGAGGACGGCCTAGGATTATATTTTCGGAACTCCTCAATTCGTTTACGGAATCTCAGTGACATTTCTAATAAACCTTTATTTAACTGATTGTAAGTCTTTTATGTGGGCATTAACAGATGCAAAATCCCGTGGCTGGAGAACATACAGGATCGCCGCTTAGTAAATAAGCGGAGAGATTCACGAACCAAAGTTAATTGATCCCGCATATGTCGCCGCTTGTGAGAACGACTGTTTTTTAACAGACCAACCAAAGCATTTTTATTGCTTTTATGTTTAACATATTCTTCCCTCGTTGTTTGCAATAACACTTGCAAAGATTCTTAACTCGCGAAAGTGGTTTGTATTTAAATCCACGGTTAAGAATTTTATGTTGTCATTAAATATATTCCCAACGCATAACTTTACACACTTCTAAAGAGGGACGATATGCTCAAAATTATTATTTTATTTGGATAAAATAGGGAGGATTTAATTCATTTCTGAAATTAAAGCTGTATAAAGACGGGGCTGAAAATAAAATGAGAAATTCATGAAAGTTAGACCTAGCAGTACAACTCTGAGTTTGAATAGATGATATTGCTTAAATAAAAGAAATAGACAACGAAGAAATTGGAATGATGAAATTTAAGAAAATAGGGATTTTAAAATATCCGTATAACTTGGTCAAACGTGTTTTAATCGAATTAATTCTAAACAGCCAGCTTTCATTTTCTCGTTGATTGATGCTTTTTTTTAATAAGCTTGTTGCAGGACAATGTTGGTGTTGGTTTTACACTTTTGCCCTTCAGTTTCTCGTAGTTCAGAGTCTTTGTCCGACATTTTAAAATAGAAAGAAAATGGCTTTGGCTTTTTCAATCTGAGCACTTCAATCTCAGTCAATTTTATGGAGTTTCCGTGGACGTCTTTAGCATAATTAGTGCCCGTCTTTCGGCTCAATTCCTTCAAATCTGTGAAATATGAGTGGATGATATGATGATATGATGTAAGTAATAATAACAGCGCAAGTTTAATTCTATTCCTTTGATTCGGTGCTTTTGAATTTTTCTTTCCCGTTATATAACTAACTTCCGCTTTCCTTCTATACGACGCCTGGGCATTAGGGTGGAACGAAACAAAACTTTTTACATAGAGATTTGCTATAGCCTGTAAAACTTTCCTTTTAAAATTATAAGGAAGAATATAAAACTTTATTACTCTACTTAAATAATTTTAAGTGCCGCAAACGGCTTCAAAGGAAATATTTTTATAAAAAATTCATAAAATTTATATCTTTTTAAATTATATAGTACATTAAAATAATACTCACAAACACGCACACACAGACACACACACAGACACACACACACACACACATATATATATATATATATATATATATATATATATAAACACAATATTCAAAATATGATATTTTTACAGAAAACTTACACATTCTAAGAATTATTAATTTTTAGATACCATTATAGAACAACTGGTTGTGTAGAATTTCGCGATTTTCATCATATTAATATCACAGTAGCATATTCTTATAATACACATTGAAATGAAAGAAAAACAATTTTCATTGATGGTCCTTAATTAAAATAAAGAAATCTAACTTATTTAGAAAAATATTAATATGTCTTTAAAGGTAGAAAACTATTGTGAAAAAATATTCATCTTTTTCAAAAGTCCATAGTAATCACACATGGTTTCCATTACTTATTTAACTGACAAATTGACTTTTTTTTTGTTTCAAATTTTGACATCATCTTTTGAGAATGTATCTTTGTTTTTATGAATGCATCTCATTCAGAAGTGTCACAAATGGACAAGGATAACTCGGTAACTAATTTAACAATCATTTCTACTCCTTGCGTGTGACATGGCAAATTATTGAAGTCAATAGGTTGACTCTCGTGATCAGATTCTTTTTCTTCCTTTATAAACTGCTTTAGTTTGTCATCAGAAATATCCCTAGTCACAGGAGGTTCTGTTACTTAAACATAATTCCATTCAATCATATCAATAGAATCCTTGGCTTCAAAGTTCATACGTTGAATAAAAATTTTCGAATGCCTCTTTTATTTTCAGCCCTTGCTTTTAGAATCCGGCGTAGTCCAAGCTTTCTTGCATGACTGCGATCATCTGGTATCATACAAAAGAGGAGATTTTCAGGAGCTTCAAAGTATGCATTTCTTTGAATGACTGGGTCAATTACATTTTAAGAGTCTGATTGAGGTATCGTGAATAGCTTACAAGTTTCCACAAGTGTTTCGATCCATAGATACTAGATGGTTTCAGCTTTATATTAAATCAAACAGGTGAATATACTTTCAGAATGTACTCAGTCAGTATTCCGAGATTTTGTGTAGGACATTCTGTTCCCACATACAAGCGAAGTATTCGGTTTGCTAAGGTAAGGCATTGTGAATGACAAAGTTTTCCTGGTTATTTATCGACAAATCATAAGAGCACCTTCCAACAGAGATTGCATGACACATATCTAACAAATATTAGTGGTCTACACTTAAATCATCCTAAATAGCCCAAAACGAACAATTGTAAAACATTGGTACATTCTTTCCTTACCTAGTAACGTATTGTGCTAACCCGGATCTTTAATTACCATTGAAAAATTAAAGTTAAAATGTGTCACAAAGTAGCCCCACTCGGTGGGGCAACTTTGTGACATCTGTGTTTTCACCTTTAAATCCAAGAGGAAAAATTACTTGACACGAAGTTAGACAGTAAAAAGCTTATCAAAAGCTTGATACATAATTATATATACCTATTACAAATATTGGATAGCTTTATCTATATCTTTGACATCAAAGAGACCTCGGGTGCTCAGGGCAGCCATCAGTTCTTTGAAAAGTTGAGGAAATTCGTCTTTCGGAACATTCTGCTCCTTTGGGTAGTTTTTTTCCAGATAGTCAATACTTCTTTCTCTCCAGTGGTATTATAGAGGACGGAAAAATGCAACATCGAGTGGCTGGAGGAAGTGGGTTTGTGGGTTATTTTGTGACAGTGTCAATGTGTCACAAAGTAACCTCGTCACCTTTCGATATTTAGGTTATGTTCTCATATCCCAAGGAAATATCAATAAATAAAAGTTATATTGCTCCACAATCTAACCAACATATTGAAAATAAAAAATAATTGCCTGTAGTAGTTGGTTGTATAAGGCGTTGGCCTTCAGCACACAAATTTTCTGAAGTTTGAGTCAATAGCTTGACAACAGGTTTGAACAATACACTGGCCAGTGAAGACAAATGGAGCGTAGAAACTTCGGACACTGGCCACTAGGTGATTCTGTATGTCGGACAAGCTGTTGGCGCTGTTCTTTGCCTATCTGGTATCACAAGAGAGGCGCAAGATCCGAAATACGAAAAAGTTACTATGTGTCACAAAGTTACCCCTGCAGTCACAAAGTAACCCGTCTTACTTTAGATGAAAATTCAATCACTGAAAGTACATAGTAGTTTTCTAGTTGTTTACCTATTTCTCCTTCAAATTCATGTGGACCTTTAGTTTTTCCATCTAGAAAACAAAATAAGTGATGCAGGGAAAATTCATTTCCAAGAAATAGACAAATCAACCACTGCAGTGGCTTTCTTAATTCTTTTATTTCTCTTAATTTCCAATAAAGGAATCGCACCATTATTCAATCCAGTGTTCACGGCAGTTCCATTACATCCAATTGCAGTAATGTTAAAGTATTAGTTGTTGCCATTCAAAAATGCCATTATGAAAAAGTACCAGAAATCGGTGTTACATGTTCTAAAAACTTCGATCCAGGCTCTTTGAAAATTATATATGTTCTTCGATAAGATTTTTGTAATACTTAGTTCCTTTCTTTTCTTACACAATGGTCTTGTCTTTTCTTCCGTCAAAAACAATGCTTTATTTTCTGCAACTAGCTTTAGACTTTCTTCTACATACCTTTTGCGTTTCTTAATTCATTCTCTTCTAATTTCCATTTTATCGATTACTGTACTTCTTTCTTTATCACTAATCAGACCAACATCCTGAAGTGAGGCACTTGCAGTTGTTGGAGCAATTTTGTCATACTCCAGTTCGATCACAAACAGAAGCTACAGTCATCAAAGAAATGCATACTTTGCTGCTTCTGAAAATCGCCTCCTTTGAATAATATCAGATGTTTTCAGTCATGTCAGAAACCTTGGATTACGCCGGATTCTAAAAGCAAGGGAATAAAATGAAGGAGGCATCAGAAATCTTTTAATTCAACGTATAAACATTGATGACAATGATTATGTTGATATGATTGAATAGAATGATGTTAAAGTAACAGAACCTCCTTTGACGAGGTATATTTCTAATGACAAATTAAGTAGTTTATAAAGGAAGCAAAAGAATCTGATCACAGAGTCAACCTATTAACTTCAATAATTTTCTATGTCCCACACAAGCAGTAGAAAGGATTGTTAAATTAGTTATCAAGTCATCCTTTTTCGTTTTGGGCACTTCTTCAAGAGATGTAGTCATAAAAACAAAAATGCTTTCTCAAAAGATGATGCCAAAATTTGAAATTAAAAAACAATTCAATTCGTCAGTGAAATAAAGTAATGGAAACCATATTTTCTGTAAAAATATCATATTTGCAATATTTTGTATTTTATTATTATTATACATGAAACTAACCTCAAGGGGGATTCTATGAGAAATATTGAGGTTGGTAAATGATTTTACAGTCTCAGCTTTAAAACGGATACCTTTGCTCAGTGCAGTCGGGTACCGTTGAAATTAAGCACCGCATTAAAACGGAACAAAGCTTTCATTTTTTATTTTATTTTTTGGAGAGGGGGGAAATGAAGTGCTTCTAACAAAAGCCTTCTTCAAAAATACTAGGCGAGCAAAATGAAAACAATAAAAAAAGAAGAAAAAACCCTTTGGCTCTAAAAATTTTCTATCCAATGGGATGTGTTGAGGAATTTCTTGCAAATAGTCGTTTTCTTCTTACTCTATATTTCCTGCATATTTCAAGATTAAGTTTGTTGTTTCTCTATATTGATATAGTATTAATTTTGTTTCGAGGATTTTCTATTATCATAGACTAGTAGATATGAGTATTAATTGTCTGTATTATCCATATATATAAAACAGTTCCGTAACTGACTGACAGATAATGCACAGACCAAACTGCTGGACCTAAAGGGCTGAAATTTTGCTTGGCGACACTTCTTATAGTGTAGGGGGCCATTAAGAAAGATTTGTGAAAAATTCTTCTTAGATTTTTTTAAATTAAATTTTTAAGCTGTTTTTCTAGCATTTTTTTAAGTTTGCATTTAAAATAATAATTTGAGGGTTATTAAATTTATATCACGAGTAAGATCATACAAATTCCTTTAAGATGAAATCTTTTTAGAATCTTTACCTCTATTTTCTCATTTTTGATGAATTTTTAAAAATTAATTCTTAGAATTTAATTTATTAAATGCTGATCACGTGGTTTCTTTTCTTTTTGTGATACTTTAAATTAATTTATCGTCACGTGCATAACAACTAAATAGACAAAAAAATATTTGCTTTTCTTGCTAATGCGGCAGACGGTTGGACATTATCCAAAAAAATATTAAAATACAATAAAAGATATTATGTTCCTCAAACTGTACTGTATAAACTGTACTATTATAGAGAATCTATGTTCACTTCTACCCAGACTTGGGTGTATATAATTTGAAGTGGCACTCTATTTGTATTTTATACAAACACAGTTTATACATGAAACAATGTTTATTGAATTCGTTGCACATATAATTGGCTTTTACAGCAATAAGCATGCGTACTACTTGTACGGAATATAAATACAGCTTTCAAGAACAATATATTTTTATACTCACGAACAGTAAGTCAAACCAGCAGTACTTCCATGTAAACTTCTGGCCCGCTAAGCACTAGCGCAGGATAACACCTTTTCAACCTTAACAACCTCTTCTTTTTTTTATTAATGACGCTGCGTGGTATTTATACTAAGCGCGTATGCCGAAATTAGCATATCTAAAGCAGCTTCTTTAATTCACTCAAAAGTTCGATTCTTGTGAATCGAATCTTGTGTATACCTTACACTGGCCTCCCTCGAAAAAAAAAATTAGGTAACTGAGGTCTGAACGGCTTCAGTTAACTAATTGAAACGCGTGCTGGTCTGACTTTTTTCATAATGGGTGGCAAAGCCAAAAAACCTTCCACACGTTGTGTGGGGGAAAAACGCCACTACCATTTTACAAAACTAACCCCGAAGGGTCCAGGTGACACCATCAAACAGTGGATTTGCAAACAGTGGATTTGCAAACAGTGGAGTTGCGGATACAGGGATGGCCAACTGCGCCCTAAAAAACTTATTTTAGTTAAAAGTGACAACACAATTGCACAGCATGACATTTCTTGACTGTATCTGCTCTCCCCCAATTTATAATGTACATGTGTTATTTTTGTGAAGTTAGTACATTAGTGGTTAATTGGTATATTGTGCAGTATGTATTTTTTTCCTAGTCACTACATGTCCCCTTCAAAAATTTATAAAACAACAGTATGTCTTTTTTTTTTTTCAGTGCCTCACCACTTCCCCTCAAAATGTTTACAGTATATACACTGGGGGAACTGCAAACCAATTTGGTTCGGTTTTATTAAAGGGTGGGAGTTAGAAAAAGAGAATTGATACAAGACTTGTTCCTCATGAATGCAGCAACTTCCTTGCACCAGTCTGTCCAATCCGTGGGACCTCTCTTGATGGTCGCAGTCCTAGTAAAGGTATTCGTTGACCGTGTGGTCATCCTTCGTGCAGCAGGTCGTAGGTTCTGAGGCGCTGGTCCGGCTTGACGATGGACAGGAGGTCTCTTGGGAGGAGGCCAACCTTGCTGGGCGGCAGAAATCTTCCGTTTCCTGTACTTATGCAAAGGAACTTTAAAATTGTCATTCTTCCTTTTGATAACCTTGTGTACCTTATCAGCGACGCATTCCTCCTTTGATGGAGTTTTTGTAGTGCACACTTTACCTTTCTTCATACTTTTGCTTGTATCGGTATTAAATTTTAATGCAGATTCTATTTTTTCAACAACCTGACTCTGCTTTTCGTATTTGTGCTTATACGACTTCTTGTTTACCGCCTTAATTACTACAGTATTAGCAGTTTTAATGCTGGAACCTGAAGGCGCTTTTTCACGTTTTTTATCCCCCTTAACTTTAGTTTTATCCTCTTTTGACGAAAAAGTCTCAGTGAAACTTGCGACATCAGAATCGTTATCATTTAAATTCTTTAATACTGCTTCAGTTTTAGGAAGATTAAGCTTTTCGTACTGGTGCGTTTTAATACAACCTACGTCTATAACTTCCGAAGCATCAGCTAAACTACTTACAGTATAACTCTGTGTCAACTTTTCATCCTGATTCTCAGTCTGGTTTTCATGTACTTTATTTAAAACCATATTATCAACCTGGCCTACACAATCCTCATTCGGCTGGGAACTTGAAATAATATCATCATTACCTAGCGAGTTCCTACTATCGTTTAAAGAATTTTTATTGTCGTCAACTAATAAATATTCACTAACTTCCGTAACGCATACTTCGTCATCTACTAAATTTCCTTCATTAACAGATGTGTGAATATCATCTAAAATATCAGGTATAGCATTAATAGAAGTGTCCGATGATTTATTTTCTAAACCACTAGCATTAGTATCGGCACTATTTTCAGAAATTTGTACTGGAATTACCTCATCATTCCAGCTAGACTCACTTTCTTTATAAGCCACAAAAATACCCCGACTTTCACTATTCTCAAAATAATGATTACTGCTCGGACAAAATAATACATTTGACCACACAGTTTCAACAGGTTGAACCATATCATGTGAATCAACTTGCCAGTGCAAGTAAGGTGCTTCCATATTATTTTCTTTAAGTGCACTAATTTCATTATAACGCCGTGCGCTTCTATTATTTTGCCTGCGGTACTGCTTACGCTGCTGGTTTGAAACTCGCGAAAAATTTTGGCGCGGCTGTATAAAACTTCTCGTACCTGAATGACGGTGAGGGGTAGCGAAGAAATGTCTATTGTCATATTTAGCTAAAGCTTGAAGGAGGGTAACCTTGCTTGTAATTGTTTGATTATCTAAAAAATCTTGAACACTTGGCTTCAAACGTTGGATAACTATTTTTAAGATTTCCGCTTCCGTTACCCCTTCTAAACATTCCTCACACTTGGAAATCTTTTCCGTAGCAAAATCTAACGCAGACTGACCTTCACGTTGCCTTAGCGAATAAATTTCCGCTTCAATTTCACTTTGATTAAAGGTCTTTGGAAAAACACTAAGAAACTGTTGCTTGAATGACGAATAGTCAAAAATCAGATTACTGCTTTGCATACACGTGTACCACTGATATGCACTACCTCTTAAAGCGGCTAGACAAGTTTTAAGTTTATCCCCCTCTGGGGTGCATTGTTGCTGAAAGTAATGCTCAATTTTCTTTAGGAATTGGCTTGAGGGGCCGCCCTTGAATGTGGCTTCGAATGGCGCAATTTGCTGAACCATAATTACCCGAGGAAAATTTCCAGCAGGATTTTGTTCTACAACACTCATTTTTTAAATAGTATATAAGTACTTGCAACAATTTTATCAATATAAGTACACAGTACACAGTTTTTAATTTCAATTATGTTGTTCGTTACAAATGTAACGCTAACTACCAGGGTATATATATTTTCGGGCGCCAGTATAGAGAATCTATGTTCACTTCTACCCAGACTTGGGTGTATATAATTTGAAGTGGCACTCTATTTGTATTTTATACAAACACATTGTATACATGAAACAATGTTTATTGAATTCGTTGCACATATAATTGGCTTTTGCAGCAATAAGCATGCGTACTACTTGTACGGAATATAAATACAGCTTTCAAGAACAATATATTTTTATACTCACGAACAGTAAGTCAAACCAGCAGTACTTCCATGTAAACTTCTGGCCCGCTAAGCACTAGCGCAGGATAACACCTTTTCAACCTTAACAACCTCTTCTTTTTTTTTATTAATGACGCTGCGTGGTATTTATACTAAGCGCGTATGCCGAAATTAGCATATCTAAAGCAGCTTCTTTAATTCACTCAAAAGTTCGATTCTTGTGAATCGAATCTTGTGTATACCTTACACTATATTCTTTAGTATGTCCTATTACATTTAATTTGAATATTTTCTTCTACATTATTTTATGTATAAAAATATCCCTTTCGATTTATATATATATATATTTTTTTTTTTACATCAATCTATTCATCCATCTATACATCAGTTTTTCTACATCACGTGCATAACAACGAAATTGTGACACGAAGAAAGAAAACAATTGCAACCAAAATGACCGAAGAGTTCAATCTGCATCTGCATGTTCCGATATGAACCATTAGAGGTAGAAGGGAACTTCACAAACAAAGCATTTACGGAAGAGTGGCTATTCCCAAGCCACTTGTAATAGATGCCAATACAAAATATCGTACACAATGGTGCCACGAGCGCAAATCCTGGTCGAGTAATAAGTCGAAAAACGGCATTTGGTCCGACGAATCATTGTTCACATTGTTCCTCGCAACAGGACATGCGTATTTCTGGAGAACGCCTGCACAAGCGTAAGATTCTAGCTGTCTCATCTCAACTGTCAATCATGGAGGTAGATCCATCAGGGTTTAGGATGGCATCTCATGGTTTTTTTTCCTATTGTAACACTAAAAGGGAAATTTAATGGGAAGTACTATGTCAAAATTTTAGCTTACAAGGTCCGTCCTATGGTGCAAACATTGTTTCTTGCAAGAGATGGCGTTCTCCAGGATGATAATCTCCCTGTACCTATAGCTAAATCTATCAAGTACTGGTTTGAAGAGCATGAAAAAGAAGTCAAATATCTTATCTTGTGTGTGTGTGTGTGTGTGAGAGAGAGAGAGAGAGAGAGAGAGAGAGAGAGTGCGTGCGTGCGTACACCATAATAAGATTCCCAAATTCTCACCTAATTAAGAGCATATTTTTATCAGAAACTGCGCCTTTTTCTCTGAGTGATAAATAAATCTTTAGGACAAATTAAAAATAATGTACGTATAAATTTGAAGCAAAAACTAAGATATGTATATACGAATTCTCAGGTTTTCATTTTACTATTTTTTTATCCAGTTCCTTAGTACTTCATATATCACTGAGTTCTAGTTACGTATTTCTCAATATCTTAAATTTGGGAACTTTCTGTTTTTAGGTGATTACTTCACATGATCCTACGGACCTCTGGGTACTTCACCCTCTCTAATAAGTACATGATGCTTTATAATAGTTTGCGAAGAAAATAAGTGTATTTAACAAAGTGTGGGGCTCCCCATGTTATCTCTGTGGTGTATTTTCCGTACTGTCTACATTTATTTTTGCGACACAATGAAGGGCCCCGGGTTGCCCCAGTTGGTCGGCAGATATGTACTGTCCATCCGGCGCCCAGGCCCATATGAAACATAAACCGAACAGAGGAAATCAAACCTTTGCTGAGTTTGCAGGTTTTGCTACGCAGCTTCTGGTCTTCATGCCGCATTTACACATTCGCGATCGCGCCATACATTAGTCACACTCCTACATCGACGCGAATGACCGTTATCACATTCGCGCCTCTTGCTGTCATTTGTGCTTGCGTCAGCCAGTCGTCTGACATCTGGCGCCATTCGCCCCTTTGACTCGTGCCAGAAAACCGCTCCAGAAGCGAGCATCACAATTGGCGAGGAGAAACGGCGAGAACACCGTTGACACATTCAGCCCCTGCAATTCGACTCGCCACAATCGCGACTGTGTAAATGCGGTGCCAGGTTTTTCATGGCCGATACGCACTAGTGGAAGAGGGCCGAGGTGGTTAGATGACTTTTCGACACAATAACCGTCTAATAAACCACATTCATATAAGTTAAAAAGATAAATATGAGAACGGGTGTGGAAAATTTTAATAACTGACACAAAAGCAGTAAGGTTAAATATATTAAGGTACAATCAATTGTGTTTGGAAAATTAATTGGGAAAATATTATTTTCAAAAAGTGTTCTCCACAAACTCTAGTAATATATTGTTGAATATCACAGAAGATGTTCTTTAGATCTTAATTTGAAAACAGATGCATGTAACACAAGAAGAAAGGAAGCGTCAATAAGCGAGTCCGATTATGGCAGCAGCTCAGCAGTTGCTACAGCAGTTATGCTCAAGTTGAATTGAGGATTCAATATTGATACTAATAGAAGGGCATTTACCGTCAGATATAAAACCACACACGAGATATATGGGATGAATAAACAAGTCAGATTATAGCAACAGCTCATGTATTTGCGTTAGCAGTTATGCTCAATTTCAATCGCGGATTCAATATTCCCACTAAGAGAAGGACATTTACAGATAAAAACTACCGGGTATAAAACCACGCAAGTGATATATGTTTCGGAAAGAAACAGTAGGCTGTGCGAACTGGATGCAATAAAATAATGATACATGTATCATTATGACAATCTAAATTCACTAATTTTTTAAGCTATTAATATAGTGAAATAGTTTGAATTAAGACATCAACAGTTGCCTAAAATACCGTAATCTAATATTAAAATTTTGTAGTTCTCTATATGCTTATGAAACAGTTTTCAAATTTGATGAAATTCTCCACTTAGAGAAGGAAACGACTTATGCAAATCACTCGTTCGCTTTGATCGGACAGGGAAAGAGAGAAATGATTTTTCATCAGATTTTTGTCAATTCAGTCAAATAGATCCTTGTCTGTTCATAATTAGAATCCCACTTCACACTGGCTCTTGACTGTATATTTAGCCACTGCTACCCGTCAAAAAATTCAGAAGATATGATTTCGGCATTCTGAGGGGAATCTTTAATAGGTTTCCTGTCTGAGTTGGAATCGATCGATGCATTTCCTGTTCTGCGTGGGAATGGCAGCATTTAACAATGTCATATCAAGCTGAGAATAAAAGAAATTCTTTTTAAATTCAAGTCCTTACACTCTATAGCGTTTCTTCTACTAGTGCGCATTTTCATTTCAACATATTTTAACTCATATGTTTTTACTTTATATTCTTTCATTCACTAATTGCAATTTTTTCGTAAGGAGAAACTATATTGCGGAGAGTTTATTATGCACAGATTTCAATATAGTTTTTTTAAACATAATTTTTTAACTCGCTTACTTCTTCACAGTTTCACTAGCTTATGCATCTACCCGATAATAAAAAAAATTACTTTAAAATATTTTGCTTTTCTTCGGAAATGTAATTTTACAGAATGCAATTAATAGAGAAAATAAAGAAGTCTTATTATTAAAGACCTCAGTCACACTATATACCAAATTTTTTCAGTTGTAAAAGACAAAAAATTGTTAGAAGAACGATGTAAGTTTTAGTCGTATATATAGAAAATATAACCCTTAGATTGCAAATATGTATATTGCGAAAGAGAGATCTTTGAAAAAGTTCTTAAAATAAGAACAAGAGGATTTTACTAGAATGTTGATAACATTTTTTTAATTTCTCAGATTTTAAAATTTGGAGTTAGTGCGAGGCAACTAAAGACTTTCACGTTTGACATCATTTTAATTTCTTTTGATTTTTAAGAATAAAGGAAAGAAAAAATAATATATTGTTTTGAATTACTTCTATTATTTCAAATGATGTAAGTAATTCAAAACAAGACTATTAAAAAACTTATTTGTTCATCCAGAAGTGAAAGTGTGGATTCTAATTGAAAATCACTGTGAAGGCCCCATTTTAAAAATCAATTAAAAAAACTTAACCACGTAATTGCTTTTCTTGACATACCTCCATGTAAAAGGGTAAGAAACAATAGTATTCATCTCATCTCACCATCATCATCATCATCATTTTAACAATGACAACAATAATAATAACAAAAATAAAGATTCAGGCAGACGTGTATAATTATATAGGTAATAAAATATAGCCATGCTGCATGCTTTATAAGTTTCAAGTACAAATAAATCTTGCGTACTTACTTGAGCTTATTGATTTTATAAATAAAAGTTTTTTTCGGTTCCGATTGCATGTAGTATGTGTTCAGAATATATATTCGTATAAAATTAAAGACTGATATTTTGCGTATATGAAAAGCATCTAATATTAATCACGCAAAATGTTAATTCACTCTAAGGTGTAGGGATATTGATTTTTTTCTAGATTCAATTCATCTGAGTTGGCAGCTATGCAACAAGTAGAAAAGAGACAGGAATTCCATTTTGGCTATCAACACTCTTAGCATTTAAGGTCTGCGTTAAAAGCAAAAGTTTTCTTACTTCAGTTATGTATAGTATATCTCAATTCAGTGGAGTCACAAATTATCTATGATAAACAATATACTTATAAGCCAAACAAAAAATAATCTATATATTTCAGTTGCTAAGCCGACTTTTTGGGCAGTCCGTGAGAGAAAACTACTGCATCAATTTACTTCATTTTGGTCTTAAGCGAAAGATTGTAATCTGTAAATTTGTCAAATATGCTTTTTGTAACTGCAAATTGTATAAATTAGCGATAATTTACAATTAAAATTTGCTTTCTGTTCATGATCAGTGACAAGTTTAAATCTGGCTTTATATACTCACTTAGTACGAGGCCGCTTATCAACATTAATTTGTTTTTGCGCATGCTCAGTGACATATCTAAATCTGGCTTTAGATACTTTATTTCTAAGACTATGTACGAGGCTGCCTAAACATGTGAATTTGTTTAATCCGAAGAATCTCTCTAGCTCTCTCTCGGGCATTTTTATTTTGAATTATGTTTGTGAGATATAGAATTAAACATGACAGAAATTGTTTATTTCTCGCTGTTGAGTAACCATACATCTTTTTGCTGGATTCAATAGGAATTTTTAAAGTGTACTTCTCTATTCTTAATATTATGATTTTAAATATTTGAAAATTATGTGTTGAGTATAATTTGTGTATTAGTATATTTATTTACTATCCAGCCGTTATGTTTTGACGGGTACCAACTTGTTTTAGTTTAAATGTCATTCTAAATAAGTAAAAATATATTTTCTCCGACAATCTTCTCTATTAGAAACAAATATCAATCGCATACTGCTCCTATTACCTGAAGTTTTATATTACAGAAGCTGTTAGAAAACCGCTTTTCCTCTAAAAAGTAATTCTAAAGTCATGACACTACATCTTCATGGTGGGTTTTATACTAAAATAGTGAGCACTTGTCTTATGTTTATTTATTACATAAACATATTATTTATTACATAAACATTGTGAATTACTCTTCCGAAAACTCGGATTAAGGAGAACTTCCTTTCAGCCTCATAGATATGCCCTGATATCTTATACTGCATTCATTCTGAAAGATTGAGAATTTCTTTAAGTATATTTTTATGGGAAACTGTATGTCTAACTAGCTGAAAACCTGTACTTCGCTACGGAGTACATTTAATTAAATACAACGGTCAATGTATGCAATTAATGCCAAAAATATGTATAAATATATTTATAATAAATGCAACGATCAATGTATGCAATTGGTGTAAAAAAAACGAAAAAATATATTTATAAAAAAATCGTAACGGGTATTTTTATAGACAAAATAATGTAGAAGAAAATATTCAAATTAAGTCTCATAGAACATACTAAATTATATAGTACAGTTAATATAGTACAGTTTGAGGAACATTTATTTTACTGTATATTAATATTTTTTTGGATAATATCCAATCGTCTGCCCCATTAGCAAGAATTTTTTTTTGTCAATTTCATTGTTATGCGCGTGATGCAAAATTAAAAGAAAAGAAATCACGTGATCAGCATTTAATAAATTAAATTCTAAAAATTTATCTTTAAAAATTCAGCAAAAATCATAAAATTAAGGTAAAGATTCAAAAAAGATTTCATTTTAAAGAAATTTTCATGATCTTTCTTGTGATATGAATTTTATAACCCTAGGATTATTATTTTAAATGCAAACTTTAAAGAATATTAGAAAAACAGCTTAAAAATTTAATTTTAAAAAATCTAAGAATACTTTTTCAAAAATCTCTCTTAGTGCACCCCTACACTATAAGAAGAACCGCCATGCAAAATTTCAGCCATTTATGTCCAGCGGTTTGGTTTGTGCGTTGTCTGTCAGTCAGTCAGTGAGTCAGTCAGTTAAGGAACTGTTTTATATATATATAGATTATCTGCGAAACGCTAATAGTTTCGAATATGAAATTTCTGACTTATGATACTTAGTGTAGACTATAATTAAATAACATTGCAGTGAAATGGATTTTTTATACAGTTGTGTAATTTTTTGATATCATATATATATATATATACGAAATGATAACTGTCGCGGAGCTTTCGGGAAATAGACGTGGTCGAAAGTTCAAACAGAGCGGTGAACTCGGAATATTTCTGACGATTCTGTAGTCAGGGCACAATGGCAGGCGAAATGAAGGCTAAGTCCACTCCAACATCAGAAACGATATTTAAAATTAACGGATCATCACAAATTGGACAGCGTTGCAGATTAGGCGTATATACAGTTCACTTTCAATTTTTATGGACTCCCCAAGGTAGAGCACGTCAGGCTCAGGGCACTATACCGGAGTCGTAGATGAAGAATTACCTCAAAACAAATCCAGAGTGACTAGAGATCAGCCACATTTTTAAAGATTTATCGAGCATACTTTCTTGTTTGACAGTTTCTATATCAGATACATCAACTAAATTTGTCCGGAGCATTACGGACAAAGGGGTAAAAACCCAACAGGGCAAAACTACATCTTGCCTGACCAGAGCGAAACACACAAGTCAGCCAAAATCCATTTTTAAATACATTTTACTCCGCTTTTCAGTGTTGCATCCTGATGTGATGAAGTGCAATTTACACTGCATGAGCGAAATGCTTCTTGGAAGTCTTACGGAAGGGTCTTTCTATGGTTGTGTTGTGGTATTACATTTCTTGTAGTATCAATCACTCTTGCCCCACTGCCTGGATGGCGTCGCTTTCCTTTACGGATATGAACCCTGAGTTCCAACCGCCGCTTGAAGGCCGGGTGTGGCTTGAGACTTACCCCGGGTAGTAAATTTCATTTTCTGTAAAGAGTAAAATCAGGTAAAAGATCTTGCACATATATGAACTAGTTGCATCCTCGGAGACCACAGTTAGCATGAGAGAATAAGTATCAAAATTGGAGAGAACAAGAATAGCTAACAAGAATAGTTTTGTTAACAGTGAAATTATGGTTAAAAAAAAACCTAACTGAATCTTACGCGACCAAGTATATTAAATTCTGGACATCTACAAAATTGTGTCCAGAAAACACTAACGAAACACCATCCTGGTGACACTAGAATTTCGAACCATAGTAATTTATCAATATATCTACTCGCAGTATAACCCTGACCATGATAAAAATTATTGAATTCTAACAGCGATTAGAGTACAGCGATTACAGTTTTCTTGTTTTAGTGCTTTTTTTATAATAACAGATATGCTTATAAGCTAGCTCGTCAACCCGTTTCATCGGTTTACTCCATTCTTTATACGTCAGACTAGGAATCAAGCGCGTTTCACCCCAGAGAAGCTGCGGTCCCGTAAAATTATGCCCGGGTAGATGCATCTCTACAGTTGGCTATAATCTCCTTATTGATAACGCCTCCATCCTTTTTCCTCATTTATATATATATCATTTTTCGTACCTCTTTTAAACCTTTAATCTTTCTATACTTTTCTCATGGGAAATATTTTAAGTTTTGTAAGAAACTGTTCCTCTTTGATAAGGACATCCGCTTGGTGATCGTCTTTGCTCTCAGAGATTTTAGCTGAGAGCTGTAAGCTTATGAGTGTGTTTGTATTCTTCCTTTAGTTCCGAAATTCACTGCGACTTATTCTATACTATTTCTATGATACTACTCATGATTGATGGGAAACTCAAGGTGCCAAACAGGAACTTGTCTGTTTATAGTAATAAACTGTCAAACATGTCACAGTTAAATTTTTACTTTTTTCTCTACAAGTATAGCTACTTTTCTATCTTATCCTCCTATCATGTTTATTAGTAGGGTCAAAAAATTTTCTGAGCTGCATCTCTGGATTGACTAATTCACACCCTTCTATCATATAATACTTTAAACTCAGATGACCAAACTGAGACCCTTCACTCTAAAATACCTAATTAAAAAATAAATTATCTTCTTTTTTAAAAGTAATTGATTTTTTACTTCGCTTGTATTAATATCTAGCACAAATATGCTCAAATGGATTTTGGATCCAAGACACTAACTTTTTTTAAACATGCCTCAAATGAAATAATCCACACATTTACATAATATTTTAAAAGGACGGCTATCGCCTACTTAAAGAAAAAAGAAAAGAAATTAAATTTGAGGCTTTTTTGTAAACTTTTTTGCCTTTTTTTAAGACTTTTTTAAGCGAATAAAAATGTCTGCCTTTTTTTGTGCTTTTTTTAAGCAAATAAAAATTTCTGTAATTTTCAATGGCAGCATAATAATACTGATTTTATAGCATTTTTCACTTGTTGTCAAGTGCCAAAAATATAATTTTTAATCTATGAGTATTCTATAGGGTGGTTCACGCAAAAGAGGCCCAGAATATTCTGTAATAACTCTCACTAGGATGAAGCAATCTAATTCAAAAATATAGGCTACATACCTTGACGTATGCATAATCGATTGCATTACATGCGATTCGGGAAGTGATCTCCATTTACCGGTATATGGACAGCTGAAAATTCCTTTGTCACTCACTAAACACCCGCTCCATAATCAAAAAGTTGGTGTGTGGTATGCGATGTTTCGGTTGCGTATCATAGGCCTGATTTTTTTTCACACCACTGTGAACACCGATGCGTAGAACGGTTAGGAAATCAACTGGATGATCATGCGTTAACGGATGGTTTACCTCCAACAAAATGGAGAAACGTTTCACACATAGGCAAAGACGCATGGGGGAAACTGAGTTCATCTTCGGCAACCGGGTAATTTCAAAGGGGCTTTTGGCCACCATGGTCGCTTGATCTGACACCACCAGAGTTCTCTTTTGGGTAAGACTGTCGGAACAAGCCTCGTATTGGGGAAGATTTAAAGGAAAATATCTAACGGGATATTGCTGCTTCCCCCCCCCCCCCAATATCCCTTGCCAAGTTCAGGAACATGGAGCGCCGCCGAGTCGAAATCTGTATGGCAGAAACGGATATCTTTTCAAGAATCGTAATAAGGCAGTCGTTAACATACATTGAGGTATGCTAGCATACTCTGTTTGGTCCAGACTGCTTCATCCTAGTGAGAGTTATTACAGAATATTCGGGGCCTCTTCGAATAAACAACCCTGTATATGGAAATGTTAAACATCTTTTATATTTTCATCACTTTCATTAAGCCTTCAAATTGCCTAAAATCATGAAAAGGAAATTAGAATCAGAAAATAAAATTTTCAACAATAGTTGGTTCAGCTGTAATTGAAAAATATCTTGATTTTGAGAAACAATACCAATGTAATAGTCTTATATGCAATGCAATTATTAGCTCAATGAAGGAGTAGAATATAAAACAGAATTATTATAGCACCTACAATGAATATGACAAATTCATTGGCCAACTGCGCAAAGAAAAATTTGAATCTCTAAAAGTCAAACGGCTCCCCACAAAGCATTTTAAAAAGTATGACACTGAAGCAAAAAATTGCTACCGATACAAACTATGATTTATCTTTATTGTCAACAAAACAGGTCGCCCATTCAGGATAGAGATTTTATCAAAATCTGTTTAATAATGGTATCTGAAAAATATGTCCAGCTAATAGCCCAAGAAATGAAAGTATTTCTTTCAGCACGAATTCGGTACAACACCGGATTTTTGAAATGTCTGACTATATACAGGGGGGTAAAAAAAACTTTGCCGATATATGGACCTCTAGCGGCCGTTTCTTTCAACCTATCAAGATGAGGTTTCAGATAAATTATTCAGAGGTATGAGCTCAGGATTCTGAGAACGGCAACACAGTGAATCTCATGGTTACGGTTTATAGGTATAGAAACTCGAATTTTCGCATGGCAACGCCCAATTTTTCCCGTTGCAAAATGCTGAGTGCATTGCGAAAAAACTAAAGATCGTTGGAACGGTACGTGTATCACAAAAATGGACGCATTATGCACGCACAAAAACAGCTATGCGAACAGCCAACAAGACACGATCGGGGCGCACGGAGGAATTTTGCATATGGCACAGGCTAGAAACCAATCACAGAACGCCGTTCGCCAGATATTCAGCGTAGAAAACCGATAAAAAGCTCTCTGATCGTGTTTTTGTTAGCCATTCGCAGAGTTGTTTTTTTGTGCATGCATGACGCATCCGTTTTTTGTGATACACGTACCGTTCTAAAGCCTTTTAGGGTTTTCTCATGCACTGAGCATTTTGCGAGGGGGGGGGGGGTGGGCTTTGCTATTTGAAAATTTCGAGTTTCTGTACCAATATCCGTAACCGTGAGCGCCATATTGTTGCCATTCACAGAATTCCGAGCTCATACCTCTGAATAACTATATCTGAAATCTCATCTCGATAAGTTGAACGGAACGTCCGCTAGTGGGGTTGTATATCGGCAAAGTTTTTTTATGACCTGTATTTGACTAGCTTAAGGACAAATTTCGTAATTTTTTGTTATTTTTCTATTGCTTGTGATAAATCAACTGACATTTCTTCAACAGCTCAATTATTTCCTTTCAAGGAGCTTTTTTTTTTCAAGGAGTTACAAGTAATCTCGAAATATTCACTAAAAGTGAAATATTCTTTAAAGTGATTCACTAACAATCTTACTCCAGATTTGTGAAACATCTGTTCTAAATCTACAATATTTATCTGGAATTCTAACTGATAGTGCTCCATCTATGATTGGCTGTAATAATGATATGCTGTCCTAATTGAAAGATACTTTTGGTGATCGAAAGCATGAGCTCTCCTTCATTGTATCATCCACTAGCAAAATCTGTGTGGAAAAGACTTCAATCACATTATGCAAATTTTCGTATCAACAGTTAGCTATACTAAAACAAACAATCGACAATACAAATACTTCCTTGATGAAATATATGCAGAGTACCATAATCCCATTTATTATTCTGAAGTCAGATGGCTTAGTTTAGAATTCCATGACATGTTTAGAAAAGTCAAGAAATCGTCTGATGGTTTTGGAATTTTTACTATTCTACCTGTCTACCTATATATCTCTATCTCTACTACAGTTGTAAGTTATTTTATTCTTTATTCATTTAGAATAAAATTCTGCGGATAAATGATCTTTCCAGGAGTGACATCAATTGCTAAGCAGATGGCTGTTTATTAGATTTAGACACATAAAACACCGATATGGTCAGCATCAAGACCATATGAGAGGTTTGGTGTTTCACGTATTGGTATAGTACGGCCATCTTTGCGAAACAGTAGTATACATGGGTTAGCATGCATTTACCATTTTACCATGGAATAATGTCCTGTATGACCACAAGAGCTGTTTATGACAATCGTATTGTTCATATTTTTATGAGATAACTATATGGCTCGCACACAGTTAGAGTCTTAAAGTTTTTAAACTTTCGATACTGCATGTGGAGTTAAACTACAACATACTTATTATCGGCCATAATATATTGGAAAGATAGGACGTTTGCTCAAAATGATCGAAACTACTATTAACGCCTAAAGTCATTTAAAATATTGCATGCAGCTCTCTTTGGTTCACTAGCTTTCCGTTCACAGATACCGTTTGGTAAGATTATTAAACATCCTGGTGAATTTTGTTTCGATGATACAAAAAGAGGAACAGAACCAGACACCTCTGATATTAACCTTCAAATATTCCTGGAGGGGTTAAAGAGTAATCTATATATATAAAACAGTTCCGTAACTGACTGACTGACATACAACGCACAGACCAAACCGCTGGACCTAAAGGGTTGAAATTTTGCATAGCGATTCTCCTTATAGTGTAGGAGTGTACTAAGAAAGATTTTTGAAAAATTCTTCTTAGATTTTTTTAAATTAAATTTTTAAGCTGCTTTAGCAACTTTTTATAAGTTTGCATTTAAAATAATAATTTGAGGGTTAGGAAATTTATATCACGAGAAAGATCATAAAAATTTCTTTAAAATGATAAATTAATCTAATAAATTAATCATTCTAATAAATTAATATTCTAATAAATTAATTATTCTAATAAATTAATCTTTTTCGAATCTTTACCTCCATTTTCTGATTTTTGGTGAATTTTTAAAGATAAATTTTTAGAATTTAATTTATTAAATGCTGATCACGTGATTTCTTTTTCTGGTACCTTAAATTAATTTATCGTGACGCACATAACAACGAAATAGACAAAAAAGATATTTTTTTCTTGCTAATGCGGCAGACGATTGGACATTATCCAAAAAAAATATTAAAATACAGTAAAAGTTCCTCAAACTGTACTACATTAACTGTACTAAATTCTTTAGTATGTTCTATTAGATTTAATTAGAATATTTTCTTCTACATTATTTTGAACTATTAGATTCTATTAGATTTAATTAGAATATTTTCTTCTACATTATTATATTACTATAAAAATATCCCTTACGATTTTTTTATAAATATATATATATATATTTTTTTACATCAATTGTATGCATTGGTCGTCGTATTTATTATACATATATATATATATATATTTTTTTTGGCATTAATGGTATACATTGACCGTTGTATTTAATTTGAATGTACTCCATAGCGAAGTGCGGGTTTCCAGTTAGTAAGTCTATAAAACCTTAAAAAAATAGAGTATTTACATATAAAGATTTCAAATCATGTTCTCATGTTTTCTAATGTGTACGTAAAGAAACCACTCGAGCTTGCCTTTGGAGGACATTTATAAGTAGTGAACAGAAATGAGAAGTACATTTTGATCCGAATTAATATAAAGAACGTTACGGTTTTAAAAGACTGACTAGAGCCAACTTACATTCTTCCTCCAGAGAAAAATATCCTAGTCGATTAGGCACTCAACAAAAAAATTCATAATTTTTGAACCTGCAGGGTGAACACATTATTGCGAAAAACCCTAAAGGAAGTCGTTGTCAACTAGAGAATTGTACAAAAAACCAACAACTATCTGCAAAAAAATGTGATGTTGGAGTTTGTTTAAACTGTTTCTTACCATTTCATTTGAAAAAACAAGTTTGAGTACGGAAAAATAAAATTAGTGTCATAGCAGTGGATTTGGCCATCGTCCTATATATAGGACAGCATGTAAATCTGAAGATTATAAAAATTTGGTAAGTTTTAGAATTTTATATCTTTCCTTGTGTCTTTATGAAGCTAAACCACAACTTTGAAGAAAAGAATAATTTTTTCAATATTTTGGGTCAATATGGGTTAATTCATTTTGCGTCACATGCATAAAAACGAATAAATTGACAAAAAATATTAAAATTAAGTAAAAGATAAAATTTAAACACTAGACTAATTGCGATGGAAGTTTTTTTAGAATTTAATTCAAATTAGTATGTTTTTATGGATATATAACACATACCAATTAACTGCATACATTGACCGTGTGTATTTAATTTGAATATTTTCTTCTACATTATTTTGTCTATAAAACTATCCGTCACGATTTTTTAATAAATATTTTTTTGGCATTAATTGCATATATTAACCGTTGTATTTAATTTGAATGTATTCCGTAGTGAAGCACGGGTATTTCAGCTAGTATTATATTATATTCCTAACTCAGTAATTGGTGGGGTACTAATATTTGGGCGACTGTGTAATTTCTTTTACGAGATTGGCCAGATTGATTAATTTAGTTTAAATTTACAACTATTGTTTAGCTTAGATTAGAGTACTGAAAGGGTAAAGCATATTTTAAATACATTAAATACGTGGTCTTCCCATTTCTTTGAAATAAAAAGAAAAAAGAAGAAAGAAATTGAAATCACTTGTTTGATGCGCAGGGTGTCTGTATTTGCAAATGACTGAGACTTCCGTTTTGCTGCTACATTATGTTTACATCGGTTGTCGATAAAACTGCATAAAAGTATGTTCTTAACGTACAAAGTAGTGAACGCTAACTTCCTAGGAAATTTTAGTGGGAACATTTGCGAGAATGGATATAAGAAATTACCACATCTATTTGAATTGATATCGCTGACAATATTTTTGTATTGTACTCCGTCCGATTTCGGAATAAACAAGATTTAGATAGAAAGACTGAAAATAAGATTCATATACTCTGAAAAAGTTAATGAGTTAAGTAAAAAATGCAATTTAACAGACCGTACGTGTAACGGACGTACAATTTAACACACCGTACGTATTACACATCGTACGTGTCAATACGGTTGTTATAACAAACAATTGTTTATGTTTTGCCAATGTTTGTTTTTATTATTTTTTGTCACTACTAGAGTTTTAAAAATGTTACTGAAAAATATACAAATTTGTATAAACAGAATCTCGCAATCATTTTTTTAAATAAATTTAAACACATCAGTACCATAAAAATATGTCCTTTTATCAATTTTTAATATTGAGAGCTTTAAATAAAAGAATATTGTTCATGTGGCTGAATGAATCCTTCTTAGGACAAAAATAGACGAAAATTATAAATGGTTCAAATTTAAATGATAAAAAGCCTTTTACATTAAATCTATTCATTAAATCTATTAATCTATTTTTAAAATGCTTTAAAACCTTTGATTTTCTTAGAGAAATCGGTATTTTTGACCTAAAATTGTAACATAACTTTCCTCTCTTGTTATCGTAGTAATTTGGAAAATTAACATCATAATTTAGCAGCAACATAGAAAAAATGGAAAGATTTTTATAGCTAAGAAATAGATATTTGTAGTTATTTTTCAAATTCTATCACTTATGATGTGTTTAAAAATGTTCAAACAATTTATCTCACTTTAGGTAATACTTATTATTGATTGATATGTATGTATTATTTTACCTTTTTCTACATGATGTAGCTTTCAGTTTGTAAGAAATTCATAGAGGATATTTTCTTTTATGGAGATGAACTGAATCTATTTGCCCTCAAATGCTATTATTATAACTACGTTGGATTTGCATTTCTACCCATTCTTTTAATTAAAAACCTTGAAAATATTAGGTCTTTTTGTTGGGAAAACACCTATTTTGTTTTCTGTGATAAAATGCTGGAAATGAAAGCTTGCGCGATACATTTCATTATATAAAAATCTTTATGCTTGAGTTTATGGAAGTGATTCCCTTTAGGTAAAGATTGTGTCATTAAATATATTAATTGTATATAGAAACTAATTAATGTTAATTATACTTTTATCTGCGTGTTGTGCAAATATGAATTTATTTAGGGATTTTAGCTTTTATTTTAATGTTAGTCGATGTATAGTTTTTCTTCATGCTATTAGCAAATAATAGTTTGAAGTGACATTGACAAGTCGTATTCCTGATTTCAGTAAATTTAGATCACTAGGGGGTTAATTTTCATCGTTGTCAAACTGGCAATTTCCAATCTGAAAAAATGAAATTCAGTGCTATAATTGATTTTGACAGCTAATCAATAATGGTTTAAAAGGGTGAAAAAGTGAAAAATCTCTGTTTTACTTAAAGGACTTCGCTATTCTACATTCTAGTTTAAAACTTTATTTTTTATTTTTTTTTGTAATTTTAATTTTTGTTAATAAATATAACTTCTTATACGAATCTTTTGTACTTTCATTTGACAAAGAAAAATTCTATTTTATGTTTTTTTTCTTTGCATTAATTAATTATTTTTCCTTATTACTTTGTAAATCGCTGTTTAATTTTTCAATACTTGCATTGTGAAATAAATAATTCCTTCATTAGATTAGATGGCAGTTTCTCAGTTCTCCCGAATAATTTTACAAAGTCATTTTACTTTATTAATTAAAATAGTATTTTTCAACTATTTATATTCTAAGTAGTTGGTAAACTTATCTCATTGTGTCTTTTAGTTTCTTGCGAATTTCAAACTCTATTTCAAAATTTTGTGTAGCCTAAAGTGGCTATATAACTGTATTCTTCTTCTTTTCTTTTTGTGTTTCCTATCTGTGCAAGTGATTTGTTCTCTACGATCAAAACATTTCAAAGATCAGAGTTTAGCCACTGGGATATTACTTCTAATGTGTTTACAGAAACAGTGTTCTTTTGCGTCATTTATTCATGCTGTTGATGACCATACATTAGCGAATGAAGCATGTTTGTTTTGTTGTTTGTAATGCCCCCCTGGTTGGAATTCGTTCCAGACCAGGTCGATATAGGCTAGTGGGTTGAGGGGCGCGTCTTCGGTTTATAATGGCACCACAAGAGTCGGAGTCCGATTTAGCCAAGTGCCAACTCAATTGTGTCCGAGCAACCCCTAGGGGCAGCATCTGGATGGATAGTACCCTCTTTCATCCTTTCTGATATCATAGGACTTTCTGGTCTACGGATTTAACCCTTTAAGGGGCACCGTTTGCACAGTGCAAACGCCTAAATCTAGTCTTTTTTTCACTTGCATTCAATGTATTCCAGTTAAATGAACAGAAAATGGTTAGTACTGCCATCTCTTATCAGTTTAAAGAAGTAAAAACTTTTGCAAACTTTAATAGGAAAATTTTTCAAGATTCTTTAGGTTAAAATAAATCGGTAAAAAAAACTCTGCACCATGTAAACGGTGGAGGTTGTTGCCCTGAAAGAGTTAACGTGCCTATATCAGGCGTAGACACTGAGATTTTTAACGGTGCTTGTCGGGATTCGATCCGAGCACCCTCAGAGCCGAAACCCGACAGGCTACCGTTAGGCTACCGCTAACCGGTCCTGTTTGTTCTCACGTGGTTGATATGAAAAGTAAAGCGTATACGGGATGAAATAAATTTAGAACAATAATCGAGAAAATAAATTTTACCTTGTTTAAATTTTACAAAAAGCACGTTCTTAGTTGTACTTTTTCTTGAGTTTGAAAATTACCTTTAATAGGCATTTCGGTGCGGCTAATACCTTTTTCCAACACGAGTGAGACAAATTGTAAATAAAAAAGGAAAATATATAATTTATGTTTAACAACATTTAGTAAGAATATGAAATGTGTTCTATTTAAGTAAATAATTGGAATTTATTCGCACAAAATAAATTCCGGACGCCTTTAGGTAGAGTCAATGAATAATTTCTGTAATTGTGTTTTTCTTTTCATCTTTACAGGGATTTTGAATGTGCGGCAAAGAAAAGGAAGTGTTTTTAATGTGTGTTTTAAGTTGTTGAATGAAGAACCATTGACACTTTCATACTATGTTTTATAGAAAACCCACCAGAAGTGTTTCCTAACACTTATGAAACTTATAGATTGCGTAAAAATTGTGTTTAAGTTAAAATACATCTAAAATGTTATAAATATCCAATAAACGAGTGAACATTTCATTTTTAAAAATGTCCTTTTGTCTTTAAACTGTTTCTTAAATTCAGTGCGCTCATACATATTTCCCCTAAAATGTGACTTAAAAAAATTATAGGGTGAGGATTTAAACAATATTAAGATCATGTTAATTTTATGAAACAGTTTTCCTCGTAAAAAGAGCATGAAAATGTTGCTTATGGATTAAATATTTGATTACGGAAACTTCAAAAACACTTGTGGAAAACAATATTCTTCTTTAACATAAATAATTAGACTTGCAATTCTTTACGGCCAGTCTATCCCTCTTGTTGCAAAATATGAGCTTGGTATTTCAGACCAAACTAAACCAATAAACTGAGTTCTTCCTATCGCAATCCTATAAACAGTTGCTAAGGTTTAGGAAATTTATTAGTGGCAGTATTTAAAAGAAATATTCAGTGCATATTCACATTTTTGTCCACTTACATTTATTTACCTGCTAAATTTACTCTTAACGGAATGAGATTATTTGCAATATAGACCTCTTAATAATAATCATCCATTTCTCACTTCTTTTATCAGACTATAATTTATCATAACTACAAAGTTCAGGATCTTCTTTTCTTAACTGATGTAATGTGGGCCGATCTTCCTTAGTCTTATTTTCCCAAATATACATAAAATACATCCCCATTGCATACTCTGAAAACCCAGTTATCTTTGGTTTCTCGTCGGCATTCTCTACGTTTAATTACGTGCTTTTAACCTGAATGTCACAATATGAATAAAACATCGATATTTTCCATTTTTCATATATATTGTCACCCGTTTCAGAAAAATAACCTTAAGTAAGTATGCAATTTTAAAGTATACTGAAAATTCTTTTCAAGTGCACCAACATTATGTATTATAATTTTCTTTTACCTCACATAATAGCTGTTAAATTCAATTACCCTTGTGACTAATCTAGTTTTTTTCCCTTCAGTCTCTTTTTAATAATGAGTCATTTTTTCTAAAAAAACAGAGGGCTACGGTTCATCTTTGGTCAGTTGTGTGCTAAAACAGAACTAAAAATAGCGATCTAATGATATCATCTTGAAATGTAGGAGATTCAAGCAAGAAATCTTTAAAGAGTCTAAGACAGTGGTTGCCAAAACCATGTGCGGATCTCCCCCCCCCCTCCCCGACTTAAGGGTGGGGGACCCTCCGGGTGTAGGGGGGTATAGAATGTCCCTCAGTCAAAAGGGATACAGAATTAACGTACTCGCATTATAACATATCATATTTTAATTAAGAAATAATTATATTAAACATTTAAGAAATTTTAATTCAACACCTGATAATCATTGGATATATACCGTCCATCTAGTTCAATGAACATTGCTTTCAAAATCCTCATTAATTTGGCAACTTTTTTATATGTGGTGCCGGACCACTCCCGAGGCTCTCGCGGACCACCGGTTGGGAACCACTGGTCTAGGAAGATATCGGTATCGAAATATTTTCCACGAGACGACCATATTTCTTCCCAGTTGTAAGGTATACATAAGATTCGATTCACAAGAATCGAACTTTTGAGTGAATGAATTAAAGAAGCTGCTTGAGATATGCTAATTTCGGCATACGCGCTTGGTATAAATACCATGCAGCTTGATTAATAGAAGGGAGGTTGAAGGAAGGTTTTGTTAAAGTTAATAGATAAGCGAGTTGAGGGAGCTACGATGTAAGCAGCTCCAGGTGCTATCCTGGGCTAGTGCTTAGGGGGCCCAAAGTTTACGTGACAGAACTGCTGGTTTGACTCTCTGCTGGTTTGTGAGTATTGCAATGTGTATTTCTATTGAATGTTAATATATATTCCGTACAAGTAGTACGTATGCTTATTGCTGTAAAAGCAAATTCTATATGTGCAACGAATTCAATAAACATTGTTTCACGTATAAACTGTGTTTGTATCAAATTCATTTAGAGTGCCACTTCAAATTATATACACCCAAGTCTGGGTAGAAGTGAGCAATTCTCTACACAGTCAAACAGCTTTTCTTCAGCTTTTTTAAAACCAGATGATTGACACTGCTTTGCTGTGGAGGATTATTATAGTTCTGGAGCTGGAATATGATCTTAAATTCTATTTGTTTTAAACCGTCTTGATGATTTGTACAAAATTAATGGAAACTGTTATTAAATCTCATTAATTCAGAATGTTCAGGTTTTTTTTAGACGAGGTATTATTATTAAGCGTCTGAATTTCAAAATTTCGTATACGTTACTAATTCTTTTTTGTTGTATGTAATAGAATGCGGACTCATTGGTGCCCAGAAAGGGAAAAACAGTTTAGAATTTCATCGACACAAAAACACGAGCTAGATTAGCGAGTAAACGTGAAGTTAATTTTGTATATATTTAGTTTAATAAATAACAAAACTAGAAAAAGAGCCTTTTTCACTGGTGTGTTACGTAGGATACAAGGGAATTTCGTAGATGCTATGTATAACCTAAAAATATCTATCGTGAAATAACGTATGAAAAACTAAAGACTTTAAAATACATAATATTTATATATGGACTGCTAAATAAATATTTCTAACTTGTTATTTTACATACTAACGCAGCTTATTTGTTGTAAATTTTGTTACCGAATTCCTAATTCAGGCGTAATGCTAGCACAGTAGAACAAAAAATAAAAAGCAAATATACTTTTAATTAAAGACTTGATATTGTCATTATATAGTTTTATCGGATAACCATTAGAGCATATTCTAGCATTCCTACTATAATAAATGGTTTGCGTTTCCCATTATATGAGCTCCAATGATTCTCTACATTAAGATGAAAAATTGAATTATTTCGTGCAGATGTAAAATGTAGAGATATTCCGCGCACTGAATAGCTCCTTTTCTCCTACATTCCCCTGCTGAGACCGATTTAAGATCCTATTGTTAACATCCTTCCTGACGAGGTATGCATACCTGCCTTTTGTAAACGTCTCTGTCGGCATAGTGTCATTCTTTTTCTTCGTCTGCTTGACTGTTTTGGGTCGACCACGCTGTAGTTTTTAAAACTTTAGAAAAGAAATGAATTTTTAACATTGTTCTTCATTTTCAAATTATGCATGCATTCTTATCAGTTCAAAGCTCATCAACGCTTTCTCGTGATGTGTTCTGTTCAGTCTTATTTCCTATGATCTGTTATACATGAAGTTTTATTATTTACATCTAAGCCATCTGCAGTCTGAAAAGGAATAATTTCAGAGTACCGCTAAAATTTAAAAAGTCTAAAAGCACTTTTTTATTAATTATTATCTCTTCGATTTTAACCAAAATATAAACCTCTTTTTAAATGAATTTTTTGAGAAACGGCTTGATTGTCATTAGAAAAGGAGTGAGAATGTATATGTATCTATATTTATAAAACAGTTCAATAACTGACTGACAGACTGACTGACAGATAACGTACAGTCGAAACCGCTGGACCTAAAGGGCTGAAATTTTGCATGGCGATTCTTCTTATAGTGTAGGGGTGAACTAAGAAAGATTTTTGAAAAATTCTTCTGAGATTTTTTTAAATTGAATTTTTAAGCTGTTTTTGTAACATTTTTTAAAGTTTGCATCGAAAACAATAATCTGAGGGTTATAAAATTTATATCACGAGAAAGATCATAAAAATTCATTTAAATTGAAATCTTTTTCGAATCTTTACCTCCCTTCTCTGATTTTTTGGTGAATTTTTAAAGATTAATTTTTAGAATTTAATTTATTAAATGCTGATCACGTGGTTTCTTTTCTTTTTTGTTATACTTTAAATTAATTTATCGTCACGTGCATAACAACGAAATAAATTGACAAAAAAATATTAAAATACGGTAAAAGATGAAATTTAATCACTAGATCAATTGAGATGGATGTTTTTTTAAGAGTTTAATTCAAAATAGTATGTTTTATAGGTATTCAACATACAAGTTAATTGCATATATTGACCATTGTATCTATTTGAATATTTTCTTCTACATTTTGTCTATAAAAATATCCGTTACAATTTTTTTATAACTGTATATATTTTTTGGCATTAATTGCATACATTGACCGTTGCATTTATTATATATATATATATATATATATATATATATATATATATATATATATATATATATAGTATATATATATATATATATATGTATATATATGGCCTTAATTGCATACGTTGACCGTTTTATCTAATTTTAATGTAGTCCGTAGCGAAGCACGGGTATTCAGCTAGTCGCTTATAAATGGTATATAGTATATACATTTTTTATGAATACGATAATACATAATTTTTTTATTCTCTTAATTGGTCCTCTTAACGGTACAGAAGCATTCCTTGGACATAAAAAATGCGATTTTTTTTTCTTTTAATTTAATATATTCAATTGAATATGACGAGAGTGCTTATAGGAATAAGATTTTTTTTCTTTTCACCGTATAACTTCATAGAAATATAATGTATAAAGTACCATAAAGGTAATCGATTAAGGGATGTGCCTTCAGGTACAAAGTTTCCATAAATACATTTGAAACAACTGATAGAGATAATTTGAAAGAAAAAAAATGGCTTTCTGATCGCACTATTCTTCTCTTTTTTATTTTTCTCACAGTATCGAATTGGGATTATCCTCTACTAGAGAGGAATACAAAATATATTAATTAAAAGAATTAACATTAACATATTTTTATAAAAGTAATTTTGTACTTTCTCAGTAATAACTAAGGGAGCTCTTGTTGGGCTTTTGAGGCTGTGTACTATGTTATTCAAAATTTAATTTATATGTCACATATGGTTTCTCGTTAAATTTTCCAATACCACTTTTAATTGGGATACTCTTTATACAAAGACAATTTCTCTTAGGCCTATTCCTCTCGTGTACAAAGCAAAACCAATATTTGGAAACAGTTACGTAAATATGCGAACGGCTTAAGACAAGATTTCCATTCATTAGTTCCTGACAAGGGCAAGTAAGAGGCCTTCATTTAGCAAAACAAATATTCTAATATACATAAAAATCGGACACAGCTATTTCTATAAAACACGATAAGTATTAAGTGAATTTCGTGCGTGTGTTTCTTAGTCACGCACTAAAAGATACCCAGAATATTTTAATGCGTTTTACACAGTTGTCATTTCACCTGTTTATGTGCAACAAGAATCAATACATTCTTATATTTTTCTCGTAAAACAAATTATTCTAAACGATGTCAACGTAAAAGCCGCTTTTATTAGGGGAATTATAAATTTTCTTTTCATGGTAATTTAAAATATTCTTCATAGATTAACAACAAGTTGATGCTATTTGTCAATTTCATGTATCAGTTTCAATATCAACAGTCTTAGAGAATGTTTAGCCAAAGCGTCGACAGAATTAGTTTTTATGTCTAATTTTGATGAATTAGTTGTATCATACAAATAATTATAATCACAAAAACTGATGTTTACTGAGTTACAGTTGTTTTTAATCACAAAAAATTGTTTCATCATTTTTAGTATATACAGAAAGCTAACACACAAGTAGAAAATGGCTTGCACTTGATAGATTCGAAAATCTTCTTTCTGCACTCATCTCTTATACACGATAATAGTTCAAGAGACCCGTGTAAGACAACTCATATTTTACATTTGAGAGTGCTAGCTTCCATGGATTTATTTCACCGATTAATTTAACGACTAATTTTAAATTTCATTTGATTAAGTTATGCCACTCACCTTAGTAAAGAAGTTACTCTTATGTGAGATTTAGAAGAGGAAATTTATACTAAATATGCGCTCTTCAAATGTACAGCAGTAAATCTGACACAATCTTAACGTTATAGGTGCAACAGTTAAAGCACAGCAAAACACACGTAATTTTTCCCTCTGATCCTGAGTTCAAAGGCATATTAAAATTTAAATCGAAATACTCTGTTTCTATTTGGAAAATCACAAAAATAAATATATGAGAAAAATAAAATAAAATAAAATATTTCTTGGGCAGGGAGCAATATATATATATATATATATATATATATATTATATATATATATATACGGTGGAATCCTATCTATCGTTTTTTCAAGGGACCGACAGAACTAAACGATAAATGCGGGAAAATGATAGATGCGGGAACATGACAAAGCAATAGGATCGTCGGGACTGGGTGAAATAAACAACACATACCGGAAAACGATGATTCAGAGAACGATCGATGGATATTCTACTGTATATAATATATATATTATTATTTATTTATTTTTTTAACAACCAAATTTCAGAATCCACTATGACATTCAAAATTACTTTCTCGTGATTAGCCCAAGTGTATCCCTGTAAATCCAGGCACCCATATCATAAAATAATCATTTCAGTCAATCTACTTTATTATTTTATTAAAATATCGTTTTTTTCACATTCTCCAGTTCTTTTTCAGAAAAGCAGAATTTTACACTGCACGGAATTACAACAGGTAGCTTTCCACCTTAACGTAAACTCAGCTGCCTTTAAACGAACACTGGAATCCTTCAATAATTAATATACTCCGCTGATCTAAATCCAAATCTAAATCATTTCCTATACTTAAATGATCGTAGATGGTCAAAATCATGTGGTTGATGTCATTATTGTCGTATTCATGAAATGTGCACAATTCAATCAAAGTAATATTGAACTGGCCCGAAGGCCTCTGTGATATCGACAACATTATCGGGATATATATGATGTCTCTTGGGAATACAATATAATTCTTAGCTGGGCTTCTAGGATAGATAGGCACTGAAATAGGTAATCTACGGAAAGTTGTGTGTCGGGGAAGTTTCTACAGGGGTTGAAGATTTTTAGATTATATTGATTAATTGTAATTTCCTTAAAATGGTTTATTTTAAATATTGTTGATGTGATTTCTCTATCTCAATTAATTTCCATTTGAAAATATATGTAGTGGAATGGAATGTAGAGTCTACTTTAGGCTACAGCATTAGCATCTGTCGACGTACGGTCAGTGTAAGGGAGCGTAAAAAATGTGGAAATAAGTATTTTACCTATTTCCGCGTGGTTTTGTAAAACTATGATGTTGTTTTCCTTTTTTAATTTTCTCTTTACACAAAACTCAACTAGCATATTTCTTGGGAGGTATATGAAAATCTAGTTTTCAACTAATTGCTTATTTAGCAAGTTGATCAGTTCATTCATTTCCTTTTGGGTTATCATCCATTGGAGGTTGCTTGAACTGTAACTCTAGAAGATTTTGTGATGAAAATTAATGATAGGCTCGACAGTTTTAATGATTCCGTTATGAATAGCCTCAAGGGCAGATTTAGAATAAGAAAAGGAGGTGGTTCCTCTTGAAGAATCTTTGATAGGGCAGAGGAAATAAATATTAAGGGCTTCTGTAATATCTTGTAGTTTACACCTGTAGTTAAATGCTACTTTCACAGTGATTACTTAAGTTGTTTCAGTAGGATGGACGGGGAGTGTACCATCTTCATCATGGTTAAGGTGTTTATTTGTATGTAGATCCGCTTATGGCTTCAAATATAAATCTGATTTTATAAGTTCTTTTATTGTGTGTTTGGAATGAAAGCCAAAAATAATTTAAAATTTTGTTTTAATTACCCTTCTAAGAGATTCAAGTTTATTATGGTGTTGTGTGAGGGTGGTAGTTTAGAGGAGCAATCCTTGTTAATAAATGGCCTTGTTAATAAATCCTTGTTAATCCTTGCTTAATAAATGCTTAAATTTACGTTTAGAAAATAGATTTATAAGGCTATTTATTGATACTAAGTGTCAAATTATTATTGAGAAATATGCAGAGGATGTAAGAGGCACTATGCGTATGTTTAGAGAGCAAGTAAAAATGTCTATACTTATTTTTATATTTCAAAAATTATAATTGCCTTTGGGAACATGAATAACGAAAAATGGTGACTTAAGAGGATGAATTTAATTAGACATGTGAGCTTTATTCTCAATTGTCCCACTTGTATAGTCCATTATTTATCCTTTTATTAATAGTGCATTTGGTTATATTTTCATTTTTAAAAAAAATTATAAATTTACCCCTTTTTTAATTAACTAATAGATTAATTTTTAACTAATATACTAACGTCTTCCGACGTTAATCTATAAGTTATATGAGTCAAAATTAAAGCTTATATCTTGGATAATATAAATTTTCGTATTGCATGGATATTTAGTTTTGTACCTTGAGCCGAAGCCGGATAGAAAATTTGACATTTTCTCGCGGTCCAAATCTTTGAAATTTACCGGGAATAACCAATGTTTTGCCGAGAAACTTCAAGTTATTACCATGATTTAATAAATTATGATATTTGAAAAATAAAACAGTGAAAATAAGTATTGTCACACTTTTACAGATTTAGAGAAAATCCAAAGTCATTGTTTCAGATGTTATATTATAAAAAAATTCTGAATAAAAAATATGATTAAGAAAGGCATTTTATTCGTCATAAATTTTGGTTTAGTATATCATGTATTTTTTGTTATTATTATTCAAATCATACTTTGTCACCATTTTATAAAACCTTTTCAGAGATAAATTTCAAATTCAAAAAGTTTAAATATACTTCTCTAGATTTTTTTCGCAAAGAATTGTATTTTGTATATATTTAAACGATTTAGCAAAATTCCCGAAAATCTGGATGCATTAAAAGACGATAACCTCTCCTAATAACCACTCAGTCAAAAGTAATGCTTTATTTCACTTCGTTCAGATGGCGCCACTAAAAGAAATTGAGTGGAAGAAGGAAGATTGGGTCTCTTTAACTTTTAAGTTTCATTTCAGAAATAGATGAGAGTGATCCTATGACCCAATCGTTCTTGGAGTCAAGGTCACCCCCAGAAGGTCACCCGCTGAGAAATATTTAGTTTACAAGCATGTATTCTCAGCTGATTATGTGTGATGTCTGAAACAAGGCGATATGACAGACTCATGTACGAAAACAGTCGTCAATCGTCTGAAGATTAGAAATAACATATTTAAAAGACTTCTAAAAGTTCGTTCAGCTGTGTCAGAATCTAAAGATTGTAAGCCCATTAGAATGTATATATTAGAGATTAAGGAAAAGGATATCCAACATTTTAAGAAATGTTCACTTAATAATCAGTATTTTCATATTCTAGTAAATGATTCAATTGGGAATCTCCTAGGATTGCATTTTAAGGAAGCAGTGGATGTTATTAAATACACTCTTACTTCTTTCATCTATTCAATTATTTTTATCAATATAGATTAATTCAGATTATTAAAGATATTTTTTCTTTTTCTTTTTAGCAGAGTTTCATGATTCGATCCCTCATGGAACAGGATATTGTTACTTTTGGATATATTATCGTTACTACAGGACATCATAACTTTTAGTAGATTGGAGTGAGATTATTATTGCAACTTTTTAAGAGTATAATTCTCTC